>CM060427.1:156060696-156430696 GCA_030545235.1 Helianthus tuberosus | reverse complement strand
CTTCTCTCAAGTGATCACTAATCAAGCTTAGGACTTCAGTAAGTATTCTTAACCTTTCTTAATTAAGTTTTTGCTTAGTTTTAGCTTAAAAGTCAAACCGTCGTAATTAACGGTTGACTTCAAGATTAATCACTAATGGTCCAGTGATTAGTCGAATTGAAAGTAGTTATAAGTTGGTAATTATGTGGGTAATAAACCCTTAAAAGTGTTCCCCCTGATTCCCACTCTAACTAGGTCAAATGTCGGGTCAAACTTGTTATTAAAAAGTCAACAGAATGGTTATTTTCTAATTTATGCATAATTAGCAATGTAGATCACATACAACCTGTTTGATCATTGTTATAACTTAGTAATTAATGTAAGAACATGTCTAAACATGTTCAACCCGATAATTTACTGTTTAGACCCGGTTCGGAACCGAAAGTCTCAAAACTTTGACTTTTGCTTTGACTCCAGTTCTGACCCGTTTTGGTATGTTTTAGAAATATCTTAGAGCTCTATTTGGACCAGGTTACATGCTAGTATAACCCTCTGTGATTATACACCATGGTTCATTAGTTAACCAATTAATACGCATGATTCCGTTAATTGCCTATATGTTGACCATTATGCCCTTTTCATCTTAAAACGTGATTTTTGAAAATGTAAAAGAGTAGAAACTTTAGTTACTGATATATAAACTTGTACCCAAAGTTTTACATCAGTTTGAGGTGTAGAATAAGAGTTATGCTCATTAGCGTAAATTGAAAGCTTTGTGTTAATTAAACGGCGTAATTAACGTATAGCCTAGTTAAGCCTACTTTTTGACATCAAACTTATTACCCACTGATGTAATATATTATTTTGGGATTTTTTAAGATTTTTAATTAATTTTAGGCTGAGCATAACTTATAGTCATAGGCTTAATCCGGTAATTGTCGGTTTTGCCCTTACGGGCTATAAAATGAGTTTTACATATCTAATTGACTCCAAACCTTTTGCTACTAATTACATATGATAAATAAATTATTTTAAGCCTTCTGGAATAATAAAAATATCAGTTTTATATATAGAACCCGGAAACGGCTTCTAATCGCCTTTTTAAGCGTTTTTAACGCATAGTATTTACTAAGACTATTTTAAACATACAAGGGTTGATACCTACTGATATTTTAGGTAAATTATAATATTTTAACAGTAAGAAAAAGTTGTTAAACTCAGACTTCAGTTTTGAGCTTTACGGCTTATGTGAAATTACCAAAATGCCCCTACGGTGCATAGTTTGGTTATAATTGATAAATTTCACATATATACTTTACCCTAATGTTATAACTTATCAAATTAAGTATTTTTGCTGATTATATCAGACCTGTAACTCAGGTAAATACTTAGACTCTTTTATAACCTTGTAAATGACCAAACTACCCCTACGGGGCATAGTTTGTGTTTAAATTCGTTTCGAGCATAATAAAAGACATCTTACTGATGTCACAACATATTTGAAGCATATTAACTTAGGAAACCTGTATATGGCTCTTACGTTCACCCGTTACGCTCATTACGTGTTCGGTTCGGTTTATGTAACTAGTTTGCATAAATTAGCTGAAACGGGTCAAACCTTATCGGTTTTATCTCAAAATCCAGATTGTGTTTAAGTTACCCATATTAAACAAGCATACAAGCTTGTCGGGTCAAAACCACATTCTAAACCGGTCTTCGCCTAATCACGCGTTTGAACCGTATCGGTCTAAGCTTAAGCTTAATTAAAGACCGTTAGGATTCTAATAGGTTATTATAAACCTTCGTTCCAGATTAGGAGCCCAGTAAAAGTACTTGCATTTGCTGTATTTGATTGATACTTTGCTCAGGTAAATACTCTTAACTTATTTTCCCTATACGGGCTTGGGATACGGCACTATAAAAGTACCGCTTGGTCGGGTGTATGTAGTCATTTAAATCGGATTGTGATTGATGTATCTACATAACCTGTTTAATATGTATTATTTGGTGTATGGCTTTTGGGGGTTAAATGACCATGTCCCGTATATCCTTGGCATCATTTTACGAAATGGCCACGACCTAAGCACGAGGTGTAGGCGTACACCTGTCAGATGCATTATGTAAAAACTGGTAATCCACTTAGAGGAATACAATCCTTGTGGGCATTATACCTGTGGCGTGTCAGTTAATCTGTCCTGATGGATGACAAATAAGTAAAACTGTATACAAGATTATATACAAATAATTGTCCCAAGTTATAAAAGATATTTTACCGAAGTGCATTCAAATCAATTTTCAAACTCTTTTCAAAATGAGTCAGTTGAGTTGTATTTACCAGTGTAAACTGACGTATTTTCCAAAAAGGCTAAGTGCAGGTACTAGACGAAATAGGCTGGCTACTCCAGGCATCATTACTCATGTTTCGCAAGCTCTAGATGTCAAAGTCTGTTGAACAATATTTCCTATTTATTTTTGATCCGCCTGTGGATCTTTTACTTTCCGTTGTAATACTGGATATTACTTTATATTCGGATTGTAATATTAAACTTTTGCTTCCGCTGTGCATTTATATGTTGTGTTGTTTGACTATGATGATATCAACTACGTCACGATACTCCCCACCGGGCCCACCGGCGACACGTGGAAATCGGGGTGTGACAGGTTGGTATCAGAGCCAACACTGAGTGAATTAAACACTAGCCTTTTGTGTTTAATCTCAGTTACACAGTTGCACATTCTTGAGTCTAGACGAGAACATAGGACTAATCCTAATTTGTTTCATTGTCTTTTAATTACTTCTTTGTTATTTTTCTGATTAGCCTTTGCATGGGCAAGTCATTTTATCAGAAGTCCCGTTTAGGGCAACCATATACTTGTTTAAATTTTAATGGAACGATTATATTTAAAATATCATTCCTATATTATAAGATCTACCATTATAATAAAAATGGCAAAATCTAAAAAGGACAAAGACCTAGCCATATGTCACCTTAAGACAGGGCCAAGATGGTAGTTCCACAATTAGGTTCAGATCCTCGTTAACATTTCAATTTACGAATTGTTCTGCATTTATTATTAAAAAGGAATCTTAAAGGTAAACCTAGCCTATATGACGAGGCCAAGATGGTAGGACCTATTCAAAAGATTCAAATTTTTTTTATATATCTAAAAGCATATTATCATGCTTAACAAGATGTGACACGATAAAATCACATAAGTCATTCTTAAATGGGTTATTCTAAATTCCCTTATTTATATAATCATCCCTTATGGATGAAGTGCCCACGGGCTATAATTAACGTCCTCTGAGACTAAAGACAGTGGTAGCTTACGACTCCTTGTCAAGAAAAGGTAATGAACTTTGATTGAAACCTTAATGCCTCGATTCTCTGAAATCATGGCTTATAAATTAAACTTGTCTACGTGACTAGGCCTTTTGTGCTATTATTAACTTATAATTTAGGATTATGATAAAGATCCTGAACAATTTTTATATTTAACAAATTAACTAAAATGTGTATTAAAAGCATGGTTAATAAATCGTTTAAGAACGATAGTACTGTATGGGCTTCTAAATAAACCTTGCCCTTATTTTTCTTTTTGTAGCAACTAAGACTACATGGCTGACTCTGACGAGATAAACAGTCATCCTTTGGAAAACCGCGATGATAATGATAGGATTAATATAACCAAAGGAGAGCTTCGTACACTGATTGATACAGCTGTATCTAAAGCTGTAGAAGAACAATTTAGGGAGTATAGTGGGACTAATAGTAGAGCCTCATCTGTACCCCACTCTAAGTCTGTCCCTAAAACTCATTCTGAGGCTCATAGAAAGCCGCCCTCCAAAAAGGAAGAACCAAAGAAGGATGATGATCGAAATTCATCTAATCAAAACAGTGTTCCATCCAAGAGGATAGTGTTCGATAATGAACCGCGTACCAAGTCCTGTACCTACAAATACTTTGTTTCCTGCAAACCCCGGGATTTCACTGGGGAGAAAGGGGCAATTGATTGTATGATCTGGTTGGACGAAATGGACACAGTTGTCGATATCAGCGGTTGTGCTGAAAGGGATGTAGTGAAGTATGTATCCCAATCGTTCAAAGGAGAGGCACTGGCATGGTGGAAGTCTCTCATTCAAGCAGCTGGGAAGATCCCGCTCTACAGCATGTCATGGGAACAGTTTGTTGCCCTCATTATGGAGAACTACTGCCCTCAACACGAGGTCGAGGGGATCGAGTCAGATTTCCTATCGTTGGTAATGAAGGATCTAGACTGTCAAGCTTACCTCACCCGTTTCAATACCCTGTCTAGGCTAGTTCCGTATCTGATAACACCGGAGCCCAAGCGAATTGCTCGCTTCATTGGGGGTTTAGCCCCAGAAATCAAAGCCAGTGTTAAGGCTTCAAGACCTGCTACGTTTAGGTCAGCAGCTGATCTCTCTCTATCCCTTACTTTAGATGCGGTCAGACTGAGATCGCTAAAGAAATCTGAAGAAAGTAAGAGGAAGCGTGAGGATGATAACTCCCGGGGGTCAGAGAAGAAGCACAAGGGAAACACTGATTCTAAGAAGTTTGGGTCTGGAAGGAATAGTCAGCGAACAGAGGAAAAGCCAAAGTGCACGACTTGCCAAAAACGCCACTTTGGAAAGTGCAGACTTGAGTCCAACTCTAAATCAGGACCACCTGCATGTGGTTTATGCAAGTCTAAGGAGCACAAGACTGTTGATTGCAGGAAGATTAAAGATGCCACATGCTACAACTGCAATGAGAAGGGGCACATTAAAACCAACTGCCCTAAATACGCCAAAAAGCCTGAAGAGGTCAAGAAGACCAATGCAAGGGTCTTCAGGATGGACGCAAGGGAAGCCGTCCAGGACGACAACGTGATTACAGGTACTTTCCTCATAAATGATATTTATGCAAGAGTACTTTTCGATTCAGGCGCTGATAAGTCGTTCGTAGATAATAAGTTTTGTGAACTGTTGAAATTGCCTGTTAAGACCTTAAGCGTAAAGTATGAGGTGGAATTAGCTGATGGAACCATAGAAACCGTCACAAATGTGTTAGATGGATGTGTTATATCCATTAGGAACCATTCCTTTCCACTATCCTTACTTCCTCTGAAATTAGCCGGTTTTGACATAGTGATAGGCATGGATTGGTTATCTCGTAACCAAGCCCAGATAGTGTGCAATAAGAAACAAGTGGTGATCAAGGCTCCGTCTGGTGAATCACTTACCATTCAGGGGGCCTCTAAGTGTTTAAAGAAGGGTTTTGTCATCTACATGGCCCAGGTGACTATCGATGAGCCGAAACCCAAGATGGAAGACATCCCCGTCATTTCTGAATACCCAGAAGTTTTTCCTGAAGAGCTACCTGGCTTACCACCAGATAGGCAAGTGGAATTCAGATTTGACATCATCCCTGGAGCAGCACCTGTTGCTAGAGCACCTTATAGGTTGGCGCCAACGGAAATGAAGGAATTAAGGACACAGCTAGATGAATTGCTAGCCAAGGGTTTTATTAGACCTAGTTCATCTCCATGGGGAGCGCCAGTCTTGTTTGTCAAGAAGAAGGATGGATCGATGCGTCTGTGCATCGATTATCGTGAGCTTAATAAGGTCACAATAAAGAATAGGTATCAATTGCCCAGGATCGATGATTTGTTCGATCAATTGCAAGGGGCAAGTTATTTCTCGAAGATTGACTTGAGGTCAGGCTACCACCAACTGAAGGTTAGAGATGAAGACGTACATAAAACTGCATTTAGGACTCGTTATGGTCATTACGAGTTCCTAGTGATGCCTTTTGGGCTCACTAATGCACCTGCCGCGTTCATGGATCTCATGAATCGCGTTTGCAAGCCTTACTTAGATAAATTCTTCATCGTGTTCATCGACGACATTCTGATCTACTCGAAGAACCAAGCTGACCATGAGAAACACCTTCGCTGTATTCTTAAACTTCTACATCAGGAGAAACTCTACGCCAAATTTTCAAAGTGTGAATTTTGGCTTCGAGAGGTCCAATTCCTTGGACATGTGGTTAGTGAGCGTGGTATCCAGGTGGATCCCGCTAAAGTAGAAACAGTTATGAACTGGCAAGAACCAAAGACGCCTACGGAGATTCGTAGCTTCCTAGGCTTAGCAGGATATTACAGGCGTTTTATCGAAAATTTTTCAAGAATAGCTGCACCCCTAACTTCCTTGACTAGGAAGAAGGTTAAGTTTGTTTGGGGCCTAAGCAGCAAGAATCCTTTGATATCCTTAAACAGAAGTTGAGCAACGCTCCTGTATTGACGCTGCCGGATGGAATAGAAGAATTCGTGGTTTACTGTGATGCGTCACACACTGGCATGGGATGCGTGCTCATGCAGAAAGGCAAGGTTATTGCCTATGCTTCACGCCAGCTAAAAGTGCATGAAAATAATTACACCACCCATGACTTGGAGTTGGGTGCCGTTGTATTTGCACTGAAGCTATGGAGGCATTATTTGTATGGGATCAAGTTCGTGATCTATTCTGATCACAAGAGCCTCCAGCACCTGTTTAATCAGAAGGATTTGAACATGAGACAACGACGATGGATGGAGACGCTGAATGATTATGATTGTGAAATCAGATACCATCCAAGCAAAGCAAATGTGGTTGCTGATGCCTTAAGCAGGAAGGAAAGGGTGAAACCTATCCGAATCAATGCCAAGAGCATTGAGATAAAGAACAGTTTAAATGAAAGGTTGTTAGCGGCACAGAAGGAAGCTGTGTTGGAAGCTAACTATCCTAATGAAAAGCTGGGAGTCACTGAAGAGCAATTATCTCAGGGCAAGGACGGAATCCTGAGGTTAAATGGAAGAATATGGGTTCCAGTTTATGGAGGACTTCGAGATGTTATCCTCCAGGAAGCCCACAGCTCTAAATATTCCGTTCATCCTGGAGCTGATAAGATGTACCAGGATCTGAAGGCAAACTATTGGTGGATAGGCTTGAAGAAGTCTGTAGCCACCTATGTAGCTAAATGCTTGACATGTGCGCAAGTCAAAGCAGAACATCAAAAGCCGTCAGGTTTGCTACAACAGCCTGAACTTCCTACTTGGAAGTGGGAAATGGTAACTATGGATTTTATCACCAAGTTACCCAAGACAAGGAAAGGAAATGATACGATATGGGTTATAGTTGACAGATTGACTAAGTCAGCACATTTCCTACCCATAAAGGAGACCTACAGCTCCGACATGTTAGCCCAATTATACGTAGACAAGATTGTAGCTCTACATGGCGTACCTGTGGCTATTATCTCTGACAGAGATACTAGATACACGTCGCATTTTTGGAAGAGTTTCCAACAAGCTTTGGGCACGCGCTTAAATTTCAGTACGGCTTACCACCCTCAGACTGACGGACAGAGTGAGCGTACCATCCAAACATTGGAAGACATGCTACGTGCATGTGTAATTGATTTAGGTGGTAGTTGGGATAACCACCTACCGCTGATCGAATTCTCCTACAACAATAGCTACCATACCAGCATCAAGGCTGCACCTTTCGAGGCTTTATACGGTAGAAAGTGTAGAACGCCCGTTTGTTGGGCAGAAGTTGGAGATGTCCAACTGTCAGGACCAGAGATAGTCTTTGAAACGACGGACAAGATTGTCCAGATTCGTGACCGTCTCAAAGCTGCCCGAGATAGGTAGAAGAGTTACGCAGATCCAAAGCGTAAAGCTTTTCACTTCGAAGTAGGTGACAAAGTGTTACTTAAAGTATCACCCTGGAAGGGGGTGATGCGATTTGGTAAGAAAGGCAAGCTAAGCCCGAGATACATAGGACCCTTTGAGGTCATCGAACGTGTCGGGTCAGTTTCCTATAAGCTAAACTTACCTGAAGAGCTCAGTGGTATTCATAATGTATTCCACATCTGCAATCTGAAGAAGTGTTTCGCTGACGAATCACTGGTCATACCACATACAGATGTGCATATAGATGAGAGCTTGAAATTTGTGGAAAAACCATTGTCGATTGAAGATCGACAGGTTAAGAAGCTTCGAAGGAAGCATGTACCTATTGTAAAGGTAAAATGGGATGCCCGTAGAGGTCCCGAATACACGTGGGAGGTTGAATCCACAATGAAAGAAAAATACCCTCAATTATTTCAGTAAATCTCGAGGTCGAGATTTCTTTTAAGGGGGTGAGGATGTAACACCTCAAAAATTCACGTCCTATAATGTGTTGACACGTGTCATAAGTTTGAACGTGTGGAAGAATGTTCTAGAAGGACTAAAGTTGACAATCATGGAAAGTATGTGAATATACGAGTTCTAAATGTCAACAGTGAATAAATATATTGTACATTAACCGTACATGATGTTTATAGCATCAAACGAATAAATCATGGATCATGCGAAGCTAAAAGTGAGAGATTACAAACTACAGGGGTTAAATGTGTCAACATGAGTTTTACAATTTAACCAAAAAAACTGAACCGGTTACAACCGGAAAGAGATTGTATCTAGTATCACCATCAAAATACAATTGTTCATCACAACAAAAACCCCCTGCAAGCTTCTACATTCCTTGACAAGGATGTTAGCTATCTCCTTAAACTGCAAACAATACAAAGATATAGAAAACATAAAAACCTTAATCGTATAATGTAACAAGCAGCCTGGAGAGTTTCTGAACTACCTGAACTACCTTGACAAGGTCTCGTGCTGCTCACTACCTTGCAAGTTGACCAGGTTGATGTTATTCCTATATACCACATGCAACAATTGTTCGTATGACATCAAACAAGCAACGAAATCTCATACCTTAGCTTGGATGAAAAGGTTAATGGATAGTTCGCATGACTAAAATTATATATAATGAAATCTCATACCACATGCAACAGAAAACTATATCCACATATGACTGCCATTAATGAAAGCTTAAATGTTTCACATCCTAACAACCTTAAAAAATTTACGGGTATTCTAGGGACACCAACCATAATTACTAGAACACCATCCCATACGCTATAGAATTTACTAAATTTTTCAAGTCGACTCGTTTAGGTCTAACCAACCATCAATGGGCATAATTACGAGTTCCAATTTAACTGGTTTCAATAATTTACTGAAACACATATGAAAGATTAAATTAAAAATCAGAATATAGATAACTAAATTTCCAACAATAGTATTAATCTGTGTAAACTGTTGTCACTAATGCATTATACATGTCTAGTTCTGTCCAACATACACTAATGGTATTGATCTTTGTTGAAGGGTTAAATGTTTAAGATAATGAACCTGGTTTGAAAATAGAGGGTTATGAGTTTTATAAGGGTTTTTCAAACAATACTGTTAAATGTTGATGGAGTTAAGGATTAAGGCCTAAGATTGTGACAATTTATAAAGTACTAAAACAAGCTTCCCAGGCCACTTTCAACCCATTTGACCCATTTCAACAAAACTTGACCCGTTCACAGTTGCATCTTAAAAAATATATTGTTCAGTTTCAAGTTTTATATACTCTGTATATAAAATTTTTGTTAGTAGTATACCTGTTCAGATACAAAAATATGTGGTTGGTTTCAATAAATAATTATAATTAATATATGCAAGACTGAATACGCCTTCCCTATCGCGTTTTCTGGGCTTAGTGGATATACGAGCTCACCTTTCAAGGATGACATACAAGCCTTGAGTCTGAAAATCGCTACAAACCGCTACAAGCAAGACCAAATGTAGTTGGACATAAACTGTTTGCACAAGTGCAAGTAGTAGTTGCTAGTCTTATGCACAAACACAAAATACCGAATACGTCTTGCATTTGACAAGAAAATACTACTTGCACTTATGCAAACAGTTTATGTGCAACTACCTTTGGTCTTGGTTGTAGCGGTTTCTAGGATTTTCAGACTTAAGGCTTGTATGTCATCCTCGAAAGGTTAGTTCGTATATCCACTAAGCCCAGAATAGGCGATAGGTAAGTCATATTCGGTATGTGTTTGTGCATAGCACTAGCTAACTACTAGCAACTACTACTTGCACTTGTGCAAAGCGTTTATGTGCCACTTCCTTTGGTCTTGCTTATAGACGTTTCTAGCGATTAGTAGACTCAAGGCTTGTATGTCATCCTCGAAAGGTGAGATATTGTGTATCCACTAAGCCCAGAAAAAAAGATAGGTAAGGCGTATTCAGAATTTTGTGTTTGTATATATGACTAGCAACTACTCACTAGTAGTTGCTACTAGCGATTTTGTGTCTTGATGATGTGCAGGTGAGCTCGTATATCCACTAAGCCCATAAATGGAGATAGGTAAGGCGTCTGAAAATCGCTATAAACCGCTACAAGCAAGACCAAATGTAGTTGGACATAAACTGTTTGCACAAGGGCTAGTAGTAGTTGCTAGTCTTATGCACAAACACAAAATACGAAATACGTCGTGCAAGACGTTTATGATAATGTGTCTGCGGTTATGGCCGAAGCAAGAGAGAAAGAAGAATGGAGAATGACGGCAGAAGAAGACTGGAGGAACAAACATGAAGAAATGTGGGCACTGCAACATTCCCATCGGGTGCAGGAGGAGTTGCAGAGGGCCCAAGAATTATCATGGAGACTTGCATGGGAGCAAGAGCAAGAACGTCACCGGATGGAACAGGAAGCGTTAGAAGATAGGCGGTGGATGACAACTGCCGTTGGAGAACATATTCAAATCAACAATGCCAAGCACCTCCATGACCAAGAGAGGCACCATCACGATTACATGGCAGGCCTTTCGTTCCAAGCGCACACACCTTGGACGTGTTATGAGAATCTTCATGTGCCTCGTGGGCCTTCCGACCAGTCTCCCCATTGGCCCGAAGGAGTCGGTTTGAGTTATGTTCCACCACAGCTTCAGCCGCCAGTCGAAGAGGAAAGGGGCCCCCTCGATGATTACCGTGAAATGACAGAATCTCTCCTTGGCTACCCCTACCACCCGTACCCGCCTGTGGATCCAAACGAGCAATATCAACGGTGATGGTGTGGTACGTTTTATGTTCTTGTTGTTGTATAGTTTTAGTTTTTCATTATTTTTTGTATTTCATTTTATGTCTAGTATTTGAACCTGTTGTCCAACGGCAGTTGTCATCCAGTGACGTTCTTGCTCTTGCTCCCATGCAAGTCTTCGTGATAATTCTTGGGCTCTCTGCAACTCCTCCTGCTCCCAATGGGACTGTTGCAGTGCCCACATTTCTTCTTGTTTGTTCCTCCACTCTTCTTCTGCCCTCATTCTCCGTTCTTCTCTCTCTTGCTTCGGCCATAACCGCGGACACATTATCATAAACGTCTTGCTGTCTGAGGTTATAGCTGCCATAGGCGGCCCTCCGCCAATTCAGAATTAACTGAGCAACAAAATTAGACACCTCCTAGTGTCGCACTCGCCTCTGTCTACCGGGCCGTCTACCCGGATCCTCTTCTTCTTCATCACCTTCACCTTCACCCATCTCTTCGTCTCCACCCTCTTCTTGTTCTGGATACATTTAACTGTACCCCTTGTCCTTGCCCGTAATTTTATACCGTTGCCCCACTTCCTCAACATAAATATGCGACCCCTTTCGCATCTTCAAGAAGTCAATACCATTAATGGGTTTAACCACCCACTTTGAGTTTTCAGGCAACTGGTTTTGCTGTGCAATCATTGCACTTATCAACCGGACATGCGGGATCATCTTTCTCTTAAACTGGTTCCGTGTATCCCAGATGTTCATCATGACGATGTGCCGCCATGACAACTTAGGCTCACCCTACATGAGCTCGTGGGGTACCCGAAGATCCCAAACACATAGCTTCCCCCGATCTCCCAACCTTACCATAATGTTTTCCAAGGAGATGTTTTGTAGGATCTTTCCTTCAACCGATAAATGGATCCGATTATATTGACCCATTGTATAGTTGGCCAAAGTTGCTTCCACAAGATTAATCGAATCCGCTTGAACCACATGGCCTTCCCAGAAGTGCTTCGTCTCATAGTAAGAATAATTACCTTGGCCCAAAGGGTCGAAGTTGGTGACTTGGTTCATCGTTTGAAAGGATATAACCATTGTCCCTTTGGAAGTATCCCCCTTCAATCAGCACCGTGCCGGATTTACATCCGCATTCTCTAACTTCAATGTGGACAACCACTCGGGGACTGCCCTTAAATACACCTTTGGGGTCGCGCCCTCGACCCAGTCAAGTATACGCTCCCACCCAAGTCTTTCAAACTTTTGTGTGACTCCAATAAGTCGGAGTTCTTCATAATTCACCAGCCTTTCGCACACACAAAGTTTCTCGATCGGGCTTGTCACCTTCAATTTGCTTATTGTTGAACCTGTGAAGATATTTGCTCTGATCCTCATCCCATCAAGCCCTAAAGTTTTCGTCGTTGTATCGGGACCAATCCTAAATTTGACTAAACCATCGATCCTCGATATCTGGCAACGTGCATGGTTGTTCCCACTTTGCCAAAGGAGCACCAGATGAAGATCCCTCCCTTGAGGGCTTTGCTCTCTTTCGGCTCGCCATTTCTGCAAAACACCACAACAAACTAATCAATACAACTCCTAAAGCATCAATTCATCTCAAACTTAAGCATGAATCATCATGTTGAACTTCCATTAACTTAAGATGTAAACTAGCTCATTTTAAACTTCCGAAGTCGCATAATTTCATCATTAAAAGTCAACTTTTCTCATGGGAAAATCCTAAGTTCATAAGGTTTTCAACAAAATTCAACACGAAATTCATGCTTAACATACAAACAACTAAGTGTAATTACATCACCATGTTTGTTGCATGTTTAATCTAAACCAAATCACAAGTTTACATAACAATTTCAAGCTAAAATATCACACATTATACTTAACAACCTACTCTTCATACAAAAGTTCAAAAATTTTGGAAGAATTTAACAAACCGTATGATAAGCAAGCTTAAAATCATGTAAAGTTCATACCTTGATGTTGTAGAATAATGAGAAACAATCAAAAGCTAAAAATCAACTAAATTGAAGCACACTCTTGAAGAAACCCGAAATTTCAAGCTTCCAAATCTTACAAACTACCAAGAACTGAGGGAAACCATGATGGGGGTTTTGTTTCTCTTGAAAAACTACCCAAGATAGGCTCAAGAATCTCTGGATTTGGTTGAGAATTGAAGAAGTTATGAGATGGAGAAGTTTAGGGTTCTTGAAGTGTTTTTGTGAAGAAGATGAAGTAGAAGTGAGAAGTATGGCAGGTGTAATAGAGGTTTATGAAGTTTAGGATTAGGTTGGGTGGTTGTCGGGTCATATATGTGGTAAATAAGGCATTCGGGTTGGGTTTTAATGTGGTTTGGGTGTGTTGAGTTCGGTAAAAACGAAGAACAAAAGGGAATCAGCGGCTGGGTCACCGTAGGGGCGTCGGCAACGTCAACTGGAGACTCAGAAAACCAGCGACACCCAAAGGGTCTGCCTACGCCACAATTCTCCCGACGCCACACACGAACCGCCGTTGCCGACACCCTTTTTCGCCCCGCCGACACGTACTGGAAATGCCATTTTTTTTGTTGTTTTTGTTATTTATTTGTTAAATTTTTTAATTTTTTTAAGTATTTATCATCATCATTATTATTATTTTTATTTAAAAACACTTTACAAAAGGACAATATATATAAAAATAAATTATCAAAAAAATCTTTATTATATTTATAATTTTAAAATCTAAACTATCTAAACTAAACGAATCGTTTAACAATCCTACCACCCCCAAAAAGCCGTGTATTGTCCTCAATACACACAACAAGCCCAAGACATACCTTTCATCTTCATGACTCGTTCGTGATGTCCGGAACTTCACACATCAAAAAGTGTAGATCCCAATATCAATCCGGATCACAGTGGTTGATTGTTTTAGTCCAAAACACCTATTGATTAGGTGTTTGCACTATGAAAAAGTTAAGAAGAATCATAGAATGAAGATGAAGCTAATGGTATGATGAATACAACAAGTGTGGTATTGAATCCAAACAATGAAATGAACAATAAAGCACCTGGAGATCTGATTAAGCACAATGAATAGAGATCAAAATGTAAACAACACTAGTTTTCATCAAGTGTGGCCAAAAGCTTGGCTAGGGAAACAATACAAGAGCTTATATAGAATCTGACTTGCCAATTATGCTGGCATCTTAACTACACTAGGTCAGATTTGCTACTTTCATATAATTACAAAACTAGTCCCTAGACTTCAAAATAAGCTACAAACTATAACAAAACTAATCCAGTGCAAGTATCAACGATCTCACAAGCTCCAACAATATCCCCCCTAGATCGTTGCATACTTGTTTTTTTTTCATTCTTCAGTAGTTGCTTCTGGATTGTTTGCAACTTCCTTTTCTGACTCTGGAGGGACTTCTGCACTCACAGTTGCTTCTGGTGGTGGTGGAACTTCGGTCGTTGTTGCAGGAGTTTCTTTGATTAAAACAGCTTCACTAGATGATGGTGGTTCCTCCATAATGGCCTCATATGTGGATGAGACCGGAGGTTCTGATGTTGCTTGAGGAGTTGGGGTGGACTCTTTTGTCGTTGAAGAAGACTTTTCTTTCTTTTTCTCGTGCTTTTTCTTCTTCTTCTTCCTTTCTTCCTTCTTCTTTGCATTTGCATCCTTCCTTTTCTCGATTTTGTCAATAATGTCGAGCATCTCATGTTTTCTCTTCTAGGCTCTTTCTACTGCCCTCTGAAACAGCATTGCCTCTTCTAGATTGGCATTTCCAGCTCCAACATTGATTCGATTAGCATTCAGCACCATTAAATCAGAAAGTCCGAACATGAAGACATCCATCGGATCCAATATTCTAATATCTTCATTTTCATTCGATCGGATCACCGCTTCACCTGTATGACTATCATAGAACCACTTCTTGAAGTTGTTCAGACAGACCAGGACTTCATCTGGGAGCTTAATTCTAGTGACAACTTTCGCAGGGTTGATAACCCACGTCACTTTTCCTTTGCCAGTAATAGGATCCTTTGTTGTCTTGGAAACTCTCTTTCGGGGACGTTGTGGCTTGAATTCCTCAAAGCCTCTGTTGCATTCTTTCACAATTATACGATCAAAGTCCCCCCCCCCGAGACTGTTGTTATCTGGATTTAACATATCCAGTCGGCCAAGTTCCCGTACATCCCACCTGGGAAGAGAAAACAGATCATACCCTATCCTGAAGTATTGAATCACACCACCTCTATGTTTAACCACAAACATTCCTTTAATATTACTATACATCCAACTAATGATTTTATCAGTAGCCTCTGTCTTTTCAACAGGGACTACATGATAAAAATCAGGAAGTTTTTCTCTTTCCCTTCTAAACCATTCAGGGTGCTGTGGAGTGAATGTCTCTCCATCTTCTTGTTCATACGTAACTTCCTCTTCTAACCCCCACTCGATAAACCTTGAGGGCATTTCATCTTTGTCCATTTCCTCTTCGTTACTATCGTCACCATCAGTGACCTTTTGTTAGGATCTGAGTTTGGATTGATTGTGTTTTACGTTCGAATTAAGATGAAAGATGAACAAGTAGTGCAGCGGAATATAAATGGAAACAAACTTTGCACACAATCAAATAGGAGAATTGCTTTGAACACACATTTTCACATAGAACCGAATGATTGAATTTATTTCAACTACGATTACAATGCATGCATGTAACAAACTCCCCCTCAGCCTGAGCTCACAGTGTTTGTTCATACAGGAAGAAGATTGGTCAAGAGCTAATAGAACAGTACAGGGTACTGTTCTATTTATAGGCATGGAAAAACCACTGTGGCATCTTTGCTGACGTCACCATGAAAGTGACATCTAACCTCCTAACAAACTCTAACAACTGATCTATACAAACACTGCTATGCTAACTACTGATTACTATACATTACATAAGAAGAACTAAACTACTGCTTTATCCTTCCACTGTTGTGACTCCAGCAGTACTTGATAACTTCAGCAGTGCTTGACCCATAGCAGTAGATTGATCAACACGGCTTTAGCCTTCATCAGTCTTTGACTTGAACAACAGTTATAAGTCAGCAGTTGTTGTAAGGATCAGTGGATTGGAGGTCATCAGATGTTGAAACTACTTCCAAGGGGAGAGAATGTAAACATAACATCTGCTTATTTTGGATCCACTGCACTGATCCGGTTTTGGCTTTAATCAATTGTTCCTCTGTAGGGTTCAATTCCAACAATCTCCCCCTGGAACAGATGATGCCAAAACCCTTCATTATTGTAGATCTTTATTGCCTCATCAGCAGTTCCCTTATCTGACCTTTAAGTTGCAACTCAAAGTCTAGGGCATTTGTGTCATCTTCATCCCTGCATAGTGGAAGATCAAGGAGATCCTGCAGATCTTCAACACTTAGGCCTAGTTCTTGTTCCTTTGAAATTTTCTTCACTTCTCCACTAGACTTGATCACAGTCAGTACATGGGTCTGTTTATCAGTTTTCCACTTTAGTACTTTTGAGTCCATTGGGTTTCTTGAGAGATTTTTATTAGATGAGGAATTTGGAGATTGTGGCCTGGTGATGACTGGCTGAGCAGTGCTTTGAGCTTGAGCAAGTTAAGCATTTTCAGCCATCATCTGCTTAATGACTGATTTTATAATATCATCACTAGCAGCTATATCTTCTGGTGTTTCTTTTTCCATCTCTTTTTGTCTTCTTCTTTGATAGATGAAAGCACCAGGTGGAGCAGTAGATTTCCTGACTGGCAGCTTTGGTGGTCTTGTTGAAACCTCTGCTTCAGGATAGTCAGGTTTTTTGTGGAATCTTTGGATCTTTCCTCCTTAGTTCCTCCAACTTTTTGTAAGTGGCCCTGACTTTGTGTTCTTTCCACCTCATCACTTGGTTTCTTGACCCAAAATCAGCAGTGATTAATTTATCTTTCATTCTCTTCAGCTCTAGTGCCTTTTCAGGTACATTCTTCTTGTATTTAGACCAATCAGGAGGAGTATGTCTGACCTTGTTTTTGATCATGTCTTGAATCCTGGCTGCCTCACTTTCAAGCTCAGGAATGGTCCATTCTTTATACATGTATTTTTCTCCTTTGTATTTCTTATAAGCCATGATGTTGTCAATGTAGTCTTTTCTCAAAGATTCATCTGCTCTTTCTGATATCTGTTGACATACATTCTTTGCAAACTGCTCCAAGGATCTGACTTGTGTGAGTAGAAATTGATAATGCCTTTGAATTTCTTTGTTAGATTTTCCTTGTGAGTTTCTTTTGGAGATATCCTCTGCTTGTTGAGCCTTAACTTTCAAGTATTCTTCAATGTTCTTAGGCCTAGGATATCCTTCAACTGATGGCAAACTCCTTTTAGCAGGGTCATCCTCAAAGTAGAAGGATTTGATCTCTTCTCTTACTGCTATAAGTTCTAGAGGATATTGGAAACCTGCAGGAGTGATGGCAGTGATTGGTTGTTGAACTTGGGCTGAAGAGAGAGGAACAAGGTTTGGAATATTGACAAGTGAAAGAGATTGTGAAGATGTTGGTGGTGGTGATGAAGAATCATCATCAGGTAAAATTATCCTTCTCCTTTTTAGTTTAGGAGAGGCTGGTGGTGTGTTGGATGGTTGTGAAGTGGTGGAAGGTGGCTGACTAACAGTTGTTGAAACAACTGGTGTTTCAACCACTGTTGTCATTACAACAGATGTTGTAACATCTGATGTCTTCTGCTTTTTAGCAGGAGGTGATGGTGGTGATGATGATGTTTTTGGTGGTGAGGTGATCTTTGGTGGTGGTGGTGGTAAGGCAGTGGTTGTGATGTGTGTTGAAGTGGTGTGTGTTGAAATGGTGGCAGTTGTTTGGCTAGCAGTTGTTGAAACCACTGAAGTATCAACAGTTGTTGACACAGCAGGAGTCTTAACAACTGCTGGTTTGGGAGATTGATTTTTGAAGCCTTTGGTGGGTTTGGAAGCATGTGTTGTTTTTCTGGAAGGTGTAGTTTTGGGTTGCCTCACATTTCTTGTGGGCTGCTTTCTTTTTGGGTCAGGATTTTCATCATCCTTAGGCTCAGAAATACCCTGCTCATTTAACACCATAAAAGCTCTTTTCTCCTGTTCCCACCTGGCTTTATCCTTAGCCTCCCTATCCTTTTTCACATCAGCTTTTGCCTTAGCAATTGCATCAGTGGTAACATCAATCTTCTTAGAACCATCTGGCAAGGGTATGTCTGCAAGCATACTATCTTTTTGTGGCTCAATATACAGAGCATCTTCATATCCCTTCTTCTTCCACTGCTTGATTTTCTCCCCCTTTTTGGCATCAGCTGGTGGTGGATTATCCACAAATATGATAGAGGGAGGAGCAGTGCCAGTGGTTTTCAACAAATGGGCCTTTATTACCTTGATATCTGCCTGGGTGTCTTTAAACCTTGCTTCCATGGCATTTATGATCTTTTAAAGCTGAATTTCATGTTGGTGGTCAGCTAACTGCCTTTGATGGATAAGCAATGGTTGAAACAAGTTCCATAACTCATTTGCAGCAGGTGCAGGTTGTGCAGGTGCTTGAGCTGGTGCAGCAGTGGGTGGTACCTTTTGAGCTTTCAATAACTGTTGCATCATATCTTTAATTTCTGCAACAGTTGTATCAAGTTTATCAATTCTTCCCATCAATTCTTGGTACATTAAACCATCACCCAATTTAATGGGATCATCTGATTTCCCACTAACAGTGGTTGTAACAGTGGTTGAATCAGGATATGTATCCCAGAAATCATCCACTGATGCCCCTTTGTCTTGGTACTGGGGACTTCTTCCTTCAAATTGAGAAACACTTTTTAGTGAACCAGTAAATACTGGATACACAAATGTTCCCATAGAAGAAATTGCCTTCAAGGAAGTCTTATTGATGAAACCACTATCCAAATGCAAACCAGTGGGTTTAGCACTTGTAGTGGCTGCTTCACTTGAACTACCACAAAGAGTTACTTGTAACTCAAGGGGTGTAACCTCCTCAGGTCTTGTTGGTGGGTTAGCAATGAGTGATACATCAGACCCAGTCTTTTATTGAGGCATATTCTCATGAACAGGTGATTGAGAAGGACTGGTTTGTGTCTGGTTCAAATCAAGAGCATCCAACAATAATTTTGTTTGTGGGGGAATTGTGGAGGTGAGGTTGGGTGTAGAAAGCGAATTTGCCCCGGGAAGTAGGCTGTGGATGATAGAATCAAGTGATTCTAGAGTATCATATTGTGGGGTCCTGATGTGTACAAACTGTTCTTTTTGTGAAGAAGCAGGAGGAGTTTGAGGTATGGGTTGAGACATTTCTACCATCTGCTGTGAGGAAGTAGCAGTAGTGGTTTCTTGTGACTTTTGTGTTGTCACTGGCAGTTGCTCTGGTATCTCATCCTCCAGAGTTGCCTTTGATTTGGGTTTGGAGGGCTTTTGAGTTTTCTTTTGTCGTGGCTTTCTGGTGGTTTTAGGTGTGGGTTTCACAGCAGTTGTTTTGTTGCTGTGATCACCTAGAGCAGTGGGCTCAGCAGCAGATACCTTAGGAGCAGTGGTAGCTGCTAAATTCTGCTCAGGGACCTCTGCTTTTGTTTTGCAAGGTGTTGATAATCTTGTAAAGGTTTCAACTGTTAGGCTGTTTATTTGAAAAGATTCACCTTGTTGAAGCAAATGAGCATCCTCCTTTCCAAATTTCTTTTGAAAGTAATAACTTAGAAATCTTGGAAAAAGTAAGAAGGGTTTTTTATCAATATTTTTAATCAAATCATTAAAGATCACCTGGGAGTAGTTAAAATTTTTGTTTTGTAAAATAGCATATCCCAGGTAATGGATCTTTAATGGTATCTCATTAAAAGCAGTTGTTTTATTTGAAACACACATCAAGAGAGTATGAAATAAGAATCTTGTTGCAGGAGGAAAACTACCTTTTTGTAAGGTATCCTTTTTCATTTCATCTACACACCCCCTTTCAAGAAAATCAGTTTTATACTCGATTTTGGGAAAAGAAGTTTTACCTTGCTGATCATCGAGTTCAAAGACTTCTGAAATAGATTGTGGGGTGATTTTCACTGCTTTACCCTTTATAAAGGAATTGATGGCTATTGCTGTTTTACCTTGAAGTTCAAGGGTGACATTCTTCCAAAATTCTCTCTGGGTTGTCAGGAAGATCGGAGCATCAGCAGTCAACAAAGTTTTGTACTTTGATGCTGACATAGTATCAATAATGGAATCGTAGATATCAATGTTACCAGGTTTTGTGAGTAAACCCAGATAGTTGTGAGGAGCTTTGTACGGAATTTCAATGGGTTTGGGATCTGTGTCAGTGTCTTTTTAAGAAGACGAGGACGGTGATTTTGGAGAAGAAGACATGAGTGGTTTGTAAGATGATGAAGACGAAGATGAATTTGAGAGAAGAAGATGGAAACTGCTTTGAGAAAGGAATTTTTTTGAATTCGATTCGACAGTAAAACCCTGTTTGGGGTTTTGATCAGGGTTTTATAAGGAAAAAGTGAATGTTGACGTGGCAGTGGTTACAAAAGATCTGACCGCTATGTACTGTCCACATGCCAATCCCTGATGAATAATGGAGGACAGTTGTTTTATGAAACCACTGATGAAGGATAACAGTGGGTGTAACGGTAATAATGAAAACAGTGGGAGACTTTAACTATCAGTGGATAGCCTTTTCAGTGGATAAAACACTAATTTTGAACAACAGTGATTACCAAGAAAATGAGAGATCAGGGGTTGACTTTCAGCAGTGGACAACTTTTAGTAGGACAGATGTTTGAACAAAACAGTGGTTATGGCAGACTTTTAAGGATTTAATGAAAAATTCATTTTTAGCTATTTTTAAGGATGGATTTTTGATTTTCTGAAAACATTTTAATGCTTTTATTTATAGAAAAACAGGATTTTGCCTGTTATTCCATGTTCAGCATGCCAATCCTAGAGATCAAGCTTTCAAAGGTGGATGTGTCTAATGCTTTGGTTAGCACATCTGCCAGCTGATCCTTAGTTGGTACATGGTGCAGAGAAATCAAACCTTTTTCATAGCAATCCCTCACAAAGAGATGTCTGATATCTATGTGCTTGGTGGTTGAATGGGAGACTAGATTTTTGATGATATTTTCTGCTGCCTGACTGTCCAACATGAGAGGTGTCTTTAAGGCAGTGATACCAAAATCCAGCAATTGATTTTGAAGCCAGAGCAGTTGGGCTGTACAGCTTGCAGCAGCTATATATTCTGCCTCGGCAATGGATGTGGAAACAGCTGCTTTCTTTTTGCTTTGCCAAGACACTAAGAAATTGCCTAGGAATTGGCACCCTCCTGAAGTGGACTTCCTTATCTTGACATATCCAGCAAAGTCACTATCTGAGAAACCTGAAAGCTCAATTTTTCCATCAGCTGGATACCAGATACCAAGTGTGGGAGCACATTTTAGGTATCTAAATATCCTTTTTACAGCAATAAGGTTTGACTTTCTGGGGGCTAATTGGGATCTTGCACAAACACATGTTGCAAACATGATGTCTGGCCTAGAAGCAGTTAGGTACAATAAAGACCCAATCATGCTTCTATATAAAGTTTGATCAACCAAATCATCCTTTTCATCAGACGTGACAATTCTATTGGTTGCAATGGGTGTACTGCATGGCTTACAATCATCCATCTCAATTTTTTTTAAAAGTTCTTTGGCATATTTGCCTTGATGGATAAAAGTGCCATTTTGCAGTTGCCTTACTTGGAGACCAAGAAAGCACCGGAGTTCACCCATGGCACTCATTTCAAACTCAGCTGTCATGAGTTGCCTAAACTCTTCACACATTTTATTACACGTGCTTCCAAAGATGATGTCATCCACATAAATCTGGACAATCATCAAATCCTTTCCTCTCCATTTTAAAAATAATGTTTTATCTATTTTACCTCTTGTGAAACCAATGGATAGTAGGAAAGTGGAAAGAGTTTCATACCAGGCTCTTGGTGCTTGTTTCAGGCCATACAAAGCTTTATTTAGCTTGTAGACATGATTTGGATTAAATGGATCCTCAAAGCCTGGAGGTTGATAAACATAAACCTCTTCTTGAATCTTACCATAGAGGAATGCACATTTGATATCCATTTGATGCACCTTGATGTTGTGGTTGACAGCAAAGGCCAGAAATAATCTGATAGCTTCAAGTCTTGCTATAGGGGCAAATGTTTCATCATAGTCAATGCCCTCTTCCTGTCTGAACCCTTGAACCACAAGCCTGGCTTTATTCTTGACAACAATGCCCCTTTCATCAGTTTTGTTTTTGAAGACCCACTTTGTGCCAATAGGACTTACACCCTCTGGCAGTGGTACAAGTTCCCATACTTGTTGTCTTTTGAACTGTTGGAGCTCCTTTTTCATGGCTTCTACCCAGCTATTGTCTTTCAGTGCCTCTTGGTACTTGACTGGCTGATGGAGAGATAGAAAACCAGCAAAAAGACAAATGTTTTGGGATTGACTTCTTGTGAGCACCCCTTCATTGATGTTGCCAATGATTTGGTCAGGTGGATGAGATTTCAAGAAGATTAGATCTCATTGGTATGGAACAATGGCATTTAATGGTGAAGGCTGTAGATGTGAATCATCTAAGCTAACCACTGCTGGTGACTTTAATGATCCAGCAGTGGCTTCAAATTGAGGTGGAGGGATAGGTGGAACTGGTGTGAAAACATGCTGACTTTTATCCACTGATGGAGGACTATCAACAGTGTTTGATTATGTGGAAGTAGGGGTTAAAGGGCTACTTTAGTCAACAACTGTTGAGGTAGCAGTGGTTGAGCTTTGACAGTTGTTTTGAACATCTGCTGCTCTTCCCATTGATACAGACTTTTGTTGAGGAATGATGACCTCATACCCATAGTCTAATGATGAATCCTTTGATGGACCTGCACTGTTAGTCTTGATAGCAGTATTTTCAAAAGTAAATTTATCAAGATCAAACAATTCTGCATGATTTGCTGGAATTTTCATTGACGAAAGTTCATTGAACTTTACATTCAAAGTCTCATCCACTGTTTTGGTCCTTGTGTTAAACACTTTGTGGGCCTTAGCAGTGGTTGAGTATCCCAGATGATAACCACAATCAATTTTAGCTGCAAACTTAGAGATAGAATCTTTTAAGTTTAAAATGAAGCACGGGCAGCTAAAAACTTTGAAATATGAAATCAATGGCTTTATTTTATACAGCAGTTCATAGGCAGTCTTTTGATGTCTGGGGTTGACTAAAACTCTGTTTTGGACATAGCAAGCAGTGTTTACAGCCTCTGCCCAAAAAGTTAATGGCAAACCTAAATCTGCAAGCATGGTTCTGGCAGCCTCAATCAAAGTTCTGTTCTTTCTCTCAACAACCCCATTTTGTTATGGTGTCCTTGGAATGCTGTATTGTCTCACAATTCCTTTTTACACACAAAAATCATCTAACTCTTTGTTCCTGAACTCTGTGCCATTATCACTTCTAAAGATTTTTACTGGAAGGTCAAACTGCTTTTCAACCTGTTTCACAAAGTCTTGCAGAATGCTTGCAGTCTCATCTTTTGAATGTAAAAAGTAAGTCCATGTACACCTAGAAAAATCATCAATAATAACCAAACAATATCTTTTCTTCCTAAGACTCATGACTTTAACTGGGCCAAACAAATCCATATGAAGCATTTGCAAACATTTGGTTGTTTTGGACTTTTCAATTGATTTGTATGAGCTTTTATGTTGTTTTCTTTTTAGGCAGGAAACACAATGCTCAGGACAGGTGAACAGTTTTTGAGGTAAACCTCTTACTAACCCCTGTTTTGAAATGGCAGTGATTGTCTTGAGATTTGTGTGCCCCAATCTCCTGTGCCATAATTCTGTCTCTTTGTTTGATGTAGCTGAGAACAGACAGGCATCAGTCCTGGGGCTCTCTTTTGACATATCCACCACATAAACATTGCCACTTCTTTGAGCAACAAGTTGGGTTTTTCCAGTTTTTATTATTGCTTCAATCTTTTCAACCATTTCTGGTCCAACAATCCTACAACACTCTTTTGTAAAGAATGAGCCATAGCCCTTATCACTCATTTGAGAGACACATAAGAGGTTGAATTTTAGATTGTCTATGAGATTGACATTTTCAAACTTAACTTTACCAGACTGCATAGTACCAGACCCCAGAACCTTTCCTTTACTATTTATTATTCCCAAAGGATAAATCACCCCCTCCATGTGTTTTGAAATCTTTGAGAAGGGCTCTACATCCTGTCATGTGCCTGGAGCCTCCACTATCTACATACCAAAGACTATCTAAGCATGCAGAAGCTCCCTGCATATGTAGTAAAGGATTAGTTCATTAGGGTCTCCAAAGCCAATATGGCTTTGGATGGGGTCTCAGCAGTGTCTAGGTTAAGTTCAGATGGATGGGCAGTGGTTAGGTCAGGGGTTTGGACAGTTTTGGGACTGTTTTTCTCTAACCACTGTTAGGGATCTTGTGTAACAACCTGCACGTTCGTGCGTTGTTACTACACGTTATACTCGTTACGCTTAACACCAGAGATTCGGATCATAATGTAGCTATATCGCATACATCATTATTTCATAGTATTTTCGCATATTACGCATACATTATCGCTATAACACATCGCATCACACACTAACGCTCACGATGATGTTGAGTCAGGACCTATTCTACCCTCCTCGATAGCCGTGATGCGTCGCAAAGAACGCATATTTGAAACAAAACCCGATTATTGTATCGCAACTTTGAAATATGGATATTTATACGACCCTATGTGACTAATTATAATAAATATATGAATATGCGTATGAAAATGTGTAACCAAACTATCGCGACGCTTAACGAGCAAAACAAAACATCGAAACGCCATTCGCCGGACACCACCGATTGGGTGACCACTCGATCGGGTGGCCATCCGATCGAGTTGCCACCTGATCGGACAGCCACCCGATCGGACAGCCACCTGATCGGACAGTCATCCGATCCATGGCACTCCCTCACCTTTCTCCTCTTCACCTATAAATAAGCACTTGTCACATCACTTGAACAGTGATGTGACAGCTCTCACTAGACCAGCACGCTTTTGGGGCTTTTTCTCTCGATTCCTCGCGATTCTTGTAAGTCTTCAACTCAAATCTTGTACTTCTTTGATCTACACACACTTCTCCATCTTTTTCACCCTTGAATCTTAACTTTTAACCATGAAATCAATGGATTTGAGGTGTTCTAGGATGATGTCATCATGGAATTCTTATGAACTTCAAATGTTTGCCTCATTCCACCAAGAATAACTCAGATCTGAAGGATTTCCACATGATTTCACTACGATTTCACATAGATCTAAACACCTTCAATGATAAAAGGATTGAAAGAAACTTTTCAACTTTCTTTCAACTCTTTTACACTCAATGCACTCAAAACCAATGGAATCAGAGCTCGTTCTAATCTTCTACTCATTCTAAGTGAAGTGTTGGTTCCAGATCTGATTCTATCTAAAGAGACAACTGATTTTGGGTTAAGCATGAACAACCGTTACGAACAGTTAACTGATCGGATCAGGGTAATTCCTGTTCAATCGAATGACTTGGTTCATGATGGAGTTTCTGTTGTTTAGCACGTTATCACATCGTCTCGATCAAAACTACAAAACTTCCAAAACGAACAAGTGTCCAGACGATCTAGGCCACCGGGACGGATTGCCGTCCGATCGGATGGCCATCCAATCGGACAGGCGTCCGATCGGCTTACACTTGGTTCCGCACTTAAGCTATCATTTCAACTTTTCAAAGTCTTGAACGTCGAACGGATTGCCGTCCGATCGGATTGCCACCCGATCGAACGACCATCCGACCATGTGATGTTTGGGACTTCGACACTTAAACAATTTTCAGCATGTTCAATACATAGTCAGTTCCAAACGGATTGCCACCCGATCGGATTGCAATCCGATCGAGTGACAAACTGCTGTGAACTTGTTCTCACTAAGTGTCCTACTAATCGGATCATCCCCCGATCGAGCCGCCGTTCGATTGATCGACCTGAAGGGTAGAGATACTTCTCTGTTTTCAAAATGCTACAACAAAAACTTCAAAAGTCAAACCATCATACACAATCACATCTTCACCAAACGAGGTGACAATCCAATCGAATGGCCATCCGATCGGATTACCATTTGACGCTTGGTTCACTCGCCACCGTTCAACGCACTGTTCAACGCTTACGCTATCAATCTGTAACCAGGCTGATCTCAGACGCGCTCCCTTCAATCCAACCAAATTGTGTTTACTAGCTGAACACCGACTGTGAGTATACTCGAACCCCTTTTATCTCATTTTTGGGTGTAACATACGTTTCTATCAAATCAAACTAATCGAATGCTTACACTATTTATCACATGCGAATAACTATTATGCATATTTACACGTGATGCTAGTTACATATGTGTTAGGACTTATACTCGCGAGGTCCCGCCTTAACTAGTATAGTACTATAGAACCCGACAGGGTCTAGTTAGGATGAATAGCAATCGCAATCGTAGCTCGAGTGACTTAGCTGGTAGTATATGTCTTATATGCATATATGCTGAGGTATCTCGTTTATGTATTTGGTAATTCGCAGCACTTTTAACTATTTACGCTACACTATCAAAACTTGTATACTCGCCAATACCTTAGTATTGACGTTGTTTTAACGTATGTTGCAGGTTTAGTCGCAGTCTACATAAAATCAAGCTAGGAAGTCTAGAAACACACCTAAAATCTAGGTTGTCGGATTTGTATTGTTTAAGAGAACTCGTGACAGCTTATGTGATTGTAATTGTTTATTAGTATGGGGTAATGAACGCATTAAATACTGTCGCAATGTAGTTGTTATGGATTCTCTTGAGCAATCTGATTCGCCTAGTGCCGCGCCCCAATGATTCCGCCATCGGTTGGGGTGTGACAGATTGGTATCAGAGCCATAACTATAGGGAATTAGGCCTGACTTGACCTAGTCCGGGTCAATGTCATAGAAACGACCTAGTCTATAGTCTAGGTACCAATAGGCCGACTCGTGCGAACCCAATAGGATTTGCACGGGCCTACTTGATACTCTCATTCGAATTCGCTAAAATCTACTACTTCGCGTGAGCACCGCATACTACAACTTCACACGAAGAGCCTTTCCTAAGGCTAGAATATTACTTAGCCTTTCCTAAGGCCAACACAATACACACGTTTTCGAAAATACTCGCATAACACAACTGAGTGATCCAGTCGAGATCAGGCGTGAAAACCAAGAACTCTTGATAAGATCGCTCACTCAGCGCATTTTTCTAGCACGATAACTTTTGTTGAGCTAGGAGTGACATCCATATCTCAACGAAAGTCTCCATTTCAAAATCCAGTGGAACTCCCGAATTTATTCGAAGAGCACAACCATAGTCAGGAGCAAAGTTATTAAGTCAGGGATGAAACCCGTATCTTAATAAACCATTTCGCTCTCTATGAAATGGTTTTCAAAAAGCTCTCACCAAGGACTTGACTATAACGATGACTCGAGCCACGCGATGACAAGGAGGACGAATTCCATGAGCTGCATCCCAGTGGAAGCATAGTCTTCTAGGGCAACGCGCGTGCACGAACTTGTCGAGTATAGTTGAGTTACCTTGGGCGGTCGACGCCTAAACACCCAAGGCATTCTATCTGTTTCTCTGAAATACGACTCGCCGATTTTACAATTGTTGGAACTTATTTGGGTTTATGTGTCTAAAATTTAAAAACTTTGCGATTTATCGATTTTCACTCCCTGTTTTATAAACGCACAACTCGCACAGCCATCACAATCTAAAACGAAAAACGAATGTTCGCAACAAAACTAATGTCTAAATTACTCGCTTTTGTTCTCTCTCTATCTCTATCCCTTTTCATTGCGTCCTCGCGTATTCTACACCGACGTGTATGTGTGTAAGTATAAACTACAACTAACTATATGTACAAAACGAATCAATTGTGTGAGAACTTAGGAATCTCGTGTCTCCTATGTGGCTCCTACGTGATATCTATTATATTACTCGCTACAAGTTTTGATCGCGCTCAATTGCATCACAAAACTCAAAAATCATTATGATCGAATCTCACTTCAACTCTCTCTCTGTCTAGATGTCTTCAAACGACTCTGCCTCGAGACAAACAGCTAGGAGAAGGGCCAAACGAAGCGCCGAGAAGAGGATTGCCTCGCTTGTGGCCAAGGAAGTGGCCAAGGTCATTCCTCAAATTGTCGCTCAAGTGCACTCTCTCAGCAACTCTCGAACCTCAGAAGACTCTAAGAAGGAAGCGCCGCAATCTACCTTCCTTTATAAACACTTCAAAGCATGTGGCCCGATGGAGTTCACATGTGAAGGAGGTGTGTCCCAGCTACTCCAGTGGTTCGATTCTATCGAAGTCACCCTTCATCAAAGTGGGTGTCCCGATAGTTTCCGTACTACTTGCGCTACCGGAGTATTTCAATCGCGAGCACTCGACTGGTGGACAGCTGAACGTAACAAACGTGGGATCTCCGCAGCTTACGCTCTCTCTTGGGATGAGCTGAAAGAGCTCATGAAGAAAGAGTACTGCCCTCCCCACGAAGTCCAGAAGCTAGAAGACGAATTTTGGGAAATCAAGCAAGTCGAAGGTGACAATGCTGGCTACACTGCAAAGTTTAAACAGCTTAGCGTAATCTGCCCAAGTCAAGTAAACACTTCAGAAAAAGCCATCACGAAGTACATTCGCGGCTTTCCTGAATGTGTGGGCGATTTTGTCGAAGCTGCAAGACCTGCTACCATCGAAGAAACCTACCGCTTGGCCACAGAAATCAACTACAAACGCGTCTTGGACGGAGTTTTCTCCAAGAATCCTGTCAGACAAGCTCACCAAGAAATCGTCATCGACTCTTCCAACGATTCTTCTAATGACTCTACCAACGATTCTTCAAGTGAGTCCTCGGACGAATCCTCCGACGACAACGCACCGCTTCAGGAAGCTCAGTCCAGCCGCAAACAAAAGACCATGAGCCCAAACTCTTCAACAACTGAACTGTCGCAACCAGAACCTCTCCAAGCAATCCCAGTTCACTCGAAACGCGACTACAACGGAGCTCATCCCCTGTGTCTCATGTGTACGTATCATCACCCGCCAGAAGCTAACTGTCGCTTTTGCGCAAATTGCAACTGGTATGGTCATCTTACCCAGCACTGCCGCATAGGGCCGCAAACTTGAGGAATTTCAGCAACAATCGCAGTCTCCATAGAAGTCCTCCACAGCAACATTAATTATGATTCCAATGTTGTTGTAATGATACGATTTTTGCCGTAAATTTCTTTTGCATGGTTGAACTTGTTCTATTTCTCGACGCAATGTGGACTCTATTTATCTCTCGCTCTCTCTCGCACTCGCGCACGGACTATGTATTAGCACTATATATTATATAATGTGTTTACCCCTACTATGCGTTCTTGAAGCAAGTTACGATAAACGTGCAAGGGGAAACTTAATCACGGGTGCACACGGGATTATGTTGGTCAGTGCACGGGGATCGTGATAAGTTTCAATGATGCCATAACGTTAAAAGCATGGTTAAGCGTGGTGGATACGCCGCTGGTACTTCCTATATATAAGCATCTTGACCATGTCGACAGAGTGTGACACCTATTCACGGGGCAGAGGCGTTTGGTTAAAGCATAGTGGATACGCCGCTGGTACTTCCTATATATAAGTGCTTCGCCATGCCAACCAATGTCTTGTGAAGAAAGTGCCATACAAGTTGAACGTTATTAGACCAAGTATACTATTTAATTCTATTTTCGACACACTACACTACATCGCAAGGCGTAACAATCTCAATTGCAACTCAAAGCGTGTAATCGCTAGACTTTTCGTAAGTCAACACGCTCGCAATCGCATTATCACTGGAATCTATCTCTCAATCTAAATCGCTTATAGTGTGTTCGCTCAATCGCTTACTATGTGCATCGCGCTATCGCATATCGTGGGTATCGCGCTATCGCTTGTGTATTACTCTACCGCTCATCGTGTATCGCTTAACGTTTACCGCCATCGCTATCGCTTACCGTTATTTATGTTATCTGTGTTATGTTAGCACACATGACCTCACTTCACGGGACGAAACTGATAGGGTTAAAACATGGGGGATACGCCGCTGGTACTTCCTATATATAAGTGTTTTAGCCGTATCAGTAGGTTTTCATGGAAAAAGGCCAATGTCAGTTAAAACTTATGGTGTCGTTTAATCTAATCAAATCGCATATTCCCATCGCTTGCAACGCCTCGATCGTCGCCTATCGCTCGACGGTTGTCGCTACCGCTCGTCGCTTATCGCTTATCACTTTACGCTTATCGCCGCCGTCTTCGCTTATTATGTTTGTATTGTACTATCGAACTTTCGCGTCCCGCTTACCGCCTATCGCACTCGCTCGTGTTACTAAACTGAGTTCGAAAACGACTTCATCACTCGGTTCGCCTTTCAAGACTTGATCCAACCCTCTCTCGTTTGGATCGAGTCATCGCAAATCTGTCTGTACTATGTTGACACGTATGACACCGCCTCACGAGACGGAAGCCATATGGTTAAAACGTGGTGGATACGCCGCTGGTACTTCCTATATATAAGCGTTTTAGCCATATAGTCGAACTTTCGTGGAAAAGTGCCATGCGGGGCCGACCTAAAAAAATTAAATTTTTGATATTATTAAAAAGCTTTGCTTACCCAAGGTTTAAACCAACCTTTTCTTACAAACCTTTTCTAAAAATTGGATCAAAACAAGATTATCTTGTAACGATGGTGTGACAATCGACTCAAGTTACTACCGCGTGACGAGAAAATTTCGTAAAATGAGTTTTAAGCACCCTAAAATCTTTTAGTAACCTAATAAAACCCCACTCATAGTGCCGGTGTGAACATTGAAACAGTTTAACGCCACACTGTGGGAAGATTTTTCATAAACAAGCTTCTTCAAACCTTTTCGAATTAATCAACTTTTCAAGAGTACAAAACACTTTTTGGATCGCTTCTCGTGTGTTGCCATCTTTTGTTATACGAATCGCCTTACTCACTGCCATCGTTGGTCATCGCAATGCTCTCGCTCGTCGAGTTTCAATCGATCGCTCGTTTATTTCTTTCTGACGCTCTTAATCGCTACTCCCACTCGTATCAATCCTCGCAACCCTTCTGGTGGATTAATTTCGGGACGAAATTTCCTAAAGCAGGGGAGACTGTAACAACCCGCACGTTCATGCGTTGTTACTACTCGTTACACTCATTACGCCTAGCACCAGAGATTCAGATCATAATGTAGCTATATTACATACATCGCTATTTCGCAGTATTTTCGCATATTACGCATACATTATCGCTATAACACATCGCATCACACACTAACGCTTACGATGATGTTGAGTGAGGACCTATTCTACCCTCCTCGATAGCCGTGATGCGTCGCAAAGAACGCATATTCGAAACAAAACCCAGTTATTGTATCGCAACTTTGAAATATGGATATTTATACGACCCTATGTGACTAATAATAATAAATATATGAATATGGGTATGAAAATGTGTAACCAAACTATCGCGACGCTTAACGAGCAAAACAAAACATCGAAACGCAATTCGCCAAAGACCACCGATTGAGTGACCACTCGATCGGGTGGCCATCCGATCGAGTTGCCACCCGATCGGACAGCTACCCAATCGGACAGCCACCTGATCGGACAGCCATCCTATCCATGGCACTCCCTCACCTTTCTCCTCTTCACCTATAAATAAGCACTTGTCACATCACTTGAACAGTGATGTGACAGCTCTCACTCGACCAGCACGCTTTTAGGGCTTTTTCTCTCGATTCCTCGCGATTCTTGTAAGTCTTCAACTCAAATCTTGTACTTCTTTGATCTACACACACTTCTCCATCTTTTTCACCCTTGAATCTTAACTTTTAACCATGAAATCAATGGATTTGAGGTGTTCTAGGATGATGTCATCATGGAATTCTTATGAACTTCAAATGTTTGCCTTATTCCACCAAGAATAACTCAGATCTGAAGGATTTCCACATGATTTCACTACGATTTCGAATAGATCTAAACACCTTCAATGATAAATTGATTGAAAGAAACTTTTCAACTTTCTTTCAACTCTTTTACACTCAATGCACTCAAAACCAATGGAATCAGAGCTCGTTCTGATGTGTTGGTTCCAGATCTGATTCTGTCTAAAGTGACAACCGATTTTGGGTTAAGCATGAACAACCGTTATGGACAGTTAACTGATCGGATCAGGGTGATTCCTGTTCAATCGGATGACTTGGTTCATGATGGAGTTTCTGTTGTTTAGCACGTTATCACATCGTCTCGATCAAAACCACAAAACTTCCAAAACGAACAAGTGTCAAGACGATCTAGGCTACCGGGACGGATTGTCGTCCGATCGGATTACCATCCGATCGGATTGCCATCCGATCGGACAGGCGTCCGATCGGCTTGCACTTGATTCCTCACTTAAACTATCATTTCAACTTTTCAAAGTCTTGAACGTCGAACGGATTGCCGTCCGATCGGATTGCCACCCGATCGAACGACCATCTGACCATGTGATGTTTGGGACTTCGACACTTAAACAATTTTCAGAGTTCCAAATGGATTGCCACCCGATCAGATTGCAATCCGATCGAGTGACAAACTGCTGTGAACTTGTTCTCACTAAGTGTCCTACTAATCGGATCGTCACCCGATCGAGCCACCATTCGATCGATCGACCTGAAGGGTAGAGATACTTCTCTGTTTTCAAAATGCTACAACGAAAACTTCAAAAGTCAAACCATCATACACAATCACATCTTCACCAAACGAGGTGACAATCCAATCGAATGGCCATCCGATCGGATGACCATCCGAACGGATTGCCACCCGATCGATTGGCCATCCGATCGGATTGCCATCCGATCGAATTACCATTTGACGCTTGGTTCACTCGCCACTGTTTAACGCACTGTTCGACGCTTACGCTATCAATCTGTAACCAGGCTGATCTCAGACGCGCTCCCTTCAATCCAACCAAGTTGTGTTTACTAGCTGAACACCGACTGTGAGTATACTCGAACCCCTTTTTATCGCATTTTTGGGTGTAACATACGTTTCTATTAAATCAAACTGATTGAATGCTTAAACTATTTATCACATGCGAATAACTGTTATGCATATTTACACGTGATGCTAATTACATATGTGTTAGGACCAGTGTTGTAAAAGTCGGATTCCAAGGCCGAGTACTCGGTCCTCGGAACCCCTCCGAGGTGACTTCCTCCTAGGCGGACTCAGTTAGTCGGCCTCGGTCAAACTCGGCGCCTAGTCGGCGCCTAGTCGGACGTAGTCGGAAAGAGTCGGCCTAGTCGGTCTAGGCGGTCAACGTGGTTTGTTGACTTTTAATTAGTCAAAATCGATCAAAATCGGCCTACTCGGCCTTGTACTCGGACTACTCGGCCTTGTACTCGGACTACTCGGACTTGTATTCAGAATATTTGAACTTTAAACATGTTTCATTTTAAATTATACTCAGTTGACATGAATTATGCTTATTTGAACATATGTATAATATATAACAATTAATTTTCTTTATAATTACCATGTTCGCGTACTCCCCGAGTACTCTCCGAGTACTTCGATTACTCCTAATTCCCCAGTCGGCCGACTAGAGACCGCCTAGCGACTTTTACAACACTGGTTAGGACTTATACTCGCGAGGTCCCGCCTTAACTAGTATAGTACTATAGAACCCGACGGGGTCTAGTTAGGATGAATAGCAATCGCAATCGCAGCTCGAGTGACTTAGCTGGTAGTATCTGTCTTATATGCATATATGCTGAGGTATCTCGTTTATGTATTTGGTAATTCGCAGCACTTTTAACTATTTACGCTACACTATCAAAACTTGTGTACTCGCCAATACCTTAGTATTGACGTTGTTTTAACGTATGTTGCCGGTTTAGTCGCAGTCTACATCAAATCAAGCTAGGAAGTCTAGAAACACACCTAAAATCTAGGTTGTCGGATTTGTATTGTTTGAGAGAACTCGTGACAGCTTATGTGATTGTAATTGTTTATTAGTATGGGGTAATGAACGCATTAAATACTGTCACAATGTAGTTGTTATGGATTCTCTTGAGCAATCTGATTCGCCTAGTGCCACGCCCCGATGATTCCGCCATCGGTTGGGGTGTGACATCTTGCCCAATGATCTGCTGATAACCAAAAGGATGCCTGTTCACTCTTGGTTTAGAGGGCTTTTTGTAAGCCTCATAAACATGTGGGATCCTTTGGTATGGTGGTTGTCCCTTGCCTCTTCTGTATTGATTGGCAGGGGTGCATCAGTCACCTGAACATCTCTTTTGACAGATGTTTGGTTTAACTGTTTTGTAACAGCTGTTTGGACTTGCAGGTACAATGACACTTGTTTTGTTTAGATCATATGCTTTTAAATGAAAACAGTCTTTTGTTAGATGATTCTTCTTTTCACAAAAATCACAAAACAGGTTTTTGATCTTATCTCTTTTCTTCCTTTTCTCAGACTCCTTTGCAACAGAGTTTTGAACCACTGTTGGGATGTCTTTGAGAGGAATGACCTTGGCTTTTGGAGATGGGACACCATCAGTGGTTGTGAAATCCATAGGCATGAAATTTTCAAGAATGTCACACTCATCAGACCATGTGGGTTTAAATTGGTATTTCTCAATTTCCTCAAAAGTTGAGGACCCCATAGATCTTTCCAGGGTGATTTTGTTACCAAGTTTGTCAGTTATCTTAACTTCTTGGCCATTCTTGTTGGTTGGTTTTATTTCAGATGAACCAGCTTGTTTTACAGCAGTGTTTTCAAGTTCATCATATTTTCTATATTATATTCCAAACTTGACATTGCTTTTAAGCTGTTTTTCAAGCATGACCTCATAATCTTTGCAAGATTCCACCCATCTTTCACAAGTGATTTGGGTGGACTCCAACTCCTTTTTACAAACTTGGTATTTTTCTACCATAGTTTGGATTTGGTTCTTGGTTATGCTTTGCTCTTCTTTGAGACTGCAGATTTCTTTATCTTTTTCAACCAATTTGTTTTTAAGTTCTTTTAATGACTTTTCAAATTTGACTTCATCAGTTAAGACTTTATCCCTAAGGTTTTCATTCACCTCTTTAATGTTAGCAAATGCAATAATACATTTGTCTGAACACAGATTTTCAAGAACCTGAGGTGATACCTGATGGTGAGTGTGAAACTCATGCCTTAAAGTGCATTATATTATGTATGTTATTGTGTTTTAAGCGATTATGTATCGTGAATGTGATAATTACGAGTATTGGTAATTTTACAGGATAATTGCTTAATTCGGTGAAGTTAAGACGCTTGGAGGTGAAGCGAAACTACTAGGAATGATAAACAATGCGAAAGATATAATTCGGTAGATGTTTCGTTTCTAAAAGATAGCTTGGATGCAAGAGGAATACACGAATGAATTCTAGGGGCCGTTCATCAATTAATTGAAAGCTGAATCATAGCCAAAAAGCACAAATGGTTGAAAGAAATTGAAAAGGAATGTTGAAAGCTCTAAAGAGAACACACTCACATTGAGCCAACATCATCATTACTTTTAGGAAAATAAATATGTGGAGGCAGCAAGTTGGAGCTTGGAGGTGATTTGTTCTCATACATCATATATAAATATGATCATATCATCACGTGAATGGTGGAGGTTTTTGGCGGCTGACACATTCTAACAAGGAGAACATTATTTTTAATGTCAAACAATCACATCATCTCAACATCATGCAGACTTTTGAGACAATCTAATATATACACGCATACACAGGAGTTTTTTTTGGAGTCTTTTATTTCTTGGACAAAGTGATATGCACATGTGGCTTACGGAATTAAAACCGTGTCTTACGGTTTGTAACAGGCAGCCACGAAAAGAAGCAGCAGTCATGACTTGAGGTTTACGGTTTTGTTGTTTGGGCTTACGGTTCACAAATGAAGACAATATATATAAACCTAATTCGTGGACTTGGAGGGGCCCATTATCATCGAAAATATTTCTAATATATCACGAAAGTGGCAGCCATATCACAGATCATCACCAGCGAATTACTAAACATCATCGAAGAATCATCATCCTTCACGCAACATCCGAATCTATCATGTCTACATCATTCTCTCAAGCCTTTGAAGATTGTTTTTGCAACATGAGCAGCTAGTTCTCCCGTGACCGTCTCCGGGAATAGGGTTATGTTTGAACATCGGGTTTGCGTAGCAACCATCATGGCACAATCACATTGATGATCACTTCCTTCATCAGTTCTCTCCTCTTTCTCACCCTCTTTCTCCTCTTCCTTTTCTTCTTTGTCTTCTTTGGACCAGGGGTCAAACAGTGGTTCAATCAGGGTTTCTGAATTTTCTTCCAACAGTAGTTCACCAGCAACTGCAGTAACCACTGCTTCAGTCACTTTATCCACTGTTTCAGCACTTAGGGGCTGTTTGGTAGCCTCTGAATGGTCATTAAGAGGCTACCTCTTAATGGGACATTAATAATTTTTCCAATGAGAAGGTAGAAGAATGTGACATGTGATGATTTACCATTCAGAGGTTACCTCTTAACCATTCGGACTTGAGGTTACCTCTTATTCATTCAGAGGTTTTAAACCATTAAGAGGTAGCATCTGAATGGTCATTAAGAGGCTACCAAACAGCCCCTTAGTTGTTCTCCTTCAGCTTCTACCCCTTCTGGTATTGACTCTAATGCCATCAGACAAAATTCATCATTAATAGTATCATTAGAAGCATAGAGTGCAAAATTTTCATCACCAATCTCATCAGGCATGCTGCTCCAGTCAACAAAGCCTTGGGTGAAAAAGCTTTGCTGATCTGGTTGAACCACTGCTGGAGCAGCTTGTTGAGGTGCAACAGGTTGCACTTGTGCCTGAGGGACAGGGGCTTGAACATACTGAATTTGTGGAACAGTGGTTTGAACATAATGCACAGGCACAGGGGTTTCAGCATAGTGAGCAGTGTTAACATGGGTTGAAGGGGTATATTGGGCATAGTGCATAGTGCTTTGGTGTTGTGGTCTAGGGTTTGAGTTGGGATGAGTTATAATTGGACTAGTGGTTTGACTCCTGCATTCCCTAGCAAAATGACCTAGCCTATTGCACTTATAACACTTAATCTTTGACTTATCCAACCCCACTTTTAAATTCCCATGTAACCCTAGGAATTTTCTCCCTGATCTTTTATATAATTTGCTTGTTCTCACACTAAGCAAAGCCAATTGATGCAAGATGTCTATTTCTTCTAAGTCAGTGGGATCAAAGTGCTGCAAGTCACTTAGTTCAAAACACAAATTATCAGAGTTCTGGCTTTCTCCATTTGCTGTGAAAGAAAAGTTGGATGAGTGAGGATCAGAGTTGAAATTACCTCCAGCAGTTATGTCAATAAAATGATCATAACTCTGATCCTTACTGCTGCCATACTCTTCTTGACCCAGAAGAGCAGTGTTGCCAAATGAATAGTCATCTGTAACTTTGTCAGACTCTTGCAACTTCTTTTTCTGGTTTAGCTCCCTTTCATAGGTCAGGAGTCTACCATGAAGTTGGGTCAGTGTTAGGTCTTTGAACTCAATAGAATTTCTAGTCACAAAGGCAATTGTATCCCATTTTTCAGGTAGTGATCTAAGAAACCTACTATTTTGGGTAGATTTAGGAAATTCAACCTTAACAAGTCTTAGCTCACTAATGAGAAAATTGAATCTCTCAAACTGTTGAGTCAATGACTCACCCTTAATGTGACAAAAGATTTCATACTGCTGAGTCAGAATTTCCCTATTATTTTCAATTACTTCTTCAGTTCCCCCGAATTGTTCCTTAAGTGCATCCCATAGCTCTTTGGCACTGTTACAATGTAACAGTCCAGCATAGATTTCATTGGGTAATGCAGATGCAATGATGCTGAATGCTTTGGCATCTAGTTCGAACTTTTGAAAATCAGTTTCAGTATAGTTTTCATATTTTTTGGGTTTGAACTTCTTTGAATCCTCAGCACTCAGCACCATGGGTACATGGGGCCCAAAAACAGCAGATCTCCAACATCCAGTGTTCTGTTGAGCAAGGATGTGACCCATCCTTCTCTCCCAGATGTTGTATTCATTACGTTTAAGAATGGGTGGTTTAAAAAGTGAACCAATGTTACTCTTATCATCTTGTGATTGTGACGTCATCTTGGTTGTTTTACAGGCACTGATTAATCAACTTTGAACGTGATTAAACCTTACTCTGTTTTTCAACAAAGCGAACAACTATCAGTATCAACGATTGTGAGCTGAACTATTTATGTCAAAATGATTGTTAAATCAAATTTGACTATCCGAGCTCTGGTACCAATTGTTATGATCTGAGTTTGGATTGATTGTGTTTTATGTTTGAATTAAGATGAAAGATGAACAAGTAGTGCAGCGGAATATAAATGGAAACAAACTTTGCACACAATCAAACAGGAGAATTGCTTTGAACACACATTTTCACATAGAATCGAATGATTGAATTTATTTCAACTACGATTACAATGCATGCATGTAACAAACTCCCCCTCAGCCTGAGCTCACAGTGTTTGTTCGTACAGGAAGAAGATTGGTGAAGAGCTAATAGAACAGTACAGGGTACTGTTCTATTTATAGGCATGGACAAACCACTGTGGCATCTTTGCTGACGTCACCATGAAGGTGACATCTAACCTCCTAACAAACTCTAACAACTGATCTATACAAACACTGCTATGCTAACTACTGATTACAATACATTACATAAAAAGAACTAAACTACTGCTTTATCCTTCCACTGTTGTGACTCCAGCAGTACTTGATAACTTCAGCAGTGCATGACCCATAGCAGTAGATTGATCAACAGGGCTTTAGCCTTCATCAGTCTTTGACTTGAACAACAGTTGTAAGTCAGCAGTTGTTGTAAGGATCAGTGGATTGGAGGTCATCAGATGTTGAAACCACTTCCAAGGGGAGAGAATGTAAACATAACATCTGCTTATTTTGGATCCACTGCTCTGATCCGGTTTTGGCTTTAATCAACTGTTCCTCTGTAGGGTTCAATTCCAACACCTTTTCTGTGGATTCAAGGCGCCTTTTCTTCGCTTCAGCTTCTTTCTCCTTTCTGTTTGTTTCTTCTTCTTTAAATGCCTCAAAGTCAAAGGTTTCTACAAAGGAGAACATGGGCTCTATCTCAATTTTGGCACAAATTTTCTTCATCATTCTGTACAGCTTCTCTATTCCATGCTGCTGAAACCTTATGTACTTTGATTGTTCAGTAACGTAAGCATGCATTTCTCTGTTTTTCTTTCTTTGTTCCTTCAGCTTTTTCTCAGAATGTTTGTATCATTTACTTGATGCTTCAGAATGCATATTTCTTTGGCAGGACCAGCACCGATATCTTTGACTAGCTTGTCATACAGATCTTGAAATGGACGAATTCTTTGTGGTGGGACAGGAGGTTTTTAGATCCTTGTGGGTTTCACTTGAGGAAACCTAGAAGGTCCTTCATCTGTATTCTTTTTCTTTGGTGGAATTGATTTGCTTGCAGAAGTTTCTTCTGGATCGATTAATAATGTATCAACAAAATCCTCCAATACTTGTTCTTCTTCCGTCACAACAACAGGTCTTTCAGACTCCGACATTTCTCGTCTGGCAAGCTTCTTTTCTCTCTTTTGTTTCTCCTCCATTTCATGAATTTTCCGCATACCTTGAATGTGCCGACGATGTTCTTTAGAATCTGCGGCCCTAAAGCTTGCCCCCATAAACCTTTCGGGGTTTTCCGATGATTTCTTTTTCTTTGGAGGTTCTTCTTCGGCCGCCTGCTTCCTTTTTCTCTTTCTTTTCAGTTGTTCTTCTTCTTCCTCTTCAACCTCTTCCTGAGCTTGCACGTTTCTTTGTTGTTTTGATTTAAGTGCTTCCCTGTACTTTTGATATGCTGCTTTAACCAATGGAAGTCTTTCTGCAGTATACATCCAGTCGTGCAACATCACCCACTCGTTTGTTTTTATCTCTGTAAACTGTCGACTAGTGGGAACATGAAAGGTGTAGAGACCTCCATCATGCGGCAGTTTGGAATGTTGATCGTTGATTAACATTTGAATGAACCTGGGACACATTGCCCATGTATTCCCTCTTGAATTCTCAAGCATGTAGTTGAAGATTAGTCTAGAGAAGTTAAATTTTTTATTTACACACAAGTTCAACATTGCTCCTGACCATTCCAGATTTAGGCCATCATAGCCACCTTTACGATGAGCCATACTCATAGCAATTACATGTACAATAAACCTCCAATCCCTCGTAAGACCGTTTCTTTTGATCTATGTTTGGATCTGAGTTTGGATTGATTGTGTTTTACGTTTGAATTAAGATGAAAGATGAACAAGTAGTGCAGTGGAATATAAATGGAAACAAACTTTGCATACAATCAACAGGAGAATTGCTTTGAACACACATTTTCACATAGAACCGAATGATTGAATTTATTTCAACTACGATTACAATGCATACATGTAAGAAACTCCCCCTCAGCCTGAGCTCACAGTGTTTGTTCATACAGGAAGAAGATTGGTGAAGAGCTAATAGAACAGTACAGGGTACTGTTCTATTTATAGGCACGGACAAACCACTGTGGCATCTTTGCTGACGTCACCATGAAAGTGACATCTAACCTCCTAACAAACTCTAACAACTGATCTATCCAAACACTGCTATGCTAACTACTGATTATAATACATTACATAAGAAGAACTAAACTACTGCTTTATCCTTCCACTGTTGTGACTCCAGTAGTACTTGATAACTTCAGCAGTGCTTGACTCATAGCAGTAGATTGATCAATAGGGCTTTAGCCTTCATCAGTCTTTGACTTGAACAACAGTTGTAAGTCAGCAGTTGTTGTAAGGATCAGTGGATTTGAGGTCATCAGATGTTGAAACCACTTTCAAGGGGAGAGAATGTAAACATAACATCTAATTATTTTGGATCCACTGCTCTGATCCGGTTTTTGGCTTTAATCAACTGTTCCTCTGTAGGGTTCAATCACAACAATCTCCTTCTTTTGACTAAAATCTCCTACGTATCCCATACCACGAAAGCCATCCAGAATATCATCCTTGTTTAAGCTGATCGGATCCTTTGCGTCATCTCCCAGCTTCAAAACAGTGCGTATCCTTTCTTCAGTAACAATTACTTGTTTGTTGCGAACTGTTGTAGAGATCCTTCTGACTTTGTTAACAGTTTCAGCTTTTGCCGTTTGCCAGAATTCTTGAATGTGAATACGATAAATAGGGACTTTCGTTTAAACTGCGTAGCTTATCTTGCTTGATCGTATCCATCTAGCCACGTCTTCGAAATCCTTTGGTGCTTGCTCAAGTTTGATAGGCTGATTATGCTTGAGAGTTTTATCCCATTCAACAATTTTCACCATCTTGCTCCTGACACGACAAACGAGCCAAGTTAGAATTTTGAAAAACGTATCGAAATTACGAAAGATCTAATATTTACAAATATTTTAAAGAATATATAGAGTGATATTTTAATTAGAAATAATATGTACATATTATATAAGAAAAAAAGTTTAGAAAATATGTACAAATATAATGAGATAAAAACATATTTTTAAAAAAAATTGAAGGACAAATTCGTTGAATAACCATCATCGTTATCTTCGCTGATGATCAATATCGTGACATAGTATTTTCGCCGGCGATAATAGCGGGTCAAAGGTGTTTTCGCCGGCAACAGGGATATGATTTGAACTTAATTTCGCTGATAATTGCCGGCGAAGATAGATTTTGTGCTCAAAACAACCGAGCAGCAAAGACAAACGTCTAGGCCGTCTTACCGGTGAAATAAATTATTTCGCCGGTTGCTCGAACTCGCGTTAGAGACTTTTGAAATTCCTTGATCCGTTCTAAATTCGCCATGTTCATCGCTGTGTTCATCATAATTTCACTGGCCCCATGTTTTTCTTGATAAACCCCTCTTAAACCCTAACAGATCACACACTTTGTTTATCTTCAATCACAAACAGTCCAAACATGTTCAAAAATCTTGAAATATCAATGATACCCGTTACAAGCATTCTCAAAACACTAAAATCTTCTGATTTAAAATCCTAAGCCATGATCTCAAAAATCAAACATAACAGTCACACATGATGATCTGTAAGCGATGAACAAGGAATATATATTACCTATTATCTTGATCAATCTCTAAGAACAAAGTGTGAGAACAATGTGAATCTTGAATAAGTTTGATGTTGTAGACCGATTATAGAGAGGAAGATGAAAAGAAAGTTGTTTGAAAATTTTGAAATAAGGTCGGTTGAAAGGGATTTATAGACGGTTTAAGATTACTAGCAAAATTGTTGTTTTCGCTGGAATCTTAATTCCGCCGTCAATTGAGATTCACAACCCATTTTCAAAATCAAGTTTAAATACGGTCGTGAATTTCAAACTTTCTCAAAAAACGTGCACAATTTTGATTAAAATAATAAAAATTAGGAAATATTCACAAACTAGATGAAATTTGGGCAATTTTGACTCCGAACTTCATTATTCAAATCTGGGAGGTTCCATTTTTTTTTTTGCTGATTTTCTCGTTTCTTTTGACGCTTGTCGACTTACCTGCAGAAGATCACATTGTCAACACTTGTCAAATCCTTATTTATTATTATTAGCGAATCAAGGCACAAGAAAAACTACCTGTATGTTTGTCCGCTTAAATCCATGCATCCTTCTTTCAACATGCCTTTGGTGAGCGCGTTTATCATGTTTTTGGTAATATTGACAAGAATTCTATGGCCCCACACACAAGCTATTGAAAATAGAATCATTACGCCTGTGAGTCCTACATCAGGACATACCCCCGCGATCAAGGTATGCACAAAGGTTCCTCATAACAGGTGAGTATATTGGATTCATTCGTTTTGCTTTTCAACGATAGAGTTGGTGATCAGGTCAGTACTTTCGTACAGCAGAGATCCCAAAAACTACCGAGGGCAGAGACAGATACCAGAATTGGTACGATTTGTGCATTTTTGCAAATTTGAATGACTTTCTATAAAAGCTACTTCAATTTAGGGATTTGGCCATTTTTTGCTCTTTTCTTGAAAAGATATCATAGCGTCTAGGTCAGCATGTATCTGGATGCAGCAGAAGAACAACTATGATATCCCCGAATGAAAAACCAATATAAAGACCCGAAATCTCGGACTTTGGCAATCTGTCAACACAAGATTTAAGACCATTAAGCCATATGTCGCAACGTGTTACCCACAATGATGCGTAATGCCTGAGGAAAGCCAGAATCCTTGTGTAGATGTTATGTTTTGCCACCTAAAAGCAGTTTACTCGTTGGTGTTGCTGAATCTACCGACACGTCGTTGCTTGGTACCCCAATTCCTTTTGTTTTCTGGTTTTCAAGAAATGACAAAGTGTTAGCAATTTTCTATCATTTCTTCTAACAGGAGTCAGACACAAGCATCTAATTTTGATTTTCTGGAATATCCCCCCTAAAATCTTTATTTTCAAAAGTCCATTGCCTGAAAATGAAATTTTAACGTTCAGAAAATCTTTTTTGGTGGGCAACGTTTTACGATACTTGTTTTGCTTTTAACAAACTTTTTTTAATATGGACAGAAGATAGAGTATTTACAAACGATTTTGGACAACAAGATTCATTTCCACTCAAGGAAATTAACCATTTCCAACCAGGTTACCAGCTGGTTGAATCGGGTTTTATCAAAGGCTTTTGTGAATATGTCGGCCCGTTGCTGTGTTGTATCCACTGGCACTACTTGAATGTATCCTTTCTCGTATGCATCTTGATATTCACTAATTTATACATATTTTAGTCCCCCATTTTATCCCCATTTTATGCGTTTTCGGCCGTAAAACCGTCATTCGGATACTTAATCAAGTATACTTTTGTTTACAGGCCTAAAACAGCATACCAGACAAGATGATAGTGAAAACGAGGATTTTCTGAGCGAAACGGCTGAACTGCGAACATTCTGTGGAAAATTCTAACCTGGGCAAGTCGCACCCTCGTGCGACTGGTGGCACCCCCGTGCGGATGCGACAACAAAGCTCAGCTCGGCGTTGCACACCCAGTGCGATCAGGAGTGAAACGAAATCCCGGGAACGCACCCCCATGCGACTGGTGGCACCCCCGTGCGGATGCGACAACAAAGCTCAGCTCGGCGTTGAACACCCAGTGCGATCAGGAGTGCAACGAAATCTCGGGAACGCACCCACGTGCGACTGAACGCACCCCCGTGCGGATGCGATGACCAGCCCCAGCTCGGTGATGCACGCACGTGCACCCCATGGCATGCACGTGCGAGATCGAATCTGGTCAAGATCTGATGACGTCATGCGGTATGGTGCACAGTAACTTCAATAATGCAAAAAGTGAACGGTCGTGCAACAGGATGCACGACCGTGCGAGATCGAAAATATATAAAAACTTGCAGAAACATTCTGCTCGAAACTCTGGACATTTTGGAAGTGATTCTGGCGATTTTCAGGCTCCGGAGGCTTCTGCTTTCACCCGGATTCAAGCCACATTGTGCCGATTAGCTTCGTTATCTTCCAGATTCTTAATCTTATGCTTGTTTATGGTTTGGTTTTCTAATCTTTCCATGATTTTGTTAATCTTTCAAGCATTTACATTAATGTTTATGTATTATTGTAGCCTTTGGGTAAAAACACAACAATCCCTTGCTTGATTATAACCATTAGTATGTTAATCTTTGTTTGTAATGACATTTGGAAGTATTTTCTATGTTAATCTTTGATGATTAGTTTGCAACCTTGTTATTGATATTGATTTCTTGATTATAAGTAATTGTGTTGGATGATTGGTATTTGGTTAGTTATGATAGTTGAAAAATGAAGCTTAATTAATCTTGTATTAGTACACTTTAAACTTGGTTAACTAGTTTAGCTTGGTTAAAATGTATGCACCATGATACTAGAAATGGTTAGTGGTTTAATAAAATGTAATTATTGTTAATCAAGAAAGCTTGCCGTCACGTAAGGACCTTAACGGGTTAAATGGTGTCGTTATAAATTCTTGCCATGATTTGTTAGCTTAGTTAGTAGTTTAGGCCAAAATTGCTATCTTGGTGAATTTATGTGCAAGATTTGTAAAATGAACTCGGTTGTGATTTAATATAGTTTATGCTTTTCTCGGTGGTTGCATTGTGTTTATCGTTGTCGCTTTCCTTGTTTAAGTGAGGTTAGAAAACTCCTAACGGATGACTAACTTATTTTTAAGAGATTTTCATAGACATTTATCAATTGCACGTTAAAGAACAATTTTAGGTGGTTAAAGTGTGTTTATCGTTTTAGCTTTCCGAATGATTGTCATGTTAGGATTCCCGAAAGGGATACTAATTGTCTTAAAATGGAAAATTGACCAAATGCTTCTAGTGCCAAAACGGACTTAGTTGACATACTTTGGTTGTGTATTAAGCAAGGCTATTTATCTATTTTCTACTATGTTTTATAAGTATTTGTTTATGCTTACTTTAGTTTATTAAAAATCAAACAACTTATGTTTTTACCGGTAGTTTAGTGACAAAGGTCTAGTATTATTTCTCCGCCCATTTCCTTGGATCGATACTTGGTTCTTACCGATACTTTACTACATATATGACGGGGTACACTTGCCTCTTTCGTATGTGTTTTGATGTAAAAGTAATAATCACTTTTATAAATTTAAAACCAAATCGTGTGTAATTTCATTCTAAAAATATGTGTAGTCGCGCACACGTCAAGTTTTTGGCGCCGTTGCCGGGGAAATGGCGAGCTTTAGGAACGACCCGAGTCATTGTTTTATCGGTGTATATACTTGTTAATATTTGTGAATATTTTCTTGATTTATTTATTTGTTTATTTATTTGTTAATATTTCTTGATTTTAATTCATTTTATTCATTTTCGAGATTATTTTGTACACTTGTAAATTTTTGTTCCATTTATTTGTTCGAATCCGGATTTATTTATTTATTTATTCTTTGAGTTTTCGGCTTTGAAAAATCATTTCTACATTAGCCGATTCGATTATTTTTATTGTTGCAATTTTTATAAAATTTCGGGCCCATTTTCGAATTTTTATAAAATTTTCAGCCCATTTAAAATAATATTCTGTTTCTTTTCAGCCCAAAAAAAATCCTTTATTATAATAATATTATATGCATGTATGTCAATTTCTCGTTTGCAGGTTGTTGTCCTCAACCCCCCGCTCCTGTCGCTGTTGAGCCTTCAGACGAACCGGAGCGTGATCTGAGGAGACGTCTTCGTGAGAGATCCTGCGCGGTTGCGCTGCAACTCGCAGCAGCTGCGGACGAGCCGGTGGTACCCGCTGAAGCCGAGGGCTCAGGGGACGTAGGAAACATAATCATGGCGGACGATGAACGACCACTGAACGAGTCAAATCAGCCGGAGGTGAAGCCCGGTTCCTACAGATTCGTGAGCTGGAAGAGCTGAGACAACACGCCTATGAAAGCTCTGTGCTATATAAAGAACGAACCAAGAGATTGCATGACAAACGCTTGAAGGACCATAAACAATTCCAAGCGGGAGACCTTGTCTTACTCTACAACTCAAGGTTGCGTTTATTTCCAGGAAAACTTCATTCACGTTGGACAGGACCATACACAGTAAAAGAGGTATTCTCTTATGGGACTGTTGCAATAGAGAACGCAGACAGCGTTATATTCCAGGTGGTCTTCCGGGCAATACAGAGCAGAATCTGAAAGGGCGTGGTAATGACCCGCACATGTAACAAGTGTGGGGATATGAGTCTTGCTATCGACTCGCCGACAAAAATTTAGCATGAGTCTTGCTATCGACTCGCCGACAAAAATTTAGCATGAGTCTACGCTACTGACTCGCGGATTAAAAATGTAGCAAAAGCGTCTTTGGCGCTTTAGGGGTAAAATTGTCTATATTTGTGTTTTTGTCGTTTTTACGTAATTTTGGTGTGTTTGGTAGTTTCCGTAGTCGTGTACAGTTTTTAATCATACCGAGCGAAGGTTCTATGTTAGACAAATGTTAAAACAGTTAGCGTGTTGCAAAAATGGCGAAAAACGGCCAAAAAGAGTGCTGAAACTGGTTTCTGCAGCAAACAGACACATCTGCAGATTTGGCATGGCCGTGCCATGGGTCGCACGCCCGTGCGATTTCGGGCTGGCATGCACCTTGAGTCGCACCCCCGTGCATTACCGAGGTCAACTTACAAGAATGGGTCAACATCGGATCCGCACGCCCGTGCGAAAATCCGCACGACCGTGCGCATGGTCAGGGGCATTTTTGTCATTGTTCCATATAAAAGCCCTCATCTGCAGCCACTTCTCACATTCGCGAAACCCTACTGCACTCTCGTTCCTGGCCGATTTTTTCCCCAAAATCGCACCATTTTTCGCACGGTTTCTCAGATCTTCTCGCACGGTATGTTTTTTTTTCTTGTCGATTTCCTGTTTTTATCACTTTTTAGAGTTAGATTCTCCGATTTCTTCAAGGCTTTTAGGGTTCCCTTCATAAATACAAACGAAACCCTAATCCTTGCAAGAATGATGCAAATTATTTAGATCATGTTTTGTGTTGCAACTAGATTGTTTCTCCTGCTGTTTTGTTTTTTTTCTTTGCTTTGTGACATCCATACAGGTCTTTGAAGCATATCTTGGACCGAAAAGACACGGCAGAATCGGCTGTGAAGCCTCGTTTCGTCTTCAATCATCTTCAGGGGAGTGTTATTATCCTTTTTCTCTATATTTCGGGTTTCGCATTGGGGACAATGCGAAGTTCAAGTGTGGGGAGGGGTTTAACTTTGTTGACTTTGTTTGTCCTATGAAAAAAAAAACAAAAACAAAAACAAAAACAAAAAAAAAATCAGAAAAATCATTCAAAAAAATATCAGTATTTTGTATATATTTTAGCAAATAAACCAGTTGGTTGTGTTTTAGAAAGCTTCGGACATGATAAAAACTCGACAAGCAAAATAAATTTTGAAAAAGAAAACCGGAAAGCGTGACAAACAAAGAAAGACTTGCATGATAGTTTTCACACTTTTACCCATTCCTTCCGTTACGTGCGCATATTTGAGCCTTGAAATTGTTATATATTTGTTCAGTTCGGATTTAGGAGTGAGCCGGATGTCATGTGTAATTTAGAACTTGTCACTAGTATGCTTGTTAAGACCATGAACTTGCGGAATTGTGTAGAAGTGATAGAGGCACTTAGATTACCCCTTTGTTGTTAGCCTTGTTCTTTGTGTTGTGTTTCCCGTATACCTTACATTACCTTTAGGATGAACCATGTCGAGCCTTCCCGTTTACCTTTGTTTACCCAATATAATCGCCCACTTAGCCAAATTTAGCCTTTTTATGTTTTAAACCTTTTAGTTTTGAAACTCGGTCAAAATAATCGTTTAACTAGCGCTTGTTATTGTTTATGTTTCATTGTATAAATCCATTAGTTTATATGCTTTAAAAAAAACAGAAAATAAAACACCCTAAAATAGGGTGAAGTAGACAAAATTCGAGCAATTTTGATTGATAAAATGATGAAATCTTGTTTATGAGCTCGTTGTCGCGTAAGTAGCCTTTTTAAGGCGTTTGTATGTATAGTTTTGTTGTATTGCGCTTGTTAAATGTAGCTACCGAGTTTTAACCATTTCGCCACTTTAAATATCCATTTCCATACCCTTTGCCCAAGCCTAACGTTACAACCCGTAAAGACCTCTTGATTTACACTTTTTCGCATGTTAGTTGGTGGAGACGAGATCTTATGACAAGCTTATGATATTACACATTTCATTGACGAGGCATTGAGTGTTTGCACATACACATTTTATGTATGTTTCATAAATAAAACCGAGTGTGTGTGAACATTGTGAGTTGTGTGAAGATTAACATGTTAAGTCAATTGAAAGTGAGTCACGGCTTTTTGGTTATCGCTATATATTTGCATATGCTTGTTTGGTTTGATTCATTTGATGTTGTCTTTCGAAAAACCGGCTAACCGTTTGTAGTTGTTTCAATAAATAGTTTGTAAATTATTGTTCTTGTCAGTTTCTATCTTTTATTGCATTTTTGTTTAGCTTGCTTGAGAACAAGCAAGGTTCAAGTGTGGGGAGATTTGATATTCACTAATTCATACATATTTTAGTCCCCCATTTTATCCCCATTTTATGCATTTTCGGTCGTAAAACCGTCATTCGGATACTTAATCAAGTATACTTTTGTTTACAGGCCTAAAACAGCATACCAGACAAGATGATAGTGAAAACGAGGATTTTCCGGGCGAAACGGCTGAACTGCGAACATTCTGTGGAAAATTCTGACCTAGGCAAGTCGCACCCCCGTGCGACTGGTGGCACCCCCGTGCGGATGCGACAACAAAGCTCAGCTCGGCGTTGCACACCCAGTGCGATCAGGAGTGCAACGAAATCCCGGGAACACACCCCCGTGCGACTGGTGGCACCCCTGTGCGGATGCGACAACAAAGCTCAGCTCGGCGTTGCACACCCAGTGCGATCAAGAGTGCAACGAAATCTCGGGAATGCACCCCCGTGCGGATGCGATGACCAGCCCCAGCTCGGTGATGCACGCCCGTGCACCCCATGGCACGCCCGTGCGAGATCGAATCTGGTCAAGATCTGATGACGTCATGCGGTATGGTGCACAGTAACTTCAATAATGCAAAAAGTGAACGGTCGTGCAACAGGATGCACGACCGTGCGAGATCGAAAATATATAAAAACTTGCAGAAACATTCTGCTCGAAACTCTTGACATTTTGGAAGCGATTCTGGCGATTTTCAGGCTCCGGAGGCTTCTGCTTTCACCCGGATTCAAGCCACATTGTGCCGATTAGCTTCGTTATCTTCCAGATTCTTAATCTTATGCTTGTTTATGGTTTGGTTTTTTAATCTTTCCATGATTTTGTTAATCTTTCAAGCATTTAGATTAATGTTTATGTATTATTGTAGCCTTTGGGCAAAAACACAACAATCCCTTGCTTGATTATAACCATTAGTATGTTAATCTTTGTTTGTAATGACATTTGGAAGTATTTTCTATGTTAATCTTTGATGATTAGTTTGCAACCTTGTTATTGATATTGATTCTTGATTATAAGTAATTGTGTTGGATGATTGGTATTTGGTTAGTTAAGATAGTTGAAAAATGAAGCTTAATTAATCTTGTATTAGTACACTTTAAACTTGGTTAACTAGTTTAGCTTGGTTAAAATGTATGCACCATGATACTAGAAATGGTTAGTGGTTTAATAAAATGTAATTATTGTTAATCAAGAAAGCTTGCCGTCACGTAAGGACCTTAACGGGTTAAATGGTGTCGTTATAAATTCTTGCCATGATTTGTTAGCTTAGTTAGTAGTTTAGGCCAAAATTGCTATCTTGGTGAATTTATGTGCAAGATTTGTAAAATGAACTCGGTTGTGATTTAATCTAGTTTATGCTTTTCTCGGTGGTTGCATTGTGTTTATCGGTGTCGCTTTCCTTGTTTAAGTGAGGTTAGAAAACTCCTAACGGATGACTAACTTATTTTTAAGAGATTTTCATAGACATTTATCAATTGCACATTAAAGAACAATTTTAGGTGGTTAAAGTGTGTTTATCGTTTTAGCTTTCCGAATGATTGTCATGTTAGGATTCCCGAAAGGGATACTAATTGTCTTAAAATGGAAAATTGACCGAATGCTTCTAGTGCCAAAACGGACTTAGTTGACATACTTTGGTTGTGTATTAAGCAAGGCTATTTATCTATTTTCTACTATGTTTTATAAGTATTTGTTTATGCTTACTTTAGTTTATTAAAAATCCAACAACTTATGTTTTTACCGGTAGTTTAGTGACAAAGGTCTAGTATTATTTCTCCGCCCATTTCCTTGGATCGATACTTAGTTCTTACCGATACTTTACTACATATATGACGGGGTACACTTGCCTCTTTTGTATGTGTTTTGATGTAAAAGTAATAATCACTTTTATAAATTTAAAACCAAATCGTGTGTAATTTCATTGTAAAAATATGTGTAGTCGCGCACACGTCACATCTCGAATTGCGTGAATACGAATCTCGATGTGCTTAGTTCTTGAGTGGTGGATGGGATTCTTCACAATTCCCAGACAAGCCTCATTGTCGATGAATATAGGAGTCTTCATGATGTTGATTCCATAATCCAACAACTGATTTTGTATCCAGAGAACTTGTGAACAGCAACTGTAGGCCGCAGTGTACTCAGCTTGAGCAGTGGAGGTGGACACTGTTGTCTGCTTCTTGCTTTGCCAAGAGATCAGACGATTTCCCAAGAATTGACATCCTCCTGATACAGACCTGCGATCAACTTTACAACCTACATGAACACTTTCAGAGTAAGCAATAAGATCAAAATTACTATCTTTAGGATACCAAAGACCTAGTTTCGGAGTTCCTTTAAGATAGCGGAAGATGCGCTTCACAGCGATTTCATGTGATTCTTTGGGATTTGTCTGAAAACGAGCGCAAAGACAGACGGCCCATATGATGTCAGGCCTGCTTGCAGTTAAGTACATCAGAGAGCCGATCATGGAGCGGTAAAAGGACTTATTCACTGGTTTTCCTTGAGGATCTAGAGTAAGCTCGGTCTGTGAGGCGAATGGGGTGCTTGCAACTTTGAAGTCATTCATGTTGTACTTTGCGAGAATATCCCGAATGTACTTAGCCTGGTGAATAAGAATGCCGTCCTCCTTTTGCTTCACTTCTAATCCTAAGAAGAACGTGAGTTCTCCCATCATGCTCATTTCGAATTTTGCCTTCATAACGGTCTCGAATTCTTTACGCAGCTCCTCATTTGTTGACCCGAAGATGATATCGTCCACATAAATCTGAACTAGCATTACGTCTTCTCCGATTCGTTTGGTGAAGAGAGTCATGTCGATTTTTCCTCTAGTGTACCCACATTTCAAAAGATAAGTTGACAAAGTCTCGTACCAAGCACGTGGATCTTGGTGAAGACCATACAGGGCTTTGTCCAACTTGTAGTAGCAACTTGGAAAATGAGGATCTTCGAATCCTGGAGGCTGACAAATGTAGACTTCTTCTTTTACCTTACCATACAGAAAAGCGCTCTTCACGTCCATCTGGAAAACTTTGAAATTTCTGTATAATGCGTAAGCCAAGAATATTCTGATTGCCTCCAATCTTGCAACTGGAGCAAAAACTTCTTCATAATCAATTCTTTCCTCCTGACGAAAACCTTACACTACCAATCTAGCCTTGTTCTTGATAACTACTCCACGATCATCCATCAGGTAAATCGACTAGCTCCCAAACTTTGAGTTTGCAAAATTGAGATAGTTCTTCCTGCATGGCCTGTACCCAACTGGAGTCTTGAATAGCTTCTTCAATATCATGAGGTACAGACTGCGAGAGAAAAGCGGCATAGAGCCCTTTGTTGATGTTTGATGATTGACCACGTGTACGCACTCCTTCGTCTACTGCACCTATAACATTCTCGAGAGGGTGATTTTGATTTGTCTTGTATCCTGCATTTGTGTGGGTTTCAATTTGCTGAGGAAGATTGGTGAAATGTTCATCAATGTAGATCACTGGAGGATCATCTTCCCGTGTCGGTTCATCCACATTCGCCTGTGAAGAAGAAGCACCGTTTTGAGGGGTGTTCTCAGGCGAAGTGTCACCATTTACTTCATCCACGGAGAGAAGTGGATCAGCTGAGAATGGAGGAAAACGGGTAGTGAAAGGAGTTAAACCAATATCTGGAGAATCAAACAGAGGTTCAACTTGAGCAGTCTGCAGGTTCGGATTCTGGAACATCTTCTGGAATTTCAAAGGTGTTAAAGATCACACCCACATCGTAAAACCAATCTGGAGTACTTCCAGTGTTAGTGTAGTTTCCTTCTTGGAAGTCGACATAATAAGATTCAATCACCATCTTTGTTCGTTTGTTGTAGACTCTGTAGGCTTTCTGAGTTGATGAATATCCCATGAAGTAGCAGATATCACCCACTGCTTTAAACTTGATGAGATTCTCTTGAGTGTTCAGAAGAGTGCAAGAACATCCGAACGGTCTGAAGAAATCAATGAGAGGCTTGCTCTTGAAGAGAAGTTCATATGCAGTCTTTCTGTGAGGTTTTACAATGAGAACTCTGTTCAGAACATAGCATGCTGTATTTACCGCTTCTGCCCAAAAGATGATTGGAAGCTTTGAATCCACCAGCATAGTTCTCGTGGCTTCGATCAAAGTTCTGTTCTTTCGTTCTGTGACTCCATTTTGTTGAGGAGTTCTAGCCGCACTGTATTGAAGATGAATTCCCTTTTCTGCACAGAAGGATATGAAGGTTTGATTCTTGAATTCGGAACCATTATCATTTCTGATCGACTTCACTTTCAATCTGGTCACGTTTTTAATCAGGGGTATGAATGACTTAAGGATATCAGCCGTCTCACTCTTGGCTTCAAGAAAATAAACCCATGAGAAACGAGAGAAGTCATCTGTAATCACCAAATAGTAAGAAATTTTAGCGAGACTCTTAACACTTATTGGACCAAAAAGATCCATATGCATCAATTGAAGAGGCGCAGTAATCTTATTCACTGCTTTGGGCTTGTGCGATTTCTTGTGTTGCTTTCCTTGGGCGCATGCTATACATTTTTCAGAAAAAGGAAATTCTTTTATCGGAAGACCTCTTACTAAGTTTAACTTAGAGAGTTTGTTCATATTTTTGAAATTCACATGCCCCAATCGCCTGTGCCAAAGCAGTGACTCTGATTCTGAAGCCTTTGAGATTAAACACGTCAAGTTATCATTTGTCTTGGAATTTTTCATGTTGAGCACGTATGTGTTGTTTTGTCGTGGAGCTGTGAGTATGATCATTTCTGCGGGAACGACATATTCAGGCTTGAGAAACAAACATTCCATGTCGTTGAAAAGCACCGATATTCCTTTATCACAGACTTGTGATACACTCATAAGATTGTAGCACAATTCTGGAACGTAGTTGACATTTTCTAAAGTAAGTGCTTCAGACACAACGTCTCCTACTCCAACGATCTTCCCTCCCTTCTCGTCTCCAGCGAATGACACGAAATCACCATCAATAAAACGAAAATTCTTCAGAAGTTCCTTTAAGCCTGTCATGTGCCTTGAACATTCGCTGTCGACATGCCAGATATATTCCATGAGCATCCGAAGCCATTTCTAGAGTTTATTCTGAAATACAAATATATACACAAATTAGTTTGATTTGAGAACCCAGATTTGCTTCACCTTGGATCTATTGTGGTTTTGTCCCACGATGTCCTCTTTTTGTTTCCAAAAATAAGCTGTTGAATTAACCAGATTTTTGACAGATTTCTTAAGGCAGTCAAGCTGATCTGTGAAATTTTTAACAAAATCATATTCTGGTTTAGAAAAATTCTTGTTTTTACAATGTTTCGCTGTATGACCTAAATGACCACAGCGAAAACATCGTTTTCGTCTGGGCTTTTTGGTGTTAGAATATGATGTATGTGATGAGTGTCATGAGCTTCTTGAAGAGTCTTTTGATGCGGAGTAACTTGAGCTCTCGGCTTTCTTCATTTTCTTGTCAACTCGGCTTTCGTCTTCTGAGCAGTCTTCATCATTGTTGGAATCTGATGAACTTTCTGATGTTTGATATTCTCTTGAATTTTCTGAATTTTGATCTTCGCTCGCTTCGTCACTTGAATATTCGGAGCTTTGATCTTCTGTTGTCTGATTTTCACTTGAATTTTCTGAACTTTGATCTTCAATTGCTTCGTCACTTGAATCTTCGGAGCTTTGATCTTCTGTTGTTCGATATTCACTCGAATTTTCTGATTCTTGTTCTTCATCAGAATTTGGGGTTTCTTCTTCCTTTTCTGAGGCAAAAAAGCTTGACTCTTCTTTGCTGCTTTCTTTTCTGAATCTGTCATACCTGTTCGACATGGAATAAATTCTGGAATTTCCTTGGTGAGGAATTTTCCAAAGCTATTCTTTTTCAATTCTGGTACAAATACAGGAGATTCACACACATTTTTATCATCACAAAATGCAGAATTTAAATCATGACATTCAAACATAGCATGTTCATGATCACGGGTCTTAAATGTAGGCACATGGCCCTTACAGTCATCCAAAGATTTAAATTTAGGCACACGGCCATTACAGTCATCTGTCCTAATTAAATTATTACATTCATCCCGAATATTGTTTTTCTTAGAACAGTTCTAGGTGAACCAGTTAACAGTGGAATAACTGTCGCCTGAATAGCCTATTCCTATTTTTGAACCGCCGCAGTCTCCATCCTCATCGCACACATCTTCTTTACACACAACTGGATCTGCATTACTTTTAGGAATATTAGTGGTTGTTTCGTTTTTAAAAGAATCATTTTGATCTATAGTGGCCTTTTCATCAATTAAATCATTGTCGGGATGAGGAGTTGGCATAGGCACATAGTTTTTGCTATGCGGTGGAAAGAAAAGTTTTCTTTCATTTCCTTGCCTATCCTTATACCCGATCCCATCTTTTACATACGTCGGTCGTTGGCAGTTTTTGATGTCAGTAAAGGCCTTTTGACTGACATTCCATTTGTCTATAATAATTTGCAATTTATTATTTTCGTTCAAAGATTTTTCTAGTCTATCTGTTAAATCATTGATGATAAAATCTTTTCTAAAAACAAATTCTTTTAGAGTTTGCATTTCATCTAAAGTTGAATTCAACTTTCTCTGATATGCGGCCTCATTCTGTTTAAGTTCTTTATTAAATTTTAAAGCTTTGTCTTTTTCCCTCATAAATTCAAGATTAAGATACTTATAGTGTGCCACGACATCAACGCATGATTGTGTGCATAACTTTACTTTAAAGTCGTGTGGAATGCTATTTACCAAGTACTTGTCAGCCTTTTCCTTTGAAGATTCAGTTTTCATAGCTGCAACTGAGGCTTTTCCCTTTTCTTTTTTTTCATCAGATGATTCTTTCGGAACCTGCTCTTTGGACTTCTCAGCTTCTTCAGGATTCTTGTCTTTCTCAGGCTCTGGGGAGGTGAGAATGCTTTTCAGACCCTTGTCAGCAATGTTATCCCCTTTTGGGATTCCAGCAGCCTGTTTCTCAACCTGTTTTGATGATGACCTGCTTGAGATCTTTGCCATGAGGGCTTTGTTGACTTGTTCCTTGACTTTAGCAATTTCTTCACCCCAATCATAATCTTCAACTACCAGAGCTTTTGGTGTGTTAGGAGCAGCATTGTTCTTGTTTTCTTCAATAGCGATTGGTTTTATAGTAGGAGCAGCTTCAGTGTTTCCCTCTTTCAACAAAGGACACTCTCGCTTGAAATGACCCAAACTCTTGCAGTTGTAACATCTCAGCTTGGATTTGTCAAAACCAGCTTTTCCAAGACCTAGTCGCTTCCCAGTCTTATCCTGAAACTTCTTCAACCTTAGAGTGATCATAGCCATCTGCCATTTCAAATCCATCTCCTCCATGTCATCTGGATCAACCTGATACATGTCTTCAGCAGTGAGCATCTCCTTCTTGAGTTCTCCCGACATTAAAGCTTCATAGCTACTCAGAAACATGTTAAAAAGTGCCACATTTTTAGTTGACACTTTCAAAGCTTGAGTATCCCCAACCACAACAGCCTTATCACTAGATTGTGGAGCCCTTGATGCGCTTGCGGAAACCTTAAAGTAGGACGTGTCGGAAGCTTGTTGACTGATGCCTCCTGAAGCAAGAAATGCCACATTCTTTAGTCCAGCAGAAGTCTGAGCTGACTTTGGGGAGTAACCAGCCGTATTCATTTCACGTTTGTTGACATCCATTTCAAAAGCCCTCAACGTGTTGATTAAATCGGACAGAGTGACAGGATTTTGGTATTTGAGGAAATCCTTCTTGATCATCATGCATTGCAGGCTCCATTCCTTTGGAAGCGAGTCCAAAAGCTTCTTTATGGCAGCACGGTTAGTGATAGGATTTCATGCCTTCTTCATCTTGGTCATCATATTCAGAAAGCGACTGATATGATCGGAAAGGCTCACTCCACGAATTCCACAAAACATGTCATATTGCTTCTGGACCATGTCTCTTTTGCTTTCAATTAGCTCTTCATTTCCCTCGTAGTACTCGATCAAAGCGAGCCAGAGTGCATTTACAGTTCGGTATTCTTCAAACATGTTACAGTCATCAGTTGACAAAGCCATGGTTAAGGCAGCATGTGCACAACGGTCACGTTGGATTAGAGTTGTGTCTTCATCAGTGAAGGTTGTGGAGTCGTTGTTAGTGACTATCACATCTCCTCGAACCACCGTTGGAATGTGGGGTCCAGGGGTGACAGAGAGCCACAGATTGTAGTCAGTGTATTCAAAGAACGATTGAATACGAGTCTTCCAAGTACTGAAATCTTCCACTCCTTTCAATTTTGGTGGTCTTGTGGTGGTTCCAGTCTCAAGTTCAGCTTGAGCAATTGGACTTAGTTGATTCAACGACATTTTGACTTGTTTTTTACTTGAGAAAGCTGATCAGAGGCTAATTTCGCTGATAGACTGTTCTTGAAGAATTTCGTCGGTGATATAGTAAAATTCGCCGAAAATCTAACTGAGTTTTTGTGGATCAAGACAATTTTGCCGACTATCTTCTCTTATCAAGTATCTTCGCCGGAACAAGGAGAAGTCCTGCACTAGCGAAGAAAGCTAATTCTGCTGAGACAATAGACAAACACGTTAGTTTGGCTTATTTCGCTGGACACCGAGATAAAAACGCCGTGGTTCTTTATCACTGTTCTCGAAGTCGCCTTCGATAAATTCGCTACAGGGTCAATGACACTATTTCGCCGGAAATTAGCAATTTCGCTCGTGTTTTAATTGGCGAAATTGTTAATTATGCGATATTCAAATTAAGTTCGTTGTATTCAAAATAAATTCGCTGACTTCAAGATTATCTACGCTGACCAGAAGGTTTAACACGAACTAAAACCCTCTAATCACCCAAAATCGACTCAAAAACCATGTTTCTTTGCATCAAAATGTCCAAAATGACTCCCTAATCACTGATTAACAACAACCTATCGATTAAACACACCAAATCAATCCATTTTAAGCCCAAAATTTTGAAAAACTTGAAACTTTTGAAAAACCTTCAAAACTTTGAAAAATCTTAACAAAAACACAACAACCAAGTGCACTAAGGCTCTGATAACAAATTGTAGATCCCAATATCAATCCGGATCACAGTGGTTGATTGTTTTAGTCCAAAACACCTATTGATTAGGTGTTTGCACTATGAAAAAGTTAAGAAGAATCATAGAATGAAGATGAAGCTAATGGCATGATGAATACAACAAGTGTTGTATTAAATCCAAACAATGAAATGAACAATAAAGCACCTGGAGATCTGATTAAGCACAATGAATAGAGATCAAAATGTAAACAACACTAGTTTTCATCAAGTGTGGCCAAAAGCTTGGCTAGAGCAACAATACAAGAGCTTATATAGAATCTGACTTGCCAGCATAATTATAATTATGCTGGCATCTTAACTACACTAGGTCAGATTTGCTACTTTCATATAATTACAAAACTAGTCCCTAGACTTCAAAATAAGCTACAAACTATAACAAAACTAATCCAGTGCAAGTATCAACGATCTCACAAGCTCCAACAAAGAGATTAGTACGAAACAGAAACGATTATAGTAACAAACAATACGACACAAACAAAAGAATATGCAAAGCTCTACAACGAACGTTACTGGTCCTTTAGTTGTCCTCATATGTTGGCATGCTTACCAAGAAGCTTACCAACTCCACACTCGCATCCTTTTTTCTCCTTGTTACCATCAAGGAACGGTTTAAGGTGGTGACCGTTAACCGTTCGCTTTGACCCAACCTTCGGGTCCTCGATGGTAACATCTCCTAACTTCCCGACCCATGTAATTATGTACAGGCCCACCCACTTGCTTTTGAGCTTACCGAGAAAGTATTTGAGTCGTGAATTGTAGAGCCACACCTTTTGACCCACCGTGAACTCCTTCAACTTCAACTTAGCATCGTGTGCTCTCTTCATGTCATCCTTATATTTTGACGCACACTCATATGCCTCCTCCTGAAGCTCTTCCAACTCGCACAACTTTAGCTTTCTTTCCTTACATGCATCATCGTATTTTATGTTAACTTCTTTAATTGCCCAAAGAGTACGATGTACAAGTTTACCGGTAAGTGGCAATTTTTACAAGAAACCAAGCGGTAAGGTGTAGTGCCAATAGGTGTTCTATGTGACATTCGATAGGCCCATAAAGCATAATTTAACTTCGTCGACCAATCCTTACGGTCCGGTCATACGGTCTTTTGCAAAATTTCTTTAAATTGCCTATTAGACACTTCCACTTGACCGCTCGTTTGCGGGTGGTAGGGGGTAGCAATCCGATGGTCAACGCCATACCGTTTCAATAGCTTACCAAAATTGAAATTCTTAAAATGAGATCCCCCATCACTAATGATTACTCGGGGAATCCCAAATCGAGAAATAATATTGGTTTGCACAAAATTACAAACCACGGTATGGTCATTGGTTTTGGTGGCAATCGCTTCGACCCATTTAGACACATAATCTATCGCCACCAAAATATATAGATTACCATGTGAATTCGGGAATTGGCCCATGAAATCGATCCCCCACGCGTCGAAAATATCAACAATGAGGATCGGTTGCATGGGTATCTCATCCCTTTTTGAAATACCCCCTAGCTTTTGACACTTAACACAGTTTTTAGCAAAGTTAAATGCGTCTTTGAAGATAGTTGGCCAATAAAGCTCACTATGGAGCACTTTGTGCCCCATTTTGTGACCACAGAAATGGCCCCCACAAGCAAATGAATGCAAGTGTGTCAAGACACTCGGGATCTCGTCATCTGGGATGCATCTTCTCATGACTTGATCCAGACATATCTTGAATAAGTCTGGTTCTTCCAACGTGTAGTATTTGATCTGTGAAAGGAAGTGCAGCCTCCTCCTTCTATCCCAATGAGCCGGCAGATCACCTGTCACCAAATAATTAACTATGTTAGCATACGAAGGTAATAGCAAAACTTTCAAAATTTGCTCATCTGGGAAGGTTTCATTAATCTCCACATGCGAAGAACCCTCTTCCACTAACAATCAGGACAAGTGATCCGCAACCACGTTTTCACTCACCTTCTTGTCCCGTATCTCGAGGTCAAACTCTTGTAGCAAGAGAACCCATCGGATTAACCATGGCTTGGCATCCTTCTTGTTCATGAGGTACCTAACAGTAGAATGATCAGAATATATAATCATTTTAGTACCCCATATATAAGCCCGAAATTTATCCAATGCATATACCACCGCAAGTAGCTCTTTCTCGGTAGTCGTATAATTCAAGTGTGCATCCGAGAGAGTCTTACTTGCGTAGTATATGGCAACCAGTTTCTTATCTACCTGTAGACCCAACACAGCCCCCATCGCATAATCGCTTGCATCACACATGATTTCGAATGGTAAAGACCAATTTGGTTATTGCAAGATTGGGGCCTCAACCAACTTCTTTTTCAACAGATTAAAGGCATTTTGACAATCTTTATTGAAATCAAACGGTTGATATTTTAATAACAAGTTACATAGAGGTTTTGTTATATCACTAAAGCCTTTTATGAACCTTCTATAAAACCCCGCATGACCCAAAAATGATCGAACACCCTTAACACTCGTGGGGTAAGGCAAAGTAGAGATGACTTGCACTTTTGCTCGGTCGACCTCTATCCCACGACTTGACACCACATGCCCCAACACAATTCCTTTTTGAACCATAAAATGACTCTTTTCCCAACTCAAAACTAGATTTTTTTCAACACATCTTTTCAAAACTTTTTCGAGTTGGTCAAGGCATGCATCAAACGATGACCCAAATATCGAGAAATCATCCATGAAGATTTCCAAAGACTCCCCCACCATATCTGAAAAGATACTCATCATACACCTTTGAAAGGTGGCGGGGGCCTTACATAGTCCAAAAGGCATTCGCCTAAATGCGAAAGTACCGTATGGACAAGTAAACGTTGTCTTTGCTTTGTCTTCCGGATGAATGGCAATTTGGTTGTAACAGGAATAACCATCCAGAAAACAATAAAATTTTTGTCCGGCCAAATTCTCGACTATTTGATCAATAAACGGTAAAGGAAAATGATATTTGTAAGTTGCAGCATTTAACTTCCTATAATCAATACAAATACGCCACCCGATTACCGGCTAAGTGGCGACCTCTTCACCTGCGTCATTTGTGATGACTTGCATGCCCGCCTTTTTAGGAACAGTCTGTGTCGGGCTCACCCATTGGCTATCAGAAATGGGGTATATGATACCCGCGTCTAGCCACTTCAGAACCTCCTTCTTGACCACATCCCGAATGGTCGGATTCAATCTCCGTTGTACGTCACGAGAAGGAGTGATACCATCTTCCGTGATGATATTGTGCATCACCACCGAGGGACTAATTCCCTTCAAATCCGCAATGGTCGACCCAATAGCCACCCTATTGGTGACCAATACCTTCGTCAGCTTCTCTTCTTGCTCCTCGGTCAAGTTTGATGAAATAATGACCGGTAGCGTGTTGCCCTCACCCACGTAAGCATATTTCAAATGCTTGGACAACACCTTCAGCTCGACAACCGGAGGCTCTATCAATGACGGCTTTAATTTTGTATCAATGTTTTCCGGAAGACTTTCCACTTGATGTGTCCAAGTGTAGGATCGTTTTCAGACCCAAACGAGTCGATCAAAAGAGTTTTACTCAGAATGAAAGGCGGAAACAGATATTCTGAGGTCAATTCAGCAAGGTATACACTTAAACTGTCGTTATTATTGATTAGATGATGTTTTACAGCGAGACGACACTTCGGCAGCACTTCGTTGCTCTGACCGGAATAGTTACATATGATTTCGCTTGGACACATATATATAGGGTTCTGATTTCGCTTGAACAGGCTCAAGCGAAATCACATCTCAAGCGGAAACAGGCTTCAAGCGGAATTACATCAGGTGATTTCGCTTGAACTGGTCATGATCATTTCAAGCGGAATCACTAAATGGTATTTCGCTTGAAACTGTCACATACCCTAGATTTGACATTTTCCTCGTATAACGTGCCCTGATCTATCTAAATACATACAAGACTCGATACAAGACGAAGTCGACAGACGCATGCACTAACAGACTCCCCCTCGAATGTTGACGAGTCTTAAAGTGTCGAGTCTTCGCATCTTCAATCTTTATCAGTCCTCTCGAACTTTTTGAAGTATCTGACACTGTAAAGCATCTTCAATCTCTCTCTTCTCATCTTTTCAGAATCTCTGGCTCTTGTCATCAGCACCAGCAGTTCCAGAATCGTAACCCGGCTCACATCTTCCACAGATTCAGGATCGCAACCTGACTCTTTTAAATGTTTACCGGTTCAGAATCAATTCCTGGCTCTAACATGCACAAAAACTCTACCCAAAAATAAATTTCACAATTTTAACAATTCACAAATTTATTCTTTGTTTATCACTTGTAACTACACTTCAAATAATGATTTTACATTTAAAATTTTTGATGAACCACTTGCAAAAATATCATTTTCATTTCAAACCTTTTCTCATTTGGACACACACTCCCCCTCACTAAATACTCAACTCTCTTCCAAACCAGTTGTCGTCATGTTCAGCACTCGAAATTTTGAAAATCAGTTCTCCAACACCAGTTGTCAAAAATCTTTTTGACTTTTACAAAATTTATGCTAAAACACACCGAAAATCTTTTTGAATTTTTAATAACAAAGGAATACAGTAAAGAAATATTTACATACAATATTTTTGTGAGTTTGTGTAAGAGGATCATATCAGTTCCTGAGACTAATCACCAACACCGTTAAGCTTTATACATTTTAAGTTCTAAACGATTCACTTAGATTGTCAGTATACTGGTCCACTTAAATTTTCTCACAAAATTCAACTGCTTCGAGATACGATGTTAATGTCTTAAGCACTTAAACTTAATCGCGTGTCCCACCTCAGAATATACTCCCGTATCCAGATCCCAATATTCAGTCTTACAGGTGAATATACCACAGATGATATCTGTAAGGGAATAAATTATGAAACAGTACGAAAACCGTGAGAGCTCAGGTCAGAACTTCCGTTTAGCAGAGAGATGACGGTTCGACTTGGGTGGGTCCCCTTTAGAGGATCTTTTTTACAACAGCAATGATTATCAATTTTATTGTTTCATCATTTTTGCTGAGGGTGGCGCTATATTTCAAGCAAGCAGAAAGTATTCTCCGGGGACTAGGCCATTGCTTCCGCAAAATCAAAAGTCCCGGGATAATACCCCAGATATCACTGAGCATAAAGACCTAGTATCTCAGAAAGAGGGACCTTTCAAACAAGATTTCAGGGGTTACCCATATATCCGAGAGATGTTTCCCCACGATATAAGCAAGTTTGAATTTAGGTTTATATCTCGTCACAATCTACTAAATGTGCAAAAACCTACTGGCACATCATCAGTGAGACCGTTTATTACTTTTTAACTTTCCATTTCTTTAGTATGTTGTGATAGTCCACTGATGTACTATCATTTCCTCTTCTTTGACACAAAAACTCATCTTTCATTTTATCATGTTTTTATCTTTTTCAAATTTTCAAATGTTTTTGGATTTTCTAAAATTTCTTACTCCCCCTAAAATGCAAACACATTTTAGGAAATTTTAAAATAAACTATACAATGAAATGACAACCGATATTGAATCACTTCAAATCGCCATTCACTTGGCATAAACAATCAGAACTTCCCCTCACAACAAACTATTTTCCCATTGATTTCAAAACACTTAAGTTTGTTTTAATCAAATGGTTTTTCCGGAAAATAAGTTTTGTTGATTGATTTTACCATTTATAGGTTAGGAGTTTGCTTCATCACACTGTCTTTCAAATACCACATGTAAGTATGGTCCAATCAAGTTCAACCTAATGACCTTGATTAACCACTTTTAGGAAAAACAAGTACAATTTAATGTCCTTGATTTACCACTTGTAAGTGAAAACATTCATCAACCACTTGTGTGTTCACTTCACCAACCATAACCACTTGAAAAATATAACAATTTAAAAATACCACCTGTAGATTTTACCATCTTTACCACTTGTAAAAATTACCAACCAAGAAAGATGAATGCCGATTCCTGCTCCACTCTTACCAACCTGGGAGCTCCGGCAAGTCCAGAGACTTACTGTTCATAATATGTACCATCCCAGTCACAAACCAGGGATGGTTCAACTTTATCTTTCTTCGTCTTCTTCTCGTAAAACTCCTTCACTCCTTTGACCTTCTTGTCAACCATTTTTCCAAAAATATTATGGACTTTGGAATTGAAGGCTTTTTCAATATCAAACTCTTTCTTTTCTGAGAAAAATTGGTTTGATATCTCGACTTTACCAATTTTCTTCTTAAAATTTTCAGCCCGAAGTGGTGGAAAATTCACATCATCCACAGTCGGTACTGAGTTTTCACATTTAACCTCAACCTGTAGCTCCTCTGACTTTGTGGAATCAGATTCATCACCAGAAGATAGCTCCTCTGATTTTGATGAATCAGAATCATTGCTAGAACTATCAACAGACTTCTTAACAACCCATTTTTGTCTGTCAAGTTTTGTCCTTTTCTTGTAAAATCTATTTGAACATTCACCAATCTCAAAAATTGATTTTTTAAAAAGTTTAGTTCTGTCAATTGGTGGTTCAAACTCAATCACTTTCTCTTTTAGTTTACGAGAAACTCCCTGTTTTGATTGTATTGCCTTAGAACAATTCTTGGCAATATGTCCAACAGTGTTGCATTGGAAACAGGTTCTCGTTTCTTTCATCTGATCAACAAACTTCATCTCTTCTTGCTTCTTCACAAGGAATTCTTTGTTTAACTGATTTCTGAACAGATTTTCTTTTTCCTCTTCGGTAGATGTACCTGAAACAAATATCAATTTTGATTTAAAATCTCTAATATATTTTTCGTTTTTATGGTTTTCTGGTGGAATAAATCCTAATCCTTTCTTTTTGAAATTACCGTTATGTTTTGGTTTCTTTTGAAAACCAGAACCCGAACCGTAACCTTTTTTCTTGTTTAATCTTTGTTGAACTCTTGAGGTGTGAGGTCTTGGATTTTTAGTAAGATTTACATCTTTTATTTCAGAAATATTAATTTCTGTTAGTTTGAAAATCTTTTTTATCATTTCAGTTTTAACACCTCTTATTGGAAATTCCTCATCAAAATATAATTTGTCAGAATCATTCAAAGTGTATGCAACTTTAAACTTTTCGTCATTCAAATTAGATTTTGATAACAGGATTTCTTTATTATAACCCCTTTTCCCCTGTTTGTCGGATTAACTCGGAATGCTCGACTCAGACTTTGACTTCGGCATAGACTCCGACTTTGACTCCTCGGATTCATCTTTATCCAACACCTGATCGACCACTTTCTTTATTAACTCGGACTCATGATCAGTGTCAGACGACGTAAACGTGACATCAATATTTTCTGGCAAGTTAACCGAAGACTCCGATTCCCACTATAAATTTGTTGCCTTTTCGACTCTTTCTGAATTTGGATTTCTCGGAGAATATCCATTTTCAAGCGGGGGTGGACACTTGTTGTAACTGAAACCTTGTTTCTTACCAGATGTCTTTTCTTTAGAATCCTTCTTCTTTTCTTTCTTAACAGGAGTCTTTTCTTCAGAAACCTTTTGTTCTTCAGTTACCTCATCATCCTTAAATGCCTTCATGCCTTCAACAGTTGGATAAATCCTGTCAGTGACATAAGAAGTACATGAGTAACTTTTTAACAAACGGTTTACTCTTTCAGTTTTAATTCTTTGGGTTTCCAATTTTTGCTCAAGCACAGCACACTTTTCAATGTAACTGTTCACACTTTTCTGCTTTATCAAAAAAGCACCCTGAAGTGTCTTCGTTGCTGTTGCTTGTTCTTCACTTGATTGATTGTACTGGTTCATGGCCTTGTTCAAAACATCATAAGATTCCTTCAACTGGTTTATGTTATTAATCAGTTCACTGTTTTTCTTCTTGATAATTTCACAATTCTCACAAATCACCGGAATCTTTTTAGCGTTAGCTTCTTCATCTACTTTGAACTTTGGAACCTCCTTTATCTTTTTCTTTATCACTGGAGCTTCTTCATCATCACTGCTAACTGGTGTTTTTACCTTTTTCTTTTTCTTTTTGACTTTTTCATCATCACTGTCACTTTCTGCTATCAATTTCAAATCAGTTGCCAATCTTCTTGCATGATACTCACAATCATCATCACTATCATCTTCAACTCGAGCAACATACGCTTTGTGATTTGAATCTTTGTTTGGATCATAATCATCCCAATTGAAATTTTCTCACCTAAAACCTTCAGGCAATTTTTCATCATCTTGGTTTATCAGGCATGCTTTGTTGTCAGCTGAGATATATTTGTCCCAACTGAAACCTTCCGTTGGCTTTTGATCATCCTGATTCACCATACAAGCTCTCTTTGAAGATTCTTCAATCACTTTTCTACCATGTGCCACTTGCGGTTCTTGTTGTTGTTGAGCAACTTGATGATAGATAGCCTTCCGATAGTAATCATTGTTGTTGTTGAACGGATTTTGAGCTCCACCTGCTTCACGGTTTTTGCACTCTCTCTTGAGGTGTCCTTTTTCCCTGCAACGAAAACAAGTGACTTTAGATTTATCAAAACCTAAAGTAGAAATATTAGCTTAACGTAAATCATCTCTTCCTGTGATCTGCTTAAATTTCTCAGCTCGTCTCAACACACTTGCCAAACACCATTTTATGTCCATCAATTCCATCTCTTCAGCATCAATCTGATCGTAATCCTCTTTTGTCAACATTGGATTCCCAATCCGACCTGCCACAAAACTACCATATAATTCCAACACGGTTCCCAACAAAGACATGTGACTTTTAGCAATTTCTACTGAATAATCCTCATCATTCTCCAGATTCAGTACAATGTTACATTGCAGTTTCTTGCCATTCTTATTTGTTGAAATGTTCGGATCAAATGATGAATATGATGAAAAACTTGTGTTGCTGTTAGATCCTTTGGATGAACCTCCGGAAGAACTCTTTACATTATAAGCAGTCTCTACCTTCGGTGACATGTTGGAGGTTTTATCATTGACACCACCTTTGTAATAAAGACCAATGTCTTGTTCACCATCGAAATCTTTCATTCTCGAGACTTTCCTTTGTTCCATCTCCTGGGCTTCTAATTTCTCAATGAACTTGCTCAAAGTAAAATTTTTAAACCCTTTCTTGTTTCTCAACATCATGAGATATGTACCCCAAGTTTCATATGGTAAAGCATCAGATAGTTTTTCAATCAACTCCTCATTATCTTTAGTGATTTTCAACCTCTTCATGTTAGCTAGCAAATTGCAGTATCTTTCAATAATTTGCTTTGTGCTTTCATTTTTCAAACCACGAAACAGATCAAACTCTTTCTTCAATAATGACTTTTTGTTTTTAACCATTTCTTCACTTCCTTGAAACTTTGATTTTAAAGCTTTCCAAATCGAATAAGAAGTTCCATTATGTTGTAAAAGAACCAAGATATCTTCTTTCACAGCTTGTTGAAGCAGACTTAGCATCATTTTCTCATCTTTATATTTCTTTCTATTATCGGCACTCAAATCTTTAATTGCAATTATCTCTACGTCATCATTCATTGGTCTAACGTATTTCGTCTCAACATTCTCCCAAGCATCTGATGTGCGGGTGCAAACACGTCATACTTGATATTAATTAGTGTATTAATGTCTTAATATTAGTATAAATTTAGTTACTTTAATCATTTTTTAGTTTTGTATAGGTTTTTAGAAGTAATGGGTTTAAATGATGTAATTAAATCAATAATAAATGAGCACTTAGAAAAATAACGTTGACATCTAAAATGGTTAAAATAAAGTGGAAATTAATGAGCTTTATAAGTGCTTTGAATTTGATATAATTTATGTAATGTTTTGTTTTTGAGCAGGTTAAATGCAATGGTTGGAAACAAATAAAATTTATTTGTTGAGGATTCACATTAACGAGAGAGAAAGTAAGGAAGTAGTTGGTTTGGGCTTTGGATTAATATCAAGAAACTTTTCGGTAGACTTTGAGATGGGGGTTTAATTATTATATCTAGATTATTAATTTAATTCCACATGAAGCATTACATACACGTGAATTGGAGGGGTCCATATTACTAACATCACAATTGCCATCATAAACAAAGGGTGGAAAGTGTAACATTTAAATGTGAACACAATTAATGGCACATGAGAATTAACGGCACATGAGAACTAATTGGAAGGATCGATATTTTGGCAGCCATCAAAATTAGACTTTTGAGAACATCATCACAAAAGGAGGAGAGAGGGGAATATTATAATAACATTGGAGAGGATTTATTAGAGGAGGATATTACACAATTTCTTTGTCATCTCCTAAAAGAGCCGAAGATCATGACACACATCAATTAGAGGGGGAATCGATCATGAACTCAACTCTTTACCAAGCTTTTGAAGATCAACCCATCAACATGCGCGGCTAGGCTCTCTCGTGGCTTCCTCCAGGCGGATGGTTCGTATTAGGTTTTTACTTTATTCAGTTTATATTCAGGTTTGGATGTATTTTTGACCTTGACAACGTTGTATGAATACATTGATGTGTTGGTTTATTTGAACTATTTGCATGTGTTTTGAGTTCTTGCTTTACAACTTGTTCGGTTGATGACAAAACCTAGTAACTTGTTGAGTGACATAGAGTAGGTTGACTCATGCTAGTAAATAGGGTTAATCGAATTATAAAAGATCTGATGACAAAGACCTATTTTTGATTACCATATTAAATTAACCAACTTTCCAATATCATGTCTATGTGATAGCCAATTAACTGAATAAACTGAGTTTTGTGAAACCTAGAACCTGAAGTTTGGAGGAAGTTACGTTTTATAAATCTGATATCTTTTCTTGTAGTTAGTTTTTTAGTTTCTTTCTAATAAATCAAAACCCCAATTTTAGATTAGTAGTAGTTAATTAATTAATTTAGCTAAACACTAACCACGAACTCCCTGTGGATACGATACCCTACTTACGCTATCTACGTAGTTTAATTAGGTTTTTGCATGACCCTTACGACAGTCATCAAAATGGCGCCGTTGCCGGGGAATTTGTGCGCTTAGTGCTAGTTTAAAATTATTAGTTTTCTTGATTTCTAAAAAAAAAAAAAGAAAAAAAAATTATATATTAAAAAAAAAGAAAGTTGAACTACCTTTTTTGTTACTTTTTCTTTTCTTTCCACTTTTCCACCGAAATAAATTATATATTTTTTAATAGTTTAGAATTAAATTTTTTTTTTGGGAACAACATCATCATTCAACATTCTAGCGGGTGTTTTAGTTTTTATTTTATTTTATATTATTTTTAGTTTAGAAATTTTTTTTTCTTATTTGTCTAAAAAAAAAGCATAAAAAAATTTATATATTAAAAAAAAACAAATCCAAAAATATTTCTTGTAGTTGTTAGTTTTTTTATTATTATTATTATTTTTTTATTATTTTTATTTTTTGTTAGTTCGATATTACGCTCGGGTATTTTGTTTGTGCTTGTACAGGTCTTTGAATCATGGATGCAGCTTATCAACCCGAGTTTAATGAATTCGAGGATGCTGAATTCTCACAACATAGCCGTCCAATGCATCAGCAAATGAGCTTTCAAAACAGACAATCACCGACTCAAAACCGATATGCTAGATATGATATAGATGAAGTGAACGGGTATTATGACCAAGTTGGATGTGAAGAATATAATGATTTTGTGCCACCACCGCAGCAGTTTATTCAAAGAGGTCAGAATCGGGTCAATTTGAATCAGCAAAGGTTTTATAATGCTCAACAGAATGGTTATGGAGGATCGCGTGGTCCAGCTGAAGGTCCGAATGATGAGATAATGGAAATGCTGAAACAAATGAAGAAGGATCCAGAGTTACGAGCTAAGGCATATCAAGCATTAAACAAGCAAGTTGTTCAGTTGGCGGTTGATGTGAAGGAAGTGGCAGACTCAAGAAACCAAGATAACTGTGAAAGCAACTGGCATACTCAAGAGAATGAGCAAACGGGTCAGCATGTGTCGGATAATAACACCATCAATGAAAACTTTGACACGATCATGGAGTTTTTGAATGATATTCAGAAAAGCAACGAGGTCAGAGATAGGGAAGTTAAGGCATTGTCACAGCAAGTTGGACAATTAGCTGAAGAAGTGGCTATCATCAGAAGAAATCAAGATCAGCTTCTTAGTGATTGTAAGAAAAATCCAGCTCACAATTCTTCTCACCCGAGTGTCCACATAGATGAGGTAAGTACTCCTTCTCTTTCTAAAAGTTCTACTGTTGAAACTCAGTCACCACAACATGTTGAGGGTATGGTAGAGGATGTGATTGAGTCTGAGGGTGAGAGTGAACGTGATCAGAAAAGTGGAAGTTTTATAAAATCTAAACATGGTTCAAATAAAGCATTTTCTGATACTGACAATGGGAATGTAAAGGTTCCATTCCCTACGGCTTTACTTGCACCCAATAATTTAAGTAAACGGAAATCACCTAAGGGTGAAAGTTGGGAAAGTTTTGAAAAGGTAAAAATAAATAAACCGTTACTTGAAAAAATTAAAGAAAGTCCTGATCACGTTGAATTTTTTGAAGAGTTGAGTACCCGAAAACGACGTCACAAGTTTCCTAAAAAACTTGATACCGTTCATGTGAACGCCGTTTTGATGGGTAACCTTCCCCCGAAACTCCAAGATCCAGGAGCACCTATTATTTCGATACAAATAGGTGATTTTAAATTGGACAGGGCGTTGTTGGATCTTGGAGCCTGTGTAAGTATATTACCAGGGAGTTTATATGATCAGTATGATTTTGGGCCATTACAAAAAGTTGAAACCATAGTGGTGTTGGCTGATCAAACTCCTACGTGTCCTCGGGGGATTGTAAAAGATGTGATTGTGAAAGTTGGGGAGTTTTATTATCCTGTCGATTTCTTGGTACCTGACTGTGTTAAAAATAACCAACCAACTGTTATATTGGGCAGACCGTTCCTAGCTACGGCTCATGCTGTAATTCATTGTGTTGAGGGAACGGTAAGGTTTAGGTTTGGGGATCAAAAGTCGATTTTAAAAGTATTTTCAAACTCAACCAAACCTGTTGCTAACAAGTGTGAACCTTCTGAAAAGAAGAGTCGTGTGGAAGAAAAGGAGTGTTTTATGATTGACAGGTTGGTAGAGGTTAAGAAAAAGAAGAAGAGACCAAGGAGGAGCAGGAGAAAGAAAGAAAATAAATTACAGAAGATGGATGGAGAAGAAGAAAAGTGTGAGTTGAATAGCTGCTGGTTGTTGAACAAGCTGGATGGTGTTTCGAAGTTGTGGATGAATAGATTGATGAAAATGAGAGATTGCAAACACCCTACACGCCCACCATGATTTGATAGGTATGATCTGGCTGAAGATCTAAAACTTAGCACTTCTTGGGAGGTAACCCAAGTTTTGTTTTTATTTCATTTGTTTTTTATTTTTGTGTTTTTGTGTATGAACCGGACAAGTGTGGGGAAGTCTGAGGAGGTTTGGTTGCTCGTCGAACTTGTTTTTCTCTCGTTTTTCTTTGTTACTGACATGTTTAACCTGTTTGAGAGCTTTTGAGATTTATTTGATAGGTTTCGATCATTTTTGTCCATACTCAATCTCCATTTGGACGAAAGTGATTTGAACGATTTCCAGACAAGCGTCCCAATGTTGAAGCAGCCGCGAATGAAATGCTATACGGCTGCGGTGGAATAAAGCTCAGAAGATTCATCCGTTTAAAACCAGGGGAGTCTGTTCCACTTTTATTATTGCATTTTTATTAGTGTCTTTGGTGGTGTCGAACTTTTATGTGCTAGGGTATGTGTTTTAATTATTTGTTTTAGTAATGGTCGCTCATGATGTTTGTTAGTAGGTATTCCCGGGTTTTGTTTTAAAAGCATTATACATTGGGGGTAATGTCGCCCAAGTGTGGGGATATGGGAACCCGGGAAGGGAAATGTTTGAAAGAGGTTGAAAGTGATTGAAAACGATGAAAACTGAGACAAATTGAAAATTTTGAAAATTTTAAAGAATTTCATCGCCTTAAGTGAACTAAATGGATACGAAAACCGAATGTTTCAATCACTAATGGGTTCCTTGCCGGTAGCAAACTAACATAGTCCCTTCTCATGGTCGTTCCTTTAAGTTTCATGAGAGTAGGTCCGACAAGTGTTTTTATGAGAAAAGAAAAAGTGAAATGAGATGTCTATTTAGGGGTAACATGCTTTAGATTGCATATGCTATATGTCGGCAGCCTTTTTACCCTTTCTTGGTGAGAATTTGAGCCTGTAGAATGATAGAATGATTTACATATTGAATTCATTTGTTGAGAGCAGGCCGCGTGTTATTCTGTGTTAGAACTTGTATGATTTAATACATGCTGAGACTGTGGTTTGATATGTGCACGTACATGATTAAGGCGTTAGGATATCCCCTACAACCGTTGTGTTCATTTCATGTTTACCTAATCATCACCCTTAGTAGCCCTGTTGAGCTTATTTACCTTTCGTTTGTCCACCCACTGTGAAATGTTTGATACCGACCGTGAACGACAAATTATGAAAAAAAGAAAAAAATAGAAAAAGAAAAAAAATAGAAAAGACAGAAAAAAAAAAGAAGCAAAAATAGAAGTGTTTTGAATATTGTTATGTTTTTTGGGTAGAAACCAACCCAAAAGTATGTTATGTGTTGAAAATAAGTTGTCACGGTTTGGTCGTTTGTTTGCTTGCCATATGAAAAAAAAAATATATATATATAAATATAAGCAAAAAAATTTCCTACCTTAGCCTAAGCCCAAAACCCGAAAGTCCTTTTGATGCGTGCCGTGTTATATGATACAGTGGAGGTATGATTGTTATACAAGCCTATGATTACAGAATTTCATGTTTGGTTTTGAGTGATATAAATACTAGCACACTACACGCTAGTTCATATTTTAAACCGAGAGGAGTGAATATTGTGAAGGGCGTGTAGCATGTGTATAATCCTAAGCATGTTAGTTTTGAATAGACAAGTCTTATGTTTTAGAAATTGCACCAATTGCTTGTCGGACTGTCAATCTCGATTGTGTCAGTCTATGGAACGGGTATGACTTGGGGCTTAAACTGTTGCATCGGTTAAGGAGTTTAGATGTGTTGTTACTATAGTGAGTAGTTCCGTATCGGTTTGCTTGAGGACAATCAAAGATAAGTGTGGGGATGTGATGTGCGGGTGCAAACACGTCATACTTGATATTAATTAGTGTATTAATGTCTTAATATTAGTATAAATTTAGTTACTTTAATCATTTTTTAGTTTTGTATAGGTTTTTAGAAGTAATGGGTTTAAATGATGTAATTAAATCAATAATAAATGAGCACTTAGAAAAATAACGTTGACATCTAAAATGGTTAAAATAAAGTGGAAATTAATGAGCTTTATAAGTGCTTTGAATTTGATATAATTTATGTAATGTTTTGTTTTTGAGCAGGTTGAATGCAATGGTTGGAAACAAATAAAATTTATTTGTTGAGGATTCACATTAACGAGAGAGAAAGTAAGGAAGTAGTTGGTTTGGGCTTTGGATTAATATCAAGAAACTTTTCGGTAGACTTTGAGATGGGGGTTTAATTATTATATCTAGATTATTAATTTAATTCCACATGAAGCATTACATACACGTGAATTGGAGGGGTCCATATTACTAACATCACAATTGCCATCATAAACAAAGGGTGTAAAGTGTAACATTTAAATGTGAACACAATTAATGGCACATGAGAATTAACGGCACATGAGAACTAATTGGAAGGATCGATATTTTGGCAGCCATCAAAATTAGACTTTTGAGAACATCATCACAAAAGGAGGAGAGAGGGGAATATTATAATAACATTGGAGAGGATTTATTAGAGGAGGATATTACACAATTTCTTTGTCATCTCCTAAAAGAGCCGAAGATCATGACACACATCAATTAGAGGGGGAATCGATCATGAACTCAACTCTTTACCAAGCTTTTGAAGATCAACCCATCAACATGCGCGGCTAGGCTCTCTCGTGGCTTCCTCCAGGCGGATGGTTCGTATTAGGTTTTTACTTTATTCAGTTTATATTCAGGTTTGGATGTATTTTTGACCTTGACAACGTTGTATGAATACATTGATGTGTTGGTTTATTTGAACTATTTGCATGTGTTTTGAGTTCTTGCTTTACAACTTGTTCGGTTGATGACAAAACCTAGTAACTTGTTGAGTGACATAGAGTAGGTTGACTCATGCTAGTAAATAGGGTTAATCGAATTATAAAAGATCTGATGACAAAGACCTATTTTTTATTACCATATTAAATTAACCAACTTTCCAATATCATGTCTATGTGATAGCCAATTAACTGAATAAACTGAGTTTTGTGAAACCTAGAACCTGAAGTTTGGAGGAAGTTACGTTTTATAAATCTGATATCTTTTCTTGTAGTTAGTTTTTTAGTTTCTTTCTAATAAATCAAAACCCCAATTTTAGATTAGTAGTAGTTAATTAATTAATTTAGCTAAACACTAACCACGAACTCCCTGTGGATACGATACCCTACTTACGCTATCTACGTAGTTTAATTAGGTTTTTGCATGACCCTTACGACAGTCATCAGCATCTAAGTAATTGGCTTGTACCCAGTTTTCGAACTTTTCCTCCCAACTTTTATATTCTTTAATATTCATGAGTTTTGGAGGTTTCTGCATTGTTCCAGTTTCATTTTCCAACATCGTGTTCTGTGCAAGAGTAATCGGGGTAGCGAATGCGTTGTAAAATTCTTCTTCCATGTTTCGGTTTTTTCAAAGTTCACAAAAACAGTTGGTTCAAGCGAAATCACAAACTTCAAACAAAATCCCCTTCAAGCGGTATATCTTTTCAAGCGAAATACCTAATTTCGCTTGAACACACACTCTTTTCAAGCGGAATGAGGCCTTTGAAGCGGAATCAACAAACTTTCAAGCGAAATTTCCTGATTCAAGCGGAATCAACCTGCTGATTCCGTATGAAGAGCTGCTGACGTCATCATCTCGCGTTGTTTTTCAAGCGGAATTAAGAAAAATATTAGTTTTAGATCGAATTTGATTCTGAAACTTTCAAGGCTTTGTTAAAACACTAATGCGCACATCATGTAAGAATTTTAGCCAATTTTAACCGTGAAAAGTTATGAATTTTGAAAAAGAAGGTGTAGAAATCAGATATTGCAGCTGAATTGGTATGAACTCTTCTTCCTGAGCTCTGATACCACTTGTAGAAACATTTTCAGACCCGAACGAGTCGATCATAAGAGTTTTACTCAGAATGAAAGGCGGAAACAGATATTCTGAGGTCAATTCAGCAAGGTATACACTTAAACTGTCGTTATTATTGATTAGATGACGTTTTACAGCGAGACGACACTTCGGCAGCACTTCGTTGCTCTGACCGGAATAGTTACATATGATTTCGCTTGGACACATATATATAGGGTTCTGATTTCGCTTGAACAGGCTCAAGCGAAATCACATCTCAAGCGGAAACAGGCTTCAAGCGGAATTACATCAGGTGATTTCGCTTGAACTGGTCATGATCATTTCAAGCGGAATCACTAAATGGTATTTCGCTTGAAACTGTCACATACCCTAGATTTGACATTTTCCTCGTATAACGTGCCCTGATCTATCTAAATACATACAAGACTCGATACAAGACGAAGTCGACAGACGCATGCACTAACACCAAGTGGGTCTTCCTTCCCTTGCCGCCATCACCTCCATCTTCTTTACCTCCTCATCCATGCCCTGATTTGTTTCTATTTGCAACCTGTCAAACATGAAACATTCCTCTATTGTGTTTTCCTCCTCGACGCTAATGTCGCATAGAGGTATACACTCGTCAACAACGTCCGCCATATAGCATTCGTTGCCAACTAGAGGATCCGTCAATCCTGAAAAGACATTTAACCGCAACCGACGGTTACCGAAAGTTATGTCGACCATGCCTGATTTGCAATTTAACCCTCGTTGCCCATGTAATTGGCGTTTTGATAGCCGAAATCCTTATTTTCAAACCTCCGCGCATTGTAGATGTTATCCGCATTCACATCACCCCAAATATCGTCTTCAACCCTTTCATCATAGTTTCCCCCATCGTCCGAGTATTCCGAGTGAATACTCACATGTTCCGGCGATTGATAACCGGGAACATTATATGGTTCATCATCGGGGATGGCATTCCTCAAATCATCGAGATTGAGGAATTGATTAAGTTTCAAACAACACAACTTTTGGCTAAGTTACAAACCAACAAAAGTGGATGACATCTAACTTGGAATTTACTTCTAGAAACAACACCCACGCCCAAGCTCCAACTTGTTACCTGAAATACATGTAATTTTGAAAAACATCAACAAAAGTTGAGCGAGTTCATGCGTTTTGTATGAGTACTGATAAGTTTGTAAACATTTGAAAGACTCCTTTGAAAACAGGTATGAAAAGCATCTATGAACAGATCAAATTAATGTTTTGCAAGGACATTAATGCATGTGAAGACATAGGGAGTACTCAATATGAGTAGGCTTATACCCTCATCGATTTCCCTTGACTGTGTCGAATTTCCCCTCGACTGTGTCAAATTCACCTTGACTGTGTCAATTTACCTTGACTGTGTCAAATTACCCTTGATCGTTGTCGAATTACCTCGACTGGGACACCAAAGCACTCAAGTGGTCACATAAGGACCATGAGTGGGGCTCGGCCGTACCCGTTAGATCTAACCTTCGTCCATATTTATTATGAGAGTTAATGGCATTTCAAATTCAATCTATGCTCACATGATCTAATAGTTCATTTCATAGCCAAATCATACCATTTAAACATTCGTAACACGTATTCCACCCCGAGAGTTATAAAACCAAAAACAATTAGAGAAAAGGGGGACATGAACTCACAGTTTTGCGTTCTTCAATCTGACGTAACTCAAGCTGCTACTAGTGTGCACGACTACCTACAACGTACTACGGTCTATTATACGAGTGGGTCGTGCCTTGACTTAGTATTAATTAGTGTCTTTGAGTTACGTTTCTTTGTGTCCTGAATATTATTCCAAGTTATATAATTATTTGTTAAAATAATAAATATTTTAACTTAAATTATATTTATGAATTTTGGAATATCAGTTAAGATAATACATTTTAACTTGTCAAGTTTATGTATTTGTACTTGTATAACTTCCCAATGATGGGTGTATTTGTATTCGTATCCTTATCCTTCTATATTTTTGCCAAGTATCGATGGCGTATTCCGGTGTGTGATTATACGTACGAGAATACGTATTTTCATTGTGTTTATTAAGTATCTCATACTAAATTTTTGTATTAACTTTTCCAGAATAATATTTCTTAATAAAAATACATCAATATATTTTCCCAAAATATATATTTTAAGAAAAATTACATAGAAAAATTATTTATAATTTTTCCTTGGCAACAATATTTATACTTTTCATATAAGTCTCAAAAATAATATATTATCAAGTCTAACTTAGAAAATATATATATAAATCTATTTTTTTTCACCCAAAAATAATATGTCCAAAGTTTATTTAAGAAAATATATATTTTCTCCAAAAAATAATATATCTTCTAATAATTCCAAGAAAATATATATTTTTACTTACCCAAAAATAATATATTTTCTCCTTGTAAAAAATATGATATATTTTGTAATTATTGTAAGAATCATATTTTTGTTTTCTTGGTGTCCAAAACACTAATTACCAAAATATACTTATGAATTTATTTCCGGAATATTTTTGTGAGTTATATTCCTTGTTCGGTTTCTTCCAATATTTGGATATATTTTGTATATTCATTCTCTGGGAATTTTGTTAATATTTTGGATTGTAATTTCTTGGTATTTTGGTGAGTTATATTATTTCAAGTCCTAAAATAATATAACTTATACACTTATTATACAAATAATCACACACATGGTGACATCTAAATATATATTTCCTAAATACATATTTAGTCACTTTTATTTACAAAAATCAACCTCCAATATTTATAATCTTGTAACAAAAATTATGGCAAACTTTATATAAAATTTCATGGTTTAAAATATACTTGTAATTATTTGTTTAAAAATGATTTTTCTAAGTGTTATATTTTTAGAAAAATTTTGCCTTAGTTTCCCCTTAAAAATAGAGGTTTCCATGCTTTCAAAGCATATCATTTTCTTTTATAAATCAACACAATCATCAATAAACCAATCAACACTTATCAATTTGCCGAAATCAAGTATAAATTACTATTTCATCAACTTGAAAATTTACAAAAATTTGTAGTAACTTACTAGTGTATTTAGTAAGCTTAGTTACCCTTTAAAGTGTGATTGTTTATTTAAAAACATCATTTTTAAAGAAGTTAGATGTTTACAACTTGTAAATCATTTTTCTAAAAATGTTTCTTCTTGAATTTTTCTTGTTATATACATATTTCTACACTTGTTTAACCACTAAAAATGTGGTTTAAGAACCAAGCTTAAGTAAACTTTGTGTTTTTAACTTGGTTTCTTGAAAAAATCATTCTTGAAATCATAGATTTACAAGACTTTACACTTACTTTAATCATCATTTTACAAGAAAAACACTTTTCACTTCAAGTTCATGATTTACATATGGATGATTATTTTGATCTAAGCATAATCATCCTCTCATCTTGCTAGATTATGTTTTTAATCACTATCTAGCAAGATCACATGATGATCAACATCATAAACATGAGCAATCAACAATCAACAAGCATAACAACACTTAAACAACATGATTTCTTATGATTTTAGTCTTATGTTCTGTGACAACTCGTATCTCAGAACCTTTCTTGATACTTTGATGTAACATGTATAAACGTTCTATGATTAACTTATGTGTTTGTTGCAATGTAATGAGTTTGAATGTTATATTACATGTTAAGTGAATGTGTGTATGTATATGTATATATGACTCGAATCGCACAACAACAACCCGATCGCACAAGCTATTGGACTTTAGTGCCACTCAATCCTCGGCCCACACCTTTTGTAACCAAATCAATAGGGCAGCCCAAGGAAGGGTTCAGCCCACCCCTATCTTACACGAAAACATATCCCACCTTAGGGATTAACTCCTCATAATTCATAACACACAAACCCTACTCTCTCTTTCTCTTCTCTCGAAGTCGACGGCATCAACATCCCCTTTCTTGAAGCTTTCTTGCTCGGATCGACCCTATCCCTCTCTTAACCGGTTAGTGTTTCACGATTAATGTTTTGTTAGATGATATTATGTTTTGATGTGATGGCTAAGGTTGTATGTATGATGAATGATTCTTTATGTTGTGATAATTGATATGTATAATCGGTTGATGCCCTTAAATGATCGAACCGAACCTATGAAATGATCGTGGAACAAGTGTTGATTTGGAATTTGAGTTTATGTGAATCAGATTGCATGTTATTGATTTAAGAACCGAATGGATGTATGTAAATCGACTGTGATATGTTTGAACTAGGATGACATGTGTTGATCCTAGTGTTTAATCCGATTGAATGTTATGATAGGTTGTTGTCATGATTGAATGTTAATTAGGGTTCATAAGAATTAATAGATAAAACCTTGATTTAATCGACCATCTGTAATCAGAAACTGTTAGAATTGATTGATTGTAAATCGGGTAATTATGGAATGGATAACTAAGTTGCATGATTTAAGGAAACTAGTAATTGATCGCACAAGATCAGATCACACAAGATCTGATCCGGTCGCACAAGACCAAACGCACAAGGGAATCGCACAAGTCACACGAAACATGGGTCGCACAAGCTGCATGAACCACACGAAACCTGTTTCGTGTAAGGGGTTGATCGCACAAGATAGAGTACAATTAAATAAGGCACACAGTACAACTAGATTATGCATGATCGCACAAGGTTTGTGGATAGCGCAAGACAGTGTCGATCGCATAAGTCTTGGGCCTTACACAGTGCTTGGATTTAATTTATGTTATTGGGCCGAATGGCCCAACCAAGTCACACAACTTAATTGGATCGCACAAGTCATCCGGATCACACAAGTCATCCGGACCGCACAAGATCAATGTGTGTTTGTTGGGCCGTGTATATATGTTTGGGACTTTAATTGTTTTGGGCCGGACTTATGTTGGATCGCACAACATGTTGTGGATCGCACAAGGCTGTGCTGAACGCACAACATGTTGGGCCGGGTAGTCGTTGGGTCTCAACTATCCAACCGCACAAGATACTATTGGGCTTACACTGTTACATCAGCCCAATACATCCTGATCACACAAGATTGGACTTTATGTGTTTAACTGAATTGTTTATCATATTCAAGGTGTATGCCATGACCATTACGTGTTCTTGACTTGTTAAGTTCTGTGTAAACCTATGTGCACTACTTGAACCTAGACCTGACTTGTATGGTAACCATGTTAGGACGTGGTTGACCACTAGGAGCTCAATCGACCCTTACTTATCTGCCGAGCTAATCTAAGGTGAGTTCACACTTTTCTACAAAGCATGGTAATCCCCGGTGGGATTGGGAATGGGTTAAGGAATAGGGATTCCTCGTCCTGTTGAGACGTGTTCAGGAATGTAGATTCCTTGTCCTGTTGAGACGGATTTAGATTTACTAGACTAGAACTCTATCAACGAAGTCCCTCCTTTTGTATCGACTTAATCTCCGAGGCCAATGGCGAACGGGTCATTAGTTAAATAGCGCTATTAGGTTTAACAAACCTCACACCGTGCCGCAGAGGACGGGCGTGGACTAATGGACTATGGCACGTCAGTGATGATAGACACCGACGTTAGGGCACATAAACATGACGAACGTTAGCAGTCGATATGGTAACGAGTCTGGTGGTTTAAACATGGGGTAGCCCCCACCGCCAGAGAGTCGGGCTGGAATAGCCGATGTAAGAATGGGTTAACTAATAAACGTTTTTCGAACTCTGGGGTAACCCCCACGGCTGGATAGCCGGTTACGAACAAGCTATGTTTTTGGAACAACTCTAAAATGGACAACTAACTGTGAACTCGCTCAACTTTGTTGTTGACTCGTTAGTACATGCTTTGCAGGTCACTAGGTTTAGCAGGAGCTTACATGGGGAAGAGTCGTTGTGGAGCATGGACATCGAGTGTTCATGATAAACCAAAATACTTTTGAATTTATGATTTGGGTTTTGAACTATTTGCTTCCGCTGATATCTTTGACTTGTTAAACCATTTATTTTGGGACACCAATTATATTGTGTGGTTGAACTTTTAATTACTTTACTATATTGTTCAATATGATTGGTGGCTTGATCCTGGTCAGTCACGCCTCCAAGCGGTGATACTCCGCATGTGGATTTTGGGGGTGTGACAGATTGGTATCAGAGCCATTGGTTATAGTGAACTTAGTTTTAAAAAGGGGACAAGCTTTTTGACAAAACCAGACTATAACCTGTACAGTGCTCGACGATCCACAACGACACTTCGATCCACGTGCAAGGCTCAACACAATAGGTGATATGGTTTGTAATGGTATTGCCTACCTGTTAGTTTAAATAGTGTAATGATCATGATGTGCTTAGATAAATGTAATAACTATTGTTTGAAACACATGTGTGCTTACTCTCTTCTGCCATCGCACCTTCGCGACATCTTTCTCACTCATGTTTCCTTTGATAGGAAGATCATGAGTGGACGATTGAACCTAACTCAAGCCCAGCTGACGGCTTTAATCAATGAACAAGTTGCTGCAGTGCTCGCAGCCGCTCAGGCAGGAGGTATACCCTGCCATTTCAACTCACTCCAGGATCTCTAGGTCCTACTCCCGTAAACCAACTCTTGTGTTAAACTTTGTCCTTTATTACTCTCATGACAGGTCAACCTGCACAGCCTCCTGTGTGCACCTTCAAAACCTTTATGGACTGTCGACCTAGTACCTTCAGTGGTACCGAAGGAGCTGTAGGCCTCCTCCACTGGTTCGAGAAGCTCAAATCTGTCATCGAGATGTGTGAATGCCCTGAGGCTCGTAGGGTAAAGTTTGCTACTGGAACACTCGAAGGTGCTGCGTTAACCTGGTGGAAAGCACAGGTTCAAATGCTAGGGCTGGCGGTCGCTAATGCCACCCCATGGAACGACTTCAAGGATTTGATCAAGGAAGAGTATTGTAGTCGTGACGACATCCACAAGCTAGAGGTGGAGTTTTTCAATTTGAAAATGACAGGGTCCGAAATCGAAGCATACACGAAGAGATCGAACGAGCTAGCCATTTTGTGTCCTACTATGGTGGATCCTCCCATCAAGCGTATTGAACTGTATCTCAAGGGCCTAGTGCCAGAAATTCAAAGTCGCGTGACCTCAGCTAATCTTGGCACCATTCAGCAAATCATGAAGCTAGCTCATCGTCTCACGGATCAGGCAGTTGAGCAAAATAAGCTGCCCAAGCGTATCAGTGCTACAGCTACTTCAGAGGCTCCTAGCGACAACAAACGCAAGTGGGATGGAAATTCAAGCAAGGGTTCAACTTCTGTTCAATCTCAGTCACAGCAGCGAAGGACTGAGGACTATAGGAGTCCCAGTCAGCAGTCTTCTGGAAGTCAAGGGCAGGGTGGATACAAGGGTAATCACCCCAAATGTAATCACTGTAACTTGCATCATAGCGGACCATGTAGTAGAAGCAGCTGTCATCGGTGCAACAAGCCTGGTCACATTGCAAGAGATTGTAGGAGTCAGCTTTCCGCGAATCAGAATCGGCAACAACAGCGAGCCCCACCAAACCAACGCCAGCAGCAGCAGCAGCAGCAACAACAAGGTAACAACAAAGGGTGTTTTCAAAGTGGTGCTGAAGGCCACTTCAAGAAAGACTGTCCCCAGTTGAACCAGAATCAAAACAACAACAATAATAACAACCAGGGGAATGGAAACAATGGGGGTAACAACGGCAATGGTGCTAGGGTCGTGTATTCGTGATTGGCCAGGGTGAAGCGAGGAATGATCCCAATATTGTGACGGGTAAGTTCCTACTGGACGACTTTTATGTTACTGTTTTATTTGATTCGGGTGCCGATACTAGCTACGTGTCCTTAAAAGTTAGTCAAATGCTTAAGCGTACCCCAACACTTTTGAACACCAAGCACACTGTAGAGCTAGCTAATGGTAAGAGTTTAGAGGCCACCCACGTAGTCAAGGGTTGTAATCTTGTTCTTGCTAACCAGACCTTCTCTATCGACCTCATTCCTATCGTTCTGGGTAGTTTCGACGTTGTCATTGGGATGGATTGGTTATCCCAACATCAAGCAGAGATTCTTTGCAACGAGAAGATTGTCCGTATTCCCCGTTCAGGTGATGAACCTCTCGTGATTCGTGGTGACAAGAGTGGTGCGGTCGTGAGCATCATCTCTTTCCTTAAGGCCTAGAAGTATATTCTGGCTCTCGTTACTGATACCTCAAAGAAGGAGAAGAAGATAGAGGATTTTCCGATTGTGCGTGACTTTCCTGAGGTATTTCCTGAGGAATTACCTAGACTTCCGCCCCACCGTCAGGTTGAATTCCAAATTGAGCTAACACCTGGAGCAGCGCCCATAGCTCGAGCACCTTATCGTTTAGCTCCATCAGAACTTGAAGAACTGTCCACGCAACTACAAGAGCTCTTGGATAAGGGTTTTATCCGTCCTAGCTCTTCGCCCTAGGGAGCTCCAGTCTTGTTTGTGAAAAAGAAGGACGGTACCTTCCGTATGTGTATCGACTATCGCGAGCTCAACAAGGTGACCGTGAAGAATCGTTATCCTCTTCCACGTATTGATGACCTGTTCGACCAGCTGCAAGGGTCGAGCTTCTACTCGAAGATTGATCTGAGATCGGGATATCACCAGCTGAGAGTCCGAGATGAGGACGTCTCCAAAACAGCATTTAGAACTCGTTATGGGCACTATGAGTTTTTGGTCATGCCATTCGGGTTGACAAACGCACCGGCGGTCTTCATGGATCTTATGAATAGTGTGTGCAAACCTTACCTGGATAAGTTCGTTATAGTTTTCATCGACGACATACTGATCTATTCTAAGAGTCAGGAGGAACACGAGCAGCATCTACGACTTATTTTAGAACTCCTTCGAACAGAACAGCTTTATGCTAAGTTTTCGAAATGTGACTTCTGGCTTCACGAAGTCCATTTCCTAGGCCACGTGGTAAACAAGGATGGGATTCACGTTGATCCATCCAAGGTAGACTCGATCAAGAACTGGCCTGCACCCCGTACACCAACAGAAATCCGCCAATTCTTGGGTTTGGCGGGTTATTACAGAAGGTTTATCAAGGATTTCTCAAAGATTGCCCAACCTCTCACCTCACTGACTCAGAAGGGTGTCACCTATCGATGGGAAGATACACAAGAGTCCGCGTTTCAGCACTTAAATGATAGACTTTGTAGCGCACCTATCCTCTCATTGCCTGAAGGCACAGAAGATTTCGTAGTTTATTGCGACGCGTCCATCCAAGGACTTGGTTGCGTGTTGATGCAACTTGACAAGGTCATTGCTTACGCGTCACGTCAACTTAAGGTCCACGAAAGGAACTACACTACGCACGACTTGGAGTTGGGAGCGGTGGTTTTTGCTCTTAAGATATGGAGACATTACCTGTACGGTACCAAGTGCACCATTTACACCGATCACAGGAGTCTCGAGCATATCTTCAAGCAAAAGGAGTTAAACATGTGACAACGTCGATGGGTCGAGCTTTTGAATGATTATGAATGCGCGATCAAGTACCATTCGGGCAAAGCCAATGTAGTGGCCGACGCCCTCAGTCGAAAGGATACTACACCTAAACGCGTGCGAGCATTACAACTTACGATCCAATCTAGTCTTCCTACTCAGATACGGGATGCTCAACTAGAAGCTTTGAAAACAGAGAACATCAGGGCGGAGTCCCTGCGAGGATCGAGGAAACGGTTAGAACAAAAGGAAGACGGTGCATACTACGTAACAGGGCGCATTTGGGTCCCACTTTATGGAAACTTACGCGAATTTGTGATGGATGAAGCACACAAGTCTCGTTACTCAGTACATCCTGATTCGGATAAGATGTACCACGACCTCAAAACCACATACTGGTGGCCTAGCATGAAGGCTCACATAGCAACTTACGTCAGTAAATGTTTGACTTGTGCGAGAGTCAAAGTCGAGTACCAGAAACCATCAGGCCTACTTCAACAACCAGAGATAGGAAAATGGAAATGGGAGCAAATTTCCATGGATTTTGTTACTGGTCTGCCCAGATCTCAGCGCGGAAATGACACTATTTGGGTGATAGCGGATCGACTGACCAAGTCTGCACACTTTTTGGCTATCAAAGAAACTGACAAGTTCTCTACTTTAGCAGACGTTTATTTAAAGGAAGTGGTTTCGAGGCACGGGGTGCCAACTTCTATCATATCTGATCGTGATGCGCGTTTTACTTCTGAACAGTGGCAAGCAATACACAAGTCTTTTGGCTCTCGATTAGACATGAGCACAGCATATCACCCGCAAACGGATGGGCAGTCTGAACGCACCATCCAAACCCTTGAGGACATGCTTTGAGCATGTGTAATCGATTTTGGCAATGGATGGGAAAAGCACCTCCCTTTGGTGGAGTTTTCGTATAATAACAGCTACCACACCAGCATCCAGGCCGCTCCGTTTGAGGCATTGTACGGACGTAAATGCCGATCACCTCTTTGTTGGGCAGAGGTTGGTGATAGCCAAATCACTGGCCCAGAACTTGTGGTGGACACAACAGAAAGGATTGCTCAAATACGACAATGAATGGTGGCAGCTCGTGACCGTCAGAAAAGCTACGCTGATAAGCGCAGGAAACCACTCGAGTTCCAGGTTGGGGATCGAGTGCTACTCAAAGTCTCACCTTGGAAAGGTGTTGTTCGTTTTGGTAAACGAGGCAAACTCAACCCGCGATACGTTGGACCTTTTGAAATCATAGAGAAAATAGGCAAAGTGGCCAACAAACTAAACTTGCCAGCAGAACTCAGTGGAGTTCACAACGTTTTCCACGTGTCGAATCTGAAGAAGTGTCTGTCAGATGAGACCCTCATAGTTCCTTTGAAGGAGCTCACCATCGACGATCAGCTGCGATTCGTCGAGGAACCAGTAGAGATTACTGACTGCGATTCGTTGGAACTCCCGTCGTGGCCCAGAGTTTACATGGGAACGCGAAGATCAAATGAAACACAAGTATCCCCAGTTGTTCACGAACAGTGAAACCACTACTGAGGCTGAAGCTACTGCGGAATTTCGGGATGAAATTCCAAACCAACGGGGGAAGGATGTGACACCCCAGGAAAACCATGCAACTTAACTAGCTTCCTCAGTGAGTACGTGCTAAATTTCGGGACGAAATTTCTTTCAACTTGGGGATAATGTGACAACTCGTATCTCAGAACCTTTCTTGATACTTTGATGTAACCTGTATAAACGTTCTATGATTAACTTATGTGTTTGTTGCAATGTAATGAGTTTGAATGTTATATTACATGTTAAGTGAATGTGTGTATGTATATGTATATATGACTTGAATCGCACAACAACAACCCGATCGTACAAGCTATTGGACTTTAGTACCACTCAATCCTCGGCCCACACCTTTTGTAACCGAATCAATAGGGCAGCCCAAGGAAGGGTTCGGCCCACCCCTATCTTACACGAAAACATATCCCACCTTAGGGATTAACTCCTCATAATTCATAACACACAAACCCTACTCTCTCTTTCTCTTCTCTCGAAGCCGACGGCATCAACATCCCCTTTCTTGAAGCTTTCTTGCTCGGATCGACCCTATCCCTCTCTTAACCGGTTAGTGTTTCACGATTAATGTTTTGTTAGATGATATTATGTTTTGATGTGATGGCTAAGGTTGTATGTATGATGAATGATTCTTTATGTTGTGATAATTGATATGTATAATCGGTTGATGCCCTTAAATGATCGAACCGAACCTATGAAATGATCGTGGAACAAGTGTTGATTTGGAATTTGAGTTTATGTGAATCAGATTGCATGTTATTGATTTAAGAACCGAATGGATGTATGTAAATCGACTGTGATATGTTTGAACTAGGATGATATGTGTTGATCCAAGTGTTTAATCCGATTGAATGTTATGATAGGTTGTTGTCATGATTGAATGTTAATTAGGGTTCATAAGAATTAATAGACAAAAACCTTGATTTAATCGACCATCTGTAATCAGAAACTGTTAGAATTCATTGATTGTAAATCGGGTAATTATGGAATGGATAACTAAGTTGCATGATTTAAGGAAACTAGTAATTGATCGCACAAGATCAGATCACACAAGATCTGATCCGGTCGCACAAGACCAAGCGCACAAGGGAATCGCACAAGTCACACGAACATGAACCACAGGAAACCTGTTTCGTGTAAGGGATTGATCGCACAAGATAGAGTACAATTAAACAAGGCACACAGTACAACTAGATTATGCATGATCGCACAAGGTTTGTGGATAGCACAAGACAGTGTCGATCGCATAAGTCTTGGGCCTTACACAGTGCTTGGATTTAATTTATGTTATTGGGCCGAATGGCCCAACCCAGTCACACAACTTAATTGGATCGCACAAGTCGTCCGGATCGCACAAGTCATCCGGACCGCACAAGATCAATGTGTGTTTGTTGGGCCGTGTATATATGTTTGGGACTTTAATTGTTTTGGGCCGGGCTTATGTTGGATCACACATGTTGTGGATCGCACAAGGCTGTGCTGAACGCACAACATGTTGGGCTGGGTAGTCGTTGGGTCTCAACTATCCAACCGCACAAGATACTATTGGGCTTACACTGTTACATCAGCCCAATACATCCTGATCACACAAGATTGGACTTTATGTGTTTAACTGAATTGTTTATCATATTCAAGGTGTATGCCATGACCATTACGTGTTCTTGACTTGTTAAGTTCTGTGTAAACCTATGTGCACTACTTGAACTTAGACCTGACTTGTATGGTAACCATGTTAGGACGTGGTTGACCACTAGGAGCTCAATCGACCCTTACTTATCTGCCGAGCTAATCTAAGGTGAGTTCACACTTTTCTACAAAGCATGGTAATCCCCGGTGGGATTGGGAATGGGTTAAGGAATAGGGATTCCTCGTCCTGTTGAGACGTGTTCAGGAATGTAGATTCCTCGTCCTGTTGAGACGGATTTAGATTTACTAGACTAGAACTCTATCAACGAAGTCCCTCCTTTTGTATCGACTTAATCGCCGAGGCCAATGGCGAACGGGTCATTAGTTAAATAGCGCTATTAGGTTTAACAAACCTCACACCGTGCCGCAGAGGACGGGCGTGGACTAATGGACTATGGCACGTCAGTGATGATAGACACCGACGTTAGGGCACATAAACATGACGAACGTTAGTAGTCGATATGGTAACGAGTCTGGTGGTTTAAACATGGGGTAGCCCCCACGGCCAGAGAGCCGGGCTGGAATAGCCGACGTAAGAATGGGTTAACTAATAAACGTTTTTCGAACTCTGGGGTAACCCCCACGGCTGGATAGCCGGTTACGAACAAGCTATGTTTTTGGAACAACTCTAAAATGGACAACTAACTGTGAACTCGCTCAACTTTGTTGTTGACTCGTTACTACATGCTTTGCAGGTCACTAGGTTTAGCAGGAGCTTGCATGGGGAAAAGTCGTTGTGGAGCATGGACATCGAGTGTTCATGATAAACCTAAATACTTTTGAATTTATGATTTGGGTTTTGAACTATTTGCTTCCATTGATATCTTTGACTTGTTAAACCATTTATTTTGGGACACCAATTATATTGTGTGGTTGAACTTTTAATTACTTTACTATATTGTTCAATATGGTTGGTGGCTTGATCCTGGTCAGTCACGCCTCCAAGCGGTGATACTCCGCATGTGTATTTTGGGGGTGTGACATGTTCAAGTTTCATGCTTATGTTTCTTCATGATCTTTATGATTATCAACTTGTATCATCTTTTGACCAACTTAATAAGATGTAAAATGGAGTGTAGATGATCTTACTACTAGCTCAAGGCTAGGGATGATCACAAGATGAAGAAGAGGTGCTTAAAAGCACTAGAGAAAGGTCCTTCAAGTTTCCACGCTTCAAGCCTCCTTAGATAAGCTCCTTACACCTTTAGGTCACCTTAGAATATGTGTAATGGATTGAAAAATGGAGGTAGTGTGGGTGTGGTTTGTGGCCATGAGCTAGAGGGGAAAGAAGAAGAAGTTTTGTGATGTTGAAGTGTTTGTGAGAAAGAATGTAGTTTAATGATCTTTTATTCATGTTTCCTTCCAACATTTAAAGTAGCATATGGCATATTTTGCTTAGCATATTCTCAAATGGGGGGGGTAAAGTGTAATATTTAATGGGGGGGTAAAGTGTAATATTTAATGGTAAGTTAAGTGTTATAGTTAGATTTCAAGTATACTAGTTAGGGTTATATGTGTTATATGTTTATAGGATGTGTTATGATGTTTGGTGACCATAACTAGCTTTGTGACACAAAAACAATGCTTCTAGTAAGAATTTGATGTTTCGGGTAGTGTCCGGTTGTTCGTTTCGTTACTGTTCGTTAAAGCGCTAAATTGCGCAGTTTAGTGTGCTTTATATAGTCTTTTATGACAGTTTTGATTCCCGACACTTAGGAAAGTATTCTGGACCATTAAACCACTTTTCTGCATTATATTTAGATGTTAAAAGCTGGACTTTTGCTGAATTTGTTTATTTTCTGCAGAATTTTGCAATTTTAGTGTGTTTCTGGCACGTTCCGGTACCTATGTCATCACTAGGAAGACAGTTTTGAAATCCCTACTTTCCTACACACTATACTAGTGTAACACTTGGTCCTGGGGCTTATTTTGTATCTTAACATCATGTCTGTCTAAGTACTGAACCACTGTCAGTACTTCTAGTTTGTCTGATAACTGTGCTAACTCTGGTCTGTGCATTAACAGAACTATATTGTGTTGCATGTAGTAATGATAAAAGTCTTGCAACATGAAATGCCATTGTATGTATATAACAGAAATCAGAAATTCATTCGTCTTGTAAACTAGATCATGCACAGTCATTAAAGCACAGATTGCTGTTTAATTATTGTACGGAATGCATGGAAAAATGCAGTTGTCACATATATATATTTTTAAAAATATATATATTTGACTGGAAAAATGCCACCGAGACAGAGAGGACGAGGAAAGGAAACTATGAGAGGACAAGGACCTCCACACCCACAAACGTCACCCTCGCAATCACATCAAAGGAGAAAGTGACGTGTGAAAGGCGGGAGTGTACGAGGGAGAAGGCGTTTGATAATTAGGTGAAGGGTAAAGTTGTCTTGTTTTCCATTCATCACGTTTGAACTCAACCATTAAGAGGCAAATTGATCCCTTAAAAGATGTTATTTTAGCTAACCAAACACACTTATCTCTGATCAATTCAGAAGTAGTCTTTTAATAGTTTAATTTAAAGGCTACCAAACAACACTTAACAATTAACACAAGGGGTGTTAATTTCTAACAAGACCTGAAAATCCGACACGAACCTAACGTGAAATTCGCGGGTTTGGGTCAATCCGACCGGGTTGGCCCATTTAAGCTATTTATCTTATTATATATATTTTTTTACAATATGTTTTCTATATAGGGTGGGGTTCGGCTACAAAGTCCATTTTTCCTACAAAGTGTACAAAGTCATAACACACCACAATTTGAGCCATAAAACACACTCAAACCCCACAAATACTAAAATACAATATCCAAACTCTAACAGTCCATAAAAACTTCAAACACACAATCGTAGAACTATAAATATAAAACACAACATCATAATCAACATAAAACACACTAATATTAGTCATTCAATAATCAAAGCCTTATCATCCAAAAAACAACACAAAACCCACAAATATGATGTTTTAGTAATCTCCACTTTGTTATTTATGGGTTTTGAGTGTGTTTTATGGTTAACATTATGGTGTGTCGGGTCAAATTAGAGAATGATGTTATCAATTAAGGCGACTTTAATTGGCGATTTTATTATTTGTATGATGTAGCATGAGGTAGCGATGATAGTTATTATAGTTGTGCATTTTAGCAAGTTTAGTAGGTTTTCCAAGCAAGAGGCGGCTTGCTTGGAGGACAAGGCTCAAGGGTCTACAAAATAGGGAACTACACCTCATCTGTTAGGTGTGCATTTGGTGAGCCACCACCCCGGGGGAGCTCACCCGGGGTGGATGAATATCTTTGTATCTCTTTCATCACTATCAATCAAAATATCTTTGTTCCAATTCTTAAAGTTTCTATCTTTCTTGTTTATTATTGTTTGTTCTTGGCTCGAATCACCCGTCTCCACATTTTCACCGAACCGAAACTGAAATCGGATCGTTACGGGATTATCATTTGGTATCAGAGCCTCGGTGGCTCGTTTCAGTTTTCAGTTCGGTCGGATCTTTACCGGAAAACCCGCCGGAGATGTAAAACGATTGCATATGTGTGTGTGTTGATGAAGTTCTAAATCTTGCTTTTATACATGGTTATTCAGCAACCTTGTTCTAGAAATGACAATGTTATGACTCCGCGACGGACGCCGGCTCATCCGTCGGTCCGGCGCGGCGGTGGCGGATACGGGAAGAATGTGTAAGGATTAAGTTTCTGTTTAAGTCTGTTGGTTTCTTGATGACGACGCTGGAGAGTTATAACTTCCGTTCAGTAATTGGTGGTCTCTTGTAATAGCGGAGGCATGGTGAGTGTATTTGTCGATGACCATGGTCAGTGGAACATGAAGGATCTGGTGTTTTATGATTTTTGGAGCTGTTTCAGATCATGGTGACTTTATGCCATATTCAGTGACTTTGTTCATCAAGTTAGAGAGTGGTTGGTGATGATCTGATGGTTTCAAAAATGGTGGTTATGTGATGATACGCGGTTTGTTACTGTTAACAACCACAAGATGGCTATCGAAGGTAACAATGATAATGGTATCACCGGTGACGGTATGTGGAAGATGGCAGCTGGTACACATGTTGCGGTGGGGGTTTAAGGTGGCACATGGTGGTTTCCGGTGGTTCACTGGTTCAGAATGGAATTGTTTCATGTGATGCTGGATGGTTGTCATCAGAGGGTGATGGTTCTTCGATGAACCAGTTGCTGATGATGTTAGCAAAAGAGGAGTTGTGGTGATGATGGTTGATGACGAGTTTCTGATGATTATGGTGATGTTGTTTCCGGCCAGTGAATTATCTCCAGTGATGTCGGCGGAATATGGTTGGCAGCTGCGTATTTGATATGTCGCTAGGGTTTGCAAGGGTTAAATGTGCATGGGCTAAGGGGGTGGGGTGGTCACTAGTGATAGAATTCCATCACTCACAAGCATCCAATCAAGTTCCGCCATGTCATCAACCATTTTTTCATCACTCACAACCTTTTTTAGTGACAATGGTCATCACTCACCACCACACCCAACAATTTCCCCTCAACCATCAATTCCTCTCACAAAATCTGGCCATCACGCGTTGATTTTTACACGCGTTATAGTTTGCAGCAAGTTCCACGCGTGATAGAATGATGGTGGCGGTGGCAATTGTTTGTTTTCACGCGTTATTTTTTGGCTATCACGGAAAAACAACGCTCCGCCCTCACTCCCCTAAGGTAATTATGGGCTAATGATTAGATTGCATTGTTTTTTGGGCCACGAGTTGATTGTTCCCAAGTTTGTCTTTGTCCAAAAAAAAATTGATTTTTTTTTTCGAATTGAGTTTGGAATTCTTTTGGGCCCACCTACATCATAAAGGCAATTAGAATGTTGTGTTCGTGGGAAACGTTTGGGGATGTCAAAAGGGGTATTAAACTATTAATACTAGTGATTTTTCCACGCGCTTCGCGGCGGGCATTCCGTCATTATTTATTCAGTTTGTTACGTTATCGACATTCGCTATAATAATCAAAAGAGAAAACCTTACATCGATCGGAAACAATAAAAACGAATATCGATACTGCTACCGATGTTGTTTAGCTGGTATCAGTTTGGTTGGTTTGCATTCTATGTTTATTTTTTTCAACATTGCCATATAAACTTTAATGAAAATGGCTATTGTGCCGCTATTGTAACAAACCGAACCAAAACTGACGAAACAACATTTGTATCGGTACTTGTATTTATTTTATTGCTTTTACTTTTGATAAACTAAGATTATATCGCTACCATACCGTACCGAACAGAACAACCGTACTGGTATGTAATCATTTTTATGTTTTCTTGTTTAATAACAAATATCGTGCCACTACCATAGTGAACCGAACTGAAACCAAAAGAACATCAATTCGGTACCGATATTTATTTTTGTTGTTTTTCTTTCAATAATCTGACATCGTATTGCTAACATACCGTACAAAACAATATCAGTACTGATACCTATATTCATTTTTATGGTTTTTGTTTTCAAAAATCTTTCATTAATACAATTCTATTTGTGACGATAAATGAATATCGGTATTAGTACCGTGACAATCTAGACTAATCGATAACTTTCGAACAACATCGGTGTGGGCACCCGTGTTCGGTTTATCGTTTTTGGTCGATATAAAACACATATTGATTTTTATGCCTAGTGCATGAATCGTTCTGGTACTGTAACGAACAGATACCAATCCAATTCCCGCAGTAACGTATCTTCATAATGAGCGGGAAAATAACTTGGCATGCTAAAAAAAAATAAACATAGATACATATTTCGATTTTTTTATCTGAAAGGTTAACGAACTTACATTATCACTAAAAAATCATATTGAATGCTAAATACCCATATTACTATTAAAAGATTAAAAAAACAAGGGAAATTGGCCTGTAATAATCTCACCTAGACCTTATTGGCCATTAATAATCCCACCTCAGAATATTCCCCCCACCAGTCCCACCTTTCACCTATTTTTCCTACAATGGTCACCCGTAAAAAAACTTAACGGAGTTAAGCTTTGTTCCAAATTACAAACAGATTTTTTAGGGCTTTTGATTAGAACGACGGTACAAGTCCATTGATATAAAACTTGCCTCGAAACGGGGTTCCAAACGATGAAAACGGCGCTTCAATTCGGGTGTTTAAATTTCCAATTAACCAAAATCAAGTAACTTGGAGCACCATTTCGAAGTAAGTTTTACATCAATGGACTAGTATCATCTTTCTGATGAAAAACCCTAAAAAATCTGTTTGTAATTTGGGCAAAAGCTTAACTCCGTTAAGTTTTTTTAACGGGGGACCATTGTAGGAAAAATAGGTGAAAAGTGGGACTGGTGGGGGGAATATTCTGAGGTGGAATTATTAATGGCCAATAAGGTTTAGGTGAGATTATTGCAGACCAATTCCCCAAATATCTAAGAATTATTAATTAATATCAAAAGAATAATAAATTGTTTGTTTATATTGAAAAAAAAATATGTGAAATCAATTAAAGAGATGATGATAAATCAAATAAAACTTAAAATGAATTAATACTAAAACCTACAAACACTATTCATCGTAACTTTGTAATAATATGTATAATAATGTATAATATGTATAACTAGATGTTTACTCATGTCGCGCGTTGCGGCGGCAACGTCATGTATGTGACTCCGTTATACGTGTTACGATGATGACATTAGCGTGTGGTGCTCACATGTGACGTGACACATTTTTTACTTTGGTACACACGTTACGTCAGTGGCATCAACGTGGTTAATTAGGCATATATAAAAAGTATAATGTCTTGTATATTGCGGTGTATACTCGTAAAAGTAATTTTTTTTTGAAGTATATACCAAAAGATACAGTCAAAGTTGTTAAATACCATATAGAAAACCAAAATCTTTGAAGTAGTTTTGTTGGCTTGAATGCTTGTACTTCGATGAGTTGTATATTATGACGAAAACTTGGTTTTAAATGAAATGTTGAAACATAGATAAAAACTAATTAGGTTGATTTTTTTGTATGTCTTATATTGATTTACTAACATAAGATAAGCAAAAAATGTTTGAATTTTTATGATGAATCTAGAGATTATAAAACAAATGCAAGTAATTTTAAGGACTATATATCAATCAAGCCTTTTCAGCACTGATTCACATTAATCTCAATTTTCTTAACAACAACCAATAATATTAATTTATATTGATCATAATCAATATACATGTCTCGTAATGGTAATCGACTAAAAAATAAAAGGCCTACGAAAATCTGGAATGGGGACATTATTAAAAAGAAAAAATAAACTAAATAAAATAAAAATCATGTTACATATGGATAAGTTAAAGTTGGAGAGAGACCTGCAAATGCAAATGGACAATGGTTCACCCCCATTTCTCTTTTTCTTAGGTGCACTCCACCGGCTAAAATTGCCAAATTTCTGGCCGGTTTCTTGCAGACTCATGTTAGACCTCAATGTTGGATATATAAGCCAAGACTTGGTCTCGACTCCTCACCGTTGTCCTCCATCGACCTCTCTAAGATGCTTTTTTCTCTTGTTATCTCCGTGTTGCGATTTTCCGTCCTGATTCCAGCATCTCCCAACACCTCGTTGACTAACAGGAAACTCCCCACGAACAACCTCTTTAAACGTATACATTGTGTACCATCATCCAACTTTCATAAATGAACTTAATTCATGTAGAGGAGCACTACTCAGCCGTCAAGAACCATCACTTTGCGGTTGATTATGAATATATCTGCCTGTATATTTATTTAATTGTGGTGAGCGATCTGCTATTTGTATGGCCAGCCAGGTGCCCTAGAATACATGTATGATGTTGAAGAATAGTTGACCGAATGGAATTTTAGTAATATAACCTCAAAAAGAAGGGTTATCTTGTCGGTGGCCCACCGACCTTTCATTTTAAGATGTTATATAAATTGTTGGCTTTTATTTGCTTTATGTAAATAACATGGTTCTATTGGTTGTTGATATACATGGGCCGTGGATACAAATTTAAATAGGCATAGGCCCAACGTTTCAATACTGTGTCAAATTAGTGTGGGCTGATTATTTTATTAAGGAGGCTTTGAATTGCAAAGATTATTTATTATGTTCTTGGCCTAGTTGAAAGCACCAGGATATGGGAATTTGTCTTCACACATTGGCCTGCTTTAGAAGCTTTGTTTTAGGCTGTTGATTTTATGGATATTCGGGTTAGACTTCTAATCGGGTTTTGAAAGGAGTAGACTGTTGGGTTTCATGTTTAAAGTTAACTGGATGTGAGGGATTATATTTGGTTTGGGCCGGGTGTTAAAAGTATTTTATTTGGGCAAAGCACTTTTAAATTTGAGTGGGCGCGGTCATGAATTATTAGACAACTAGTGGGCCAGGGAATTTTGGCGTTTTATCGATGGATCGGAGCTGATTTATACAATCTGACAGAGTTGAAGATTTTCTTAAATGAAGCTGAATATTCTAATTTTTATCATTGGAGTTCGAACCCTATCATATGCCTAGTACAATGTTATCTTCAATATTGAGATAAGGAGCTTTGATTGACAAGATATAGGAGGGTCTATATTTGCGGGGGAAAACAACAATGAAAGATTTTGGGTATTCGGCCAATTTTTGAAGATTCGAAGACAATGTCAGATTTATTTTTGAAGATCATTTGAAAAATTGATAGCATCATTCTCTGGGGGAATATTGTTGGGTCAAATTAGAGAATGATGTTATCAATTAAGGCGACTTTAATTGGCGATTTTATTATTTGTATGATGTAGCATGAGGTAGCGATGATAGTTATTATAGTTGTGCATTTTAGCAAGTTTAATAGGTTTTCCAAGCAAGAGGCGGCTTGCTTGGAGGACAAGGCTCAAGGGTATACAAAATAGGGAACTACACCTCATCTGTTAGGTGTGCATTTGGTGAGCCACCACCCCGGGGGCGCTCACCCGGGGTGGATGATTATCTTTGTATCTCTTTCATCACTATCAATCAAAATATCTTTGTTCCAATTCTTAAAGTTTCTATCTTTCTTGTTTATTATTGTTTGTTCTTGGCTCGAATCACCCGTCTCCATATTTTCTCCGAACCGAAACTGAAATCGGATCGTTACAAGATTATTATGGTGTTTTATGACTTTTTACACTTTGTAAGAAAAAAATGGACTTTGTAGCCAACTCCCAATGTAATTTGTATTATATACATTTGTGTTTTTTTAGTAAATTTATTTTTTATATATTAATTTCCGGGAAAAAATAAAAAAAAAATATTTCGAGTTGAACGGGTCGTGTTCAGGTCAACTGGTGAATATTCGGGTCATATTTGGATTTATATATATGACACAATTTTCAGGTTCGAGTTCGTCTAAAAATTTTAGGTCCGAATCAGGTTAACCTCGCTAACTCGCAAACACAACCCGTTTAGCACCCCTATGCGAATAATGGCCAAAGTTGAGAAAAATGGTGGTGCCCCACCATAGAATAGAATGGAAGACCAATTTAACTTGAAAAAGTCTACGCATATTATCGCATAATAATGCCAGTGGTGACCACGCGTAAATACACCCAATTTTCTTTCATCTTCTCCATCACTCACTTTCACAAATCTTGATTCAGTTTCATCATCAAACCCTAACAATGAATTTCTTCCATCTTCTCCTTTCACTCGCAATTTCAATCGCCCTTGTCTCCGCTTTCTCCCCCGCCGATCACCACCTCATTGACTGCGGCACCACCGCCTCCACGGTGCTTGACCACGACCACCGCCCCTTCACCGGCGACGGATCCTCTTCAACCCTCTCTTCAACCAAATCTTTATCGTTAAAGAACTCAAACCCAGATCCCAATTTGTCCCCAATTTATCACACAGCTAGGGTTTTCACGAAACCCTCACATTACAAATTCAAAATTGAAGAAAAAGGGACTCACTTGGTACGTATTCATTTCTATAAATTCGATTTTATGAATATTGGAACCACGTGTCATGATCAATTTCATGTTTCTGCTAATGGGTATGTGTTGTTACACAATTACTCTGTTTCGAAAGGAAACCCTAGAATTAAGGATTTCTTGATCACCGTTGATGAAGATGAGCTTGTGATTAGGTTTATTCCGGTTGATCAAACTAGCTTTGCTTTCGTTAATGCGATTGAGGTGATTTCTGCTCCTAAAGATTTGATTGATAATTTCAAGTATGTGAGCTTTGATCATAATATGAGATATGCTTATGAGAGTGTTTATAGGGTTAGTGTTGGTGGTGTTAAGGTGACACCTTTTAATGATTCTTTGTGGAGAAATTGGGTTCCTGATGATGAGTTTTTGAAATTGGGTGATGGGTCGGTCGAAAGCTATAAAAAGATTCACTTCGATGGCCGGATTAATTACCGGGTAGGTGGTGCGAGCCGTGAAGTGGGTCCGGATAACATGTACAACAGCGCAAGATTGATTTTTGGTGTGAATGATTCGGTCCCGAAAGTGAATATGACTTGGGTTTTTCCTGTGAAAAAGGGGTTTAGCTATATTGTAAGGTTGCATTTCTGTGATATTGCAAGTATTTCGATTGGGTTGATTTACTTCAATGTGTATATAAATGGGAATTTGGTTTACGAGAATCTGGATCTCTCAACTCTCACAAACTATATGCTAGCTTCACCGTTTTATGCTGATTTTGCGGTTGATTCTGAGAAGTTTTCTGATGTTATAAGAGTTGATATCGGTCCTTCAAAGTCGAGCATGCCACATGCGGTTGATGGTATGTTAAACGGTGTGGAGATATGGAAGATGAGTAATTCGATGAGTAGTCTTGATGGTGAAGTGTGTGTTGGCCAGTTAGAGTCCAAAAGCCAATCGGGTGGTCAGATGAGTCGTTTACTATCGTTGACAGCTGCAGTATGTTTATTGGCAATTGCGTTTTTGGTTATGGGAAGAAAGGCTGAGGCCAAAGGTTTAGCTGGATGGTCACGAGTACCTGTTGATGTATCTGAAATTGATCTTAAATCTAGTTACCCGAAGTCTGCTGGGGTAAGTGTTTAGTTTGAAAAATTCATTCAAATGCACGAAGGTGAAAATTGAAGAACGGACACTCACGTATGGATGTAACTACACTTCATAAGTCTATAAACTTTTAGTACGCGTGTTTTGATTTTCTTAACTATCATACTTGGCTTTTCATCACAAATTAACTATTGTTCTTGCGGAAGTAACAAAAGATTATATATTATATCTTGCAATATGAATGATGTTTTACAAGCATGCCAATGTTTGTCTAATGTCATGATAGTATTTTCTCAAGAACGATGGTTTTTTTTGTGATGAAATCCAATCACGATGCTCAAAACGTCATACTCTTGTTTTAGGACATGTTTTCCTGCACATTTGTTGTTTATGCAGTATATAAGTTATTGTTTTGTTGGATTGTTGAACCTAATTATGTGTTATTGTAGTAATTGTCTAATTATGCACAATAAACAATATTTTATGTAGTATTGTGTCTCATCTCTGTCTTTGCAGAAAGTTTACCTAGTTTTAGTACATTTTGAGGTTTACCATTCACTAGTTACTATGGTATTTGAGAACCTACTTTTATAACATCCCAACCAAAGTAATTGTCTACTATGGTATTATAGGGACGTTTAGTTCATAGAATGTTTTTGAAGGGATTGGTATAAGAATATTCAAAGATTCAGCCTGAAGAGATAAAAACAACATTCTCAAAGATTTGAATGTTGAAGGATTTGAAGACTGATTTCTTGAAAGAGTTAAATGTCTGGTTGGTCCTTGTGGTTTGCATTTTTGCAGACTTGGTCCCAAAGCTTTAATAATTACAGAGTTGGTACCAGTGGTTACAATTCTTAAACTCGGGTGGTCTTTATTACTAAGTTAAATTTTTCAGTAAAATGTCTCAATTACCCCGAGGTTAAAATAAAACGATAAAAACAAATGGGCCCACCCTCATCTCTCTCTCTCTCCCTCTCTCTCCACCACTTCTACTTATGCCCAAGACCAACACCATCACCACCATTGAACACCCACCACCACCACCACCACCATCCCTCCACCACCGAACAACCACTAGCACTGAACACCCACCACCACCCTCTCCCCTCCACCACCGAACACCCACCACCATCGTTTCCCCACCTCCAAACACCCTCTTTCCCTCTCTGATCCATTTGTATCGATCTAACTTAAAAAGGAAGCCATTGTTGTCCGGTGGTTACATCAGATTGATGGCATATGTTCAACCGAAGCATGAGATGATTCAGATCTGAAAAACGAAGTGGCCGGAGATGGTACATATCTGGTTTGGTGATGACCGGAGAAGACAATGGTGCCAAGAGGTTGCTCGCCGGAGATTATGATGGTGCCGATATGTTACTCGCCGAAGAAGACGGTGGTACCGTAAGTGGTTTTGAGTTCAAAAAAGATTCTTTTTGGATTTGGTGCATAAAACCATTATACATGTTAATGTTTCCTACAAATTTGAAGTCTTTTTGGTATTTCTAGATCTCTGTGATGAAGAGTTTTGATTTCTTGAGACAAAAAAAAAAGTGAGTTTCTTGATCTTTCTGGTGGTGGTAGCAAGAGTGTGATGGTAGGGGTTTAGAGAGAGATAGAGGAGAAAGAACATGAGGGTGGGCCTATTTGTTTTATTATAACCTCAGGGGTAATGGAGACATTTCACTCACATTTAACTGAAAAATTAACTTAGGTTGTTAGTGATAAGGATCGCCCGAGTTTAAAAATTGTAACCACTTGGACCAATTCTGTAATTATTAAAGCCTTAGGACCAAATTTACAAAAATAACAAACCAGAAAGACCAACCAGGCATTTAACTCTTTCAAGAAATAATTCTTCATTCTCATCCATTCTCAAAGAGAAGTCAGGAAGGTCTACACACTTGATAAAAAAAAATGAAAGTAATTGGACCGGGCTAAAAGATGGCCCTTGAAATAAAATCTAATCTTTCTTTTTATACATCACTGTCTAGTCTCTATCTAGCTTCTCGAGTCTTTGAATCTTTTTTTTTTTTTGAAAATTAAACTTCATTAAAACAAACCTCGAGTCTTTTGAATCTTTTGAATGAGTCTTTAGTTTCTTGAGTCTTGACAGGAAGGTGTGTGACTTCTATAGAATTAAAGGTAAAATAACATAGTTTATAATTAAGAAATATATAAATATCCAAAATTGTTAGAAAAGATAGAATCATGAATATTACTTTTTTTAACGGCAAAATGTTACTCTCCTAACCCTACTTTAGACCAAATAATCTAACTACCCTCGTTGCCCAACAAGAGTGCAAACAAACCGAACAAACAGAAACAAGACCTTGTTCGTGTTCGTTTGTTAAGAAATATATGTGTTCGCGAACCGTTCACGAACACCTATCGAACGAGATTTTATGTTCGTTTTTGTTTGTTAATGAAATGAACTTGTTCGTGCTCGTTTGTGTTTGTTTGTCAATTTAGGCAATGAACAAAAACGAATGTTGATAACACAAATGAGCACAAACTAATGTTCATGAACATAAATGGAAACAAAAGAACAAAAACAAGCGCTCATTAACATAATATATTATACACTTACACTTATTAGATATTTAATTTGTCGGAATTTTGAAGTATTTAAATAAAATATAAAAACTTAAAACATTAATGAACTATCAAACACAAACGAACACGTTACCGAATGTTCACGAACATTATGTTCGTTCATTTAACTACACGAACGAAATTTCTTGTTTGTGTTCGTTTGTTTAATAAACGAATGAATACAAACGAACTTTCCGTCGAACGGTTCACGAACTGTTCGCCGAACGTTTGGTTATAGTTTATAATTGATACTTTCTATTGATACTTTCTAAATTGATACTTTTTAAATTGATACTTTCTATTAAGTTAATTAACCCTCTTCGACGAATAGCTCTTTAACCCTTAAAACATGTAACACAAAAAAAAAAAATACGACTAAACCAAATATCAAAAGAAAAAGATATCAAATAAAATAGGGTTATTGGATTTTAATAATCTTAAGTTTCATATGTTGGCCGATAATAATCACAACTCTAAAAATTCCCTTCAACGATCCCAACTTGTAAGAATTTGGCCCCCATCGACGATTTTCAAACTGTAGGTGCACTTAATTCAATTAAGGAGGCTGCATGTGCACTTGAATCTATTGAGGAGGCTAAATTCTTATATGTTATAAAAGGATCAATGGGGGCAAAATTTCTTACAAGTTGGGACCGTTGGAGGAAATTTTTTAAGTTGGGATTATTATCGGCTAACTGGTCAAACTTTGATTTATTAAAATCCATTAACCCATTAAAATACTAGATAGATATACATATCAATAGCAAAGGAGAAAAATGTCTCAAAGTCCTTGTGGTTTGTTTAAATTTCACCTTTACTCCTCAATTCTGAAATTACATGTATGTTACATGTGGTTTGCTTTGTTGTTTCTCGATTGTCTCTGAAGTCAATGGGGTTAGTTTTAACTTGGTGTAAAATGACTAAATTACCTCTTAATAATTAAAAAAATTCTTAAAACCTTATAAGAATTAAAATTAGTGATTTAAAATTTCTAGTATGCCCTGCCATTGTTATTATTATTTAACTATAAAATTTAATTAACTATAAAAACAATGATGCCCGTCATCTTCTTCTCGATCTTGATTGAAAAACCCTAACTCAAAACACTTCACTATCTGTCTTCATTTTCTTCACACTTCTTGACAATAAATCTTGATCACCCAAGTCAAAAGACTATGAAACCCAAATCGAAACCTGCAAATCTTAATTAACCATGTTCGATGAAGAAGTTGGGGTGGTGATTTTAGGATGAAGAAGAAGTGAAAGTGGGTCCTATTTTTTTTTGTCCGAGATTAAATAACTAATAGACCCCACAATTGTATTTATTTATTTAATGTTTTAATTATCATTTTTTATTAGTAAGGACAATTTTCTCTTTTCACACGCTGTTTGTTTTTTCAGATGCAAAAGGTCTGTAGTCTGCGGATCACATTTGCAAACGTCTGCACAAGAAGAGGTGAACCAAATGTCTGCGGAGTCTAATAAAAATAGTGTTTGGTTATCAAAAACCCCACATACATCTGCAAACTTCTCTTCTCCTAACCCCACCCTTTTCTCCTTCATATCTGCAAACCACACACCACCTCCACCACCCCCATCAAACCTGCTAATCCACTCCATCTCCCACCACCACCACCACCAACACAACGGAGAGAGAGAGGTCGTTGAGAGAGAGGGAGCGGCTAGAGAGAGAAACAGCGAGAGAGAGAGAAACAACGGCTAGAGAGAGGAGTTCGACGGCGGTGGTGATATCGAAGTTCAGATCGAAGTTGCAGGTCTGTTACGAAGTTGCAGGTCTGATAGAACATGGAATCGAATTTGATTTGTGTTGAGATTAGGAGAGGGGTGAATAGAGGGTTGGAAAAAGGGATATCCGGTGAAGTTCCGGTGGGAGATTGAGGGTTTTCGGCGAGTGACGAGGTGGTGGAGGAGATGGGGTGGAGGAGATGGGGTGGAGTAGAAGGGGTGAAGAAGTGTGAGGAGAAGAAGAGGTCTGCAGAGCCAAGAAGATGTTGAACTATGTCTGTATCAAACAGAGGTCTCGCAGACCTTTTTTAGTGAAAGCTCTTCGAAAAACCAAACTGTCTTCAGACCTAAAGGCCTGCGCGTGGTCTGCACGGCGCAGACATAAGAGGTCAGGAAGTACTTCTAGCAAAAAACAAACAGCACCTTATACAACTAACTTCCGTCTACTTTTGGAACTATCTGAATAACAACTAATCAAACCTAGGGGTGCAAACGAGCCGAGCCCGAGCTCGACCAAGCTCGATTAACTTAGGAGAGCTTGATCTCGGCTCGGTTCGAGCTTCGTTTTCAAAGCTCGAGCTCGGCTCATTGGTAGTTTCTTATGCTCGAGCTCAAATCGGGCTCGGCTCGTTTGTTTTTATTAACCGATATACAAAATAAAAATAATATAAATAATAGACTTGTTTAGGCTCGCGAGCTCGACAAGTGAAGCTCGGGCTCGGCCTCGTTTATTAAACAAGCTTATTTTTAGGTTCGGGCTAAACCATCCACTTAAGCTGATATATCGTGAGACCAATCTATACATGATACACGTTCTAACGAATATAATGGACTATGTACTCTTAGGGCTAATATAGGGAGACTTCATAATGTGCTTGCATTACTGCATAGAGAATAGTGAGTATTTACATTGGCCGTGCTTACATTACTACACAGAGAATAAAGAGCATTTACATTGGCCATTGATGCATATTAACTCTATAACATTTGTGAAGTTGGATGACCAGTGCCAGCCAGCTGCGTGTCAACTGGCTATTTGCCCACGTGGCCACAGTGTTTCACCTGCTTTGTCCAAGATACAAAATTACGGTATTACCCTTGCCCCAAATATACAATATTGCCCTTTTTTAACTCTACATCTCTCCGATCTCCACCAGAAATCGTCGTTGTGCCACCAAGGTGCCAGCTTCTCCCACCGTAGCTCTCTACAAGTGCTTCCACCGATTCGGATACCACCAAATCGACCCACGATTTCTTTTTGGTCCATGAGAGAGACCTAAGAATCGGTTACAGAGAGGAGAAGAAGAAAGAGACAGAGAGAGCATGAACAGAAGGGGATCCGGCCACCTTCTTTCGGTGACCATCTGTGTCTTTTGACTTTTTTTTCCCGACGCTTTACCACCCACCACCGCAACGACAACACAGCGGCGGTGGGCGGCGGTGGAGGTCCGCTGAGGTTAAGGTTTCAGATGATGGTTGTTGATTTATTCAGAAAGTAAATTTAAATCGAAAAGAGGTGACCGGATATCATGTCGGAACCCTAAATCTGTCATAGTATGTGACCGAAACCATCGGTGCTGGAAATTTGAAGTATGAAGGATATAAGAGGAGCGGACTTCAAAGTCTTTATAAACTTTATTGAATTAAAAGTCTGAAGGAGATAAGAGAAACGGACTTCAAAGTGTTTGTAAACTTTATTGAATTAAGATTTGAAATACTAATTACTAATAACAAAGTTGTTGCTTTCTCGGGTGTATCGATGATTTATTATTTAGAACCAAATCAAGTTAATGAATTTCATTTCTATTTTCGTATATGGTTATGGTTATTAAATGAAGTTGATAAATTTCATTTCTGCAATTTAGTTAATAATATATGATCTGCTTTTATTTATTTACTTTAAATATTTAATTTTAAGAAAAAATTTTCACGAAAGTAGAAATGTATTTTCGATATCTCCATACCGTTTTTTGTTTTATGCTAGGTCATTTATACTAAGATACGTGATACACATATATAATATTCGTCGTTAAAGTTGGAATATTATGTAATGTAGTTAAAAGCGTTAAAGTTGAAAAAATAAGGTATCGTATGCAACTCGATTCATTCATGTTTAATAAATATGTTGTGCCATATTCTTAATAGTTAAACATCAGTTTGTATATATAATTTTACTATTCTAAATTTACATTTAAATTTATAAATTCTTATGATTAATGATTTTAACAATCAATATAAATATATATCCTTTTTAAATTTCTTAAAGTTTGTTATTAATAAACATTTAAAGTTTTCGGGTATTACAATATCGGTATTATAACAATTCTAATCAAACGACATCAGTACGTTGTTTCGATTTTTTATATTTGTCTATCGATATAAACCACGCGTCGACATTCTTTTAGGTATATTATGACCCTTTCTTTTTGAATTTTCTCTTTCGTTTGTTATAAGGAGTATCACTACCGTAGCAATATCATAACAAAATGAAGCGATACCGATAAAATTCCCGCCACGTGACGCGAGGGAGTGTAGATGAAATTCCCGCCGCGTAGCGCGGGGGAATTTCACTAGTTTATATTATAACCATATGTGAGAGACATGTTTAATCTATATCTATACTATATACTATATAGTAAAATAAATATCTTGAAGAACATGTATCATTCATTTAGGTCATCGTTTTTTTTTCTTTCATTTTCCCGCGCCTAAAAGGTTGATTAAAAATGTTTCCTAATTTATTATTGTTTTAACTTTTAAATAGTGAGTATTTTACATTGGCCACTAATACATATTTATAACCATATATGACACACGTTTAATCTATATCTATACTATACTAGTCTAAGTACCCGTGTGTTACACGGGTGGCCTCACAATAATCTATATCATCATTAACAATGTTTACATAAACTTTTTAACGAAAGAAACGTTCCATTCCTTGATGAAGGCGACAGACTTGCTCTTCTTTGCAAGTATCCCATCTGGTCCAGTTTATTTAACAGTGTTGACATAAACTTTGAATGAAAGAAACGTTCCGTAACTTATGTAAAGATCAAAATACAATGAACCGAAAAAAATGAAAATAATCAAACAACGCGTTGTTACGAAAACATTTTGTCATGTTTGTTGTTGTCCGAACAACATATACCTATTTATTTTTATACTTTAACTTAGTAATTCATTAAATAATTCTTGCTTTTATACAGGTTGTTTCGAGCAATTAATCCAAGAAAAAAATAGTTTTAAATGGAACCGAGTCAAATGGGTAAATAGTAGTCTGTCTTATTTTGTTCCAAAGTTGGATTATTACCGAATAACATAACTTTAATACTCAAATTTCACACTAAATATATTTAAATTAAAACTTAGTAACTTTCGACAAAAACATTTAATAGTCAACTCGACATTTACCAAGCTTAACCATCTGACACGTTACCCAACGGGGCCCATTTAGCCACATATTTCTAACCATAACAACACACACTATCAACAACAATGTTAGAAGCATAGGTATTTCAAAACCATATAATTGTTTGTTAATTTAAATGTTCAAAATCTATATTATAATATAACATAATTAAGTTGTAAATGATTAGGAATTACCAATTTAACAAAGGAAACACAGTAAGAAAACTTTGTAAGTTAATGTATTAACCACTGAAACAACATTGTAATGTTGATTGCCTCCATAGTTCCTATTCCATTCCTTATTATCTGAGGGGGTCATCATTGAGCTTTCCCTTGTTAAAAGCCTTGAGTAGGTAGACCGTAGAATCTCTCTGCATGATTTGTAAACATTTATGAGACTTTGAAAATTAAATAGATGGTTATTGAAAAATATTAGCAACTGAGATATAATAATTAAGAATAACTAATTGTAAGTCTAAATATCTTTCTCCTTTAAGAATCGTACAAATCTTTATCTTAATATATAACACAATTACTACCTGTGACTTTGCTGTCCAAGCCCAAAATACGCCGCTGGACTGGCCATCTGAATATATATAATTCATTAGAATAGGAAAAAGGTATATATCTAATAAAGGCACTTGGCATACTTATATCATTTTTGTTCATACAGGTTGTTAATAAATCAGTATTGCATCGTTATTAAGGTTATTATAAAGCCATTAAATGGTGCACAGATCCGAAATGTGTACAAAAAATCAAATCTTGATAACAAACTACATGATCATTGCTCATAATAATTTCTAGGAGTGGCAATCGTGTCAGGTTATTTACCATTTTAAAGCCATCAAGGCATCAACCATATCCAGACACAATTAATATCGGTTAAATGGGCTATAAACGAATTCAATTTCTTGCAAACAGGTTCACCTTAAAAAATATATATTTATGATAACAATGTTAAATTGGCCAATTGTAAACATGTTAACCCAAACATAACCCGTTTCATAAATGGATTAGAAATGATGACCAAAAGTTGAAAATTTGCAACATACCTTCATGCCACCAGCTCCCCTCCCAAACTTCTAAGTCAACAAAACTAATATTAGCAACTCATATATGATAATTAAAAATTCCTAATTTTTAGTTATTAGTTATTACCCCGTCATCAGACTGGGAAGGCGTGTTCAACGCCTGACAATTGAATCTTTGAATATTGTAAAGCTCCATTATTGGGTCGTAGTTTTCGCCCCACCACCAGTGGCGAATTCAGAAACTTTTTTGACGGGGGGGCACAATTCAAATGGGTTAAAAGAAAGCGGGTCAAAATGGGTCGAGTAAAACCAATTCACACTTATCCACATAATGATATTTTAAAAGTATTCATACTTATTTAGTTAACCACTCAATCACTCATATAAGGTAACTTAAATGATGAAACCAAAAGCTTTATGAGGGTCAAATGATATTATTTTGTTAAACTGTTTTAAAGTAACGTAGTTAGAATCTTGACATTTTATTAAACTAAATTTAATGAACTGATAAAGTAAAAAAACTTAAAAACTAAAATGTCTAACTAAATAAAAGAATGATTTTAAACTATTAATATCAAGCATTTCAAGTTTATATCTTGAAAATGAAGTTTAAACACATCTGACAAGAAAGTTCTCATGTTGACTACAAACTGATTTTAACCACACTTTTATATTGGCAAAATTCCAAGAATACCCATCATTTTTAGGCTTTTACTATTAACCCATCATCTCCTTAAATAACCCACCAAAACTCCACTTTCTGTTTCTGTAACTTCGCCACTGAAAGACGGCGATGTTGCATGGCTACGTAGGCTGGAATATGGACGGTGGGCATGTGCCCACCCTCCCTTAAGGGTAAATCCGCAACTGCCCACCACCTCTGAGCTTGCCATTTGTTGAACATTTCTCGGCTTTCATGTTTTAGAAATAAGTTAAGTTTCATGAGTTTTTATATCTATATACACGGAATAAAAAAAGAATTGGAAATAAGTTCTTACTTGAATCGAATACGTTTACGGTCATTTCAACCTAACAAAAACATCAAAAATCGGAAGGGATAAACATATCTATGTTCTTGATTGATGAATATGAGAGTGAAGAACACGAACTTGCACTTGTTGATCTAGGGTTTTGAGAGAGAAACTGAAAGCGCGCCTAGTATTTTCTTCAACCATTCAATTGCTCGACGACAGAAGAAAACTGACCTTGTTGCTTGAACCGTAGACAAATGGTTTTAGGGTTTCTTTGAAGTGATTTTGGAAAGAAGAGAGAATGAGGGAAAACAGCTATTGATTGAGAAACAGGTGAACAAATTAGGCGCTCGTGAAAGTGAATAAGAAAGGAGAGAAAGGAAAATGCCGCCCAAAAAACAATTCTCTGGCCAAAGAGCATTGCCACATCAAGGTCAAAAAGTCAACATTATTTTTCTTTAGTATAAGAGATTGATAGTAAAATAAATCTCATGTCCAAATTTATTACTGTTTTAACTTTTAAATATAAAGGGTTGAATTTCGTTTCACCAATAGTTTCTTTTTAATTGCAACTAGATTTCCGTTTTTACATTTTACGAATAAATCCATGTATACACATTGTACTGCTTGTAGTATCTCTAAATCAACACGATTACCATTTGATTCTGTTGTGTCTCATTCCATAGTACCTTTCCATGTCATTCACTGTGATATTTGGGGTCCTTCCCCTGTTATGTCTCGTGGTGGTTTCAGATACTTTATTACGTTTATTGATGATTTTAGCAGATTTACATGGATTTATCCATTGACACATCGGTCTCAGGCGATAGATTCCTTTCGTCATTTCAAACCTCTTGTTTAAAATCTCTTCTCATGCACCATTAAACATCTTCAGTGCGATGGTGCTCCTGAGCTTATTCATGGACCGATGGCCCGATATCTTTCTGAATCGGGAATAGCTTATCTTATTTCATGTCCATACACACCCCAACAAAATGGGGTTGCTGAGCGGAAAAATCGTCATCTTTCTGAGGTTGCTCGGTCACTTTTGTTTCATGCACACTTACCAAAGAAGTTTTGGTATGATGCTTATGCTACTGCAGCCTATCTCATTAACCAGTTACATTCACCGGTTCTTCACTACTCCTCTCCATTTGAGACTTTGTTCGGTTCTCGACCAGATTATTCTATCCTTCGTACTTTTGGGTGTTTGTGCTATCCGTTTCTTGGTGATACTCGAGCGGATAAACTTTCACCTAAGTATGTTCCATGTATTTTTTTTGGTTATGCTCCATCTCATCTTGGTTATCTTTGTTATGATCCTCATACGTCTCGTACGTATACGTCTCGACATGTTCGGTTTCATGAGACGACTTTTGATATTCCAGGGAGTTCTCCTACCCTCGCTTCTTCTTCTGATTCTATTCCTTTCTTTATTCCTCCTCATTCATTTTCGACTTCTGTTTCTTCTTCTTCCTCTTCATTTCCTCCTATTATTCCTTCTTCATCATCTTCTGTTATTTCCTCACCTATTGTTTCTTCTTCTCTTTCTCCTTCGCCTCCTCCTCCTCCTCCTGGTCCGACTCATCCGATGGTTACACGATCTCGTTATCATACACGACAGCCGCGTCAGTTTCCTGATCATGTTCTTCTTCATGTCTCTACTAATCCCACCACTGAGCCTTCCACGTTTCAACAAGCTAAGCAGTACTCTGTTTGGTGGGATGCGATGCGTGCTGAGATTGATGCTCTTCATGCCAACCAGACTTGGCGTCTGGTTCAGGCTCCTACTGATGCCAACATTGTTGGTTGTAAGTGGGTTTATAGGATTAAGCATAATCCTGATGGATCGGTGAGTCGCTATAAAGCCCGACTTGTTGCCAAGGGCATTCATCAGACTGAGGGTATTGACTACACCGAGACTTTTAGTCCTGTAGTCAAACCCACTACTATTCGTCTTGTTCTTTCAGTCGCCTTTTCTCGAGGATGGTCTATTCGTCAGGTTGACGTCAACAATGCGTTCTTACATGGGGATCTTTCTGAGACTGTGTATATGACACAGCCCCCAGGCTTTGTTGACTCATCTAGACCACATTATGTTTGTCGTCTGCAGAAGGCTCTTTATGGCCTAAAGCAGGCTCCTAGAGCTTGGTTTTCCAAGCTATCCACCGCTCTACTTGCTGATGGTTTTACCCAGTGTCTTTCAGATGTACCCCTCTTTGTTACAGTCGGGGTTCGATACTCTGTTATGTCTTGATCTATGTTGATAACATCATTATTACTGGGAGCTCTTCTGATTTTGTTACTGGCTTGATTGGGCGCTTACATTCTCAGTTTGCGCTCAAGGATTTGGGGCGGTTGTCATATTTTTTGGGTATTCAGGCCACATTTTCTCAGGATGTTTTACACTTATCACAGCAGCGCTACTTACTTGATTTGCTACAGTGCACTGGTCATGCTGATTGTCGACCATTATCTACTCCTGTCTCTTCTGGTAGACAGCTTTCTCGACATACTGGTGATCCTTTGTCTGATCCTACTATGTATCGGAGCACTGTTGGTGCATTACAGTATCTTGTGTTGACACGACCAGAGATTGCTTATGCGGTCAATAAGGTGTCACAGTTTCTTCAGACACCTACTGATCGACACTGGGTCGCCGTCAAGCGGATTTTGCGGTATCTTAAGGGTACCATTTCTCATGGGATATGTATACGTCGGTCTACTTGTGTTGATCTACACGCTTATAGTGATGCTGATTGGGCTGGATGTCCTGATGATCGACGTTCTACCACAGGCTATTGTGTCTTTCTTGGGCCCAACCTTATCAGTTGGAGTTCCAAGAAACAGCACACGGTTGCTAGGTCGAGTACAGAGGCTGAGTATCGAGTACTTGCACATACAGCTGCTGAGTTACGATGGATTACATCTATATTACATGAGTTGCATATCACGATGACTTGTCCACCAACTCTTTGGTGTGACAACATCGGGGCTACATATCTTGCAGTCAACCCAGTGTTTCATCAGCGCACCAAAAACTTGGAGATTGACTTGCATTTTATTCATGACATGGTTTTGGGTGGTACTTTACATGTTCGGTACATTTCCACTACAGTCCAGATTGCAGATATTTTGACCAAAGGATTGTCTGGGGTTCGTTTCGACAGTCTGAGGTCCAAGCTTCACGTGGATGATCCCCGTTCAGCTTGAGGGGGCATATTAGAGTGACTATGTGTTATCTATATGTGGTGGTTGGAGATTAGTTATGACAGTTAGACATTAGTTGTGGTTGTTATGGTTAGTTAGATTAGAAGGTATAGATTAGCAGGTAGTTCTCATACCTTCTTATATATATAGGTCTCTTGTACTCTTCATAAAAAATAATGAGATTACAGATCTGTTCTTGATACCTCTCTTTACGCCGAAACCCAAATAATATGCGAATGAAGTCTGAACTTGCATATATTTTGAGAAAATGAAAAACAAATCTGAAGCTTTTAATTTTTTTTAATTAATAACTTAAAGTATAATGTTATGTCTTGATAACTAATTTAAATACTAAGAACGAAGACTTTTATTATTTGACTTTTGTCAATCATGAGTGTGTATATATTTAAGCAAAGCTATAGATTTTTACATACTTAGAAATTTGGCTACTGTTGTTGCTCTGCCAGTAATTGGTCAGGAGTGATAAGGTGTAAATTAGCAAAAGGTGATTTATATGAGATGCTCGATGTTGAAAAATTTAATGTTCAGGAGTGATAAGGTGTTAATTACCTTTCGGCTTGAATTGTCAATTGTGACTTTCCTCATCCTTCTAGTGAAAATGGGGGATGATACTGTTTCCACACGGCCGAGATAATATGTGTATTTGTATTTGTATTTGTATTAACCACTAACACTATGACTATGTTTGTCCTTACTGGTTGACGACTTTGGAGGCTGTGTTCGGCTTTCAAGCATATCCTAAGTTGTAACTAGGTTATTTCTCCGCGCTTTGCGGCGTTACGTTATTGCAGGCATTTAATGGGTATCGGTTTTGATTTGTTTCAATACCGGTATGATAATTCACTCGGTATAGAAATCAACATGTATTTATATCGACCGAAAATGTAAAGAAGAATGATCATTGCTACCAACACCGATATTTTTGTAAAATATCGATTAATTCAGATTGACACGGTATCGGTGCGATGATCTTCATTTATCGTCGCTAGCAGAGTTGTATAATAAAAAAATACCAGAATAGAAACCCATAAAATGAATACATGTATCATTACCAATGTTGTTTGGTACGTCACGACAGCTACCATGTCATATTATAGAAAGCAAAAACAATAAAAATAAATATCGGTACCGATACAAATGTTGTTCTGTGCGTCTTGGTTCGGATTGATACGACAATGGCAAAGTATCTGTTTTTAATAAAATTTATATCGCAATGTTAAAAAAAAAACAATCCTAGTTAAGAAGGTAGATTTTTAAAAAAGTTGATGTACATAAATTATTAAAAAGCAAATTATAGATGAATAAAATATTATTGTAAAAATTTAAACATATACTCAAAATATTGAGTTACTATGGCAACTTTCAAATAATATATATAAAAATTAAGTTATGTGATAGAATAAAATATTATTATAAAATTAAAACAAATAATCTAAAATATTTATTACTGTTCATGGGAAGTTTCAAATAATATGTATAACTAGTTGATTTGCACCGCGCTTCGCGGCGGCATTTCAGCCGATATCAAATTGGTTTGTTTTTTACCAGTACGATACAAACATTCGGTATAGCAATCACCACACGTTTTACATCGATCGAAAACAAAAAACAAACATAGTACTGGTATCGATGTTGTTTGGATGATATAGGTTCAGTTGGTCACAGTATCGGTATTGTTTCGCTGACGGAGCTGTATAAATGAAATATTATCAAAACCAAAAACCATAAAAAAGAATACAGGTACCGCTACCGATGTTGTTTGGTTCAGCTCGGCACAGTGCAGTACAGTGGTGATATGGTGTTAGTTTATCGAAACTAAAAATCATAAAACTAAATATCGGTACCAATACTGATGTTGTTTGGTCAATTTTATGTTCGATACGATAGCACACGGTATCCATTTTCAATAAGATTGACCAAAACCATAAAAATGAATATCGGTACCGATGTTATTCAGTCGGTTTTCCGTTCGGCATGGTAGCGGCGCAACATCCATTTTCAATAAGATTTATATCGGGATATTGGAAAAAAAAATCAAATATAGTTGTGTCTTTGGATCATTTTTTAAAACTTAACATACGCAAGTTATTAGCAAAAATATCATATTAAATAAAAGGTAAAATACTATTAACAAAACTAAAACAAATACTTAAAATTTTATTTACTATTCATGGTCCTTCGTGTCGCTACCGAACCAAATCGAAACCGATTGAAAAATTTCTGTATCGGTACCAGTTTTATTTTTATTGTTTTTGCTTTCGATAAACTGACACCGTATTGCTACCATATTTTACCAAACTGAACCGAACAACACCAATACCAGTATACATTAATTTTTATGGTATCCTGTTTGATAACGGATACTTTGATCATATGTTAAAGTTATATAAAAATATGTTTAAAATCAAATGATGTAATAAACCAATATAATATCAAACCTTAGAAAAAATCAATATTAAAAAATTGAAGCACTATTCATCACCTGTTTCTGTTAATATCTATATATATATATATATATATAATATAATAATGTTAATATAAATAATAAATAAAATATTATTAAAAAATAAAGAACCAAATACTTTAAATTTTGAAACACTGTTCATTATAACTTTATATTATTCATCACCTGTTTCTGTTAGTATCTATAATAATATAATAATATTAATATAAATAATAAATAAAATATTATTAAAAAATAAAAAACCAAATACTTTAAATTTTGAAAACTGTTTATTATAACTTTATATTAATATGAAGCACTATTCATCACCTGTTTCTGTTAATATCTATCTATATATATATAATATAATAATGTTAATATAAATAATAAATAAAATATTATTAAAAAATAAAAAACCAAATACTTTAAATTTTGAAACATTGTTCATTATAACTTTATATTATTCATCACCTGTTTCTGTTAGTATCTATAATATAATAATATTAATATAAATAATAAATAAAATAATATTAAAAAATAAAAAACCAAATACTTTAAATTTGGAAACACTGTTCATTATAACTTTATATTAATATGTATAATATGTATAATGTATAAGGCCACAGGGGGCCGTGCGTTATATCACGAGTGATAGAAACCATAACGCGTGGAACTTCATAAATCCCACCCCCACCTCCATATATAACGCGTTATAGTATAACGAAAACATGATTTCGTTATTTTTTCCACGCCGTGATGGTTTTATTTGTGAGTGTAATTGTTGGTTGGGGGGAAATTGTTGGCTGTGGTGGTGAGTGATGACCACCCCCACTAAAAAAGGTTGTGAGTGCTGGAAAAATGGTTGCTGACATGGCGGAACATGATTGGATATTGTAAGTGATGGAAAAATGATCACTAGTGACCACCCCTCTCCCCTAATAGTTTGAATTACTTTAAATGATTGAATTTCGTTTCACCAATACTTTCTTTTTTAATTGCAATAGTTTGAATTACTTTAAATGGTTCATTAGAATCACTAGCGGAGCTTAGTGTAAAGTGGGGGTGTATCCGCTCCCCCGAATGTTTCGGTTAAAAGTGTAAAATTTCCTATTTTTCGTCCGAAAATTTTAAAATTATATAGGATTGTCCCCCCAATTATTTTGCTTAAATATTTATACAATATATAAATTGGGTCCCATGACTTTCCGTCCACTCGGAACTTTTGGTCAAGCTCCGCCACTGATTTAGAATTGATAGGATTTATAGGTTTTGACATTTTTTATTTAAAATGAAAAATTTTATTATATAATTGTTTTAAGTATGTTAAAACAATTCAGTACGATATATAAATATGAATATTATATGTGGTTTGGAGTTAGGTACAAAGTCAAAAGTTTCTAAAAGTGTGAGAAATGTATGTAGGTATCGTATTTTAAATTTTAGACATGATATTTTAGTTTCTTTTGGTATGATATTTTAGAAAAACACAAAATATTAATTAAATACACAGGCAATTGACAGATATTAATGAACCTTTAAACCACTTACAAGCACATAAAATAGTCGACCCCTATAAATTGGTGGTGGATTGTAGGCATATAGCCATACATGCCAACCATCCACTTAAGCTGATATATCTTGAGACTGGTCCATACATGATACACCTTCTAATGAATATAATGAATCGTCATGTGGAATCCGATGGCACTTTGATCAGATGTCACTTTAATGGGGATGGGAACTGTGGGATGAGGAATAAAAATGTGACCGAGGAGAACAATGGTGACGCGTAAGGGACTCTAGACGCGTGGTAGGTAGAAAAACGAAATGGATACTCAGTTTCCCCTGTCAGACCGCCCCATACACCAATCAAATACATGTACTGTTTATTAGGTTGTCTTTTAAATATATAGATAATAGATAATAATGGACTATGCACTCTTGGGCACGTATAGGGAGACTTCAGCATCTGCTTACACTGCTACATAGAGAATAATGAGCATTTACATTGGTTTTAACTAGGAAAAAGTTGTCGAACCACAAGAGACACTTAAGAGATGTAAGACCTTTACAAGACTAAATTATGTATCAGCCTATAGTTCAAGCATCTGAATAAACACTATGCGAAGAAATAAACACTAGTACATATAGTTAGATGAGGAATTTTAATACAAAACTGCATGTAAACAAACACAAAAAACTGCATATCAAATATTAGACATCTAAAATTAAAAAAAAAATCTAGCGAATTTTCAATCGTTTGATATCGTATATGAGGCTGTCTGCGATGAAGATGATAAAACAAATGGAAGATTGTCATGGGTTTTTGGGATCGTATTATAGCAGGGTTTCATGAAAATCTCACATAATTAAAATTGACTTATTAGTTCCATAATTAACCTATTTTTACAATTACTATGATACCCTTGTTGCAAAACAATAGAAACGTCACATGTCATCCATCTATGATTTCTTATTCTTTGTAGAAAAATCCACTTATAGCGATATCCCACTCGCATATACATATCAAAAGTAAAATAACATATCATATCGTAATGAAATACACAGGCAATCAACAAATATTAATGAACCATGCATTAAACCACTTATAAGCACATAGAGTAGTCAACCCCATATACCGATAAAATTGTGGTGGATTGTGGGCATACAGCCATACATGCCAACCATCCACTTGAGCTCATATATCTTGAGACTAGGGGTGTGCAAAGTCGGTTAACCGAGGGTTTGGTTAATTGAAAAGGATTAACCATAACTAATGGTCGGTTAAACTGTTGTTCGGTTAACCATTGGTTATGGATTGGTTTTGGCTAATATTGGTTAATTATCTGATATATATAAAACTTGTAAAATATAAAGTCATGAATATAAAACTTGCAAAATTATATAGATACCACATGCATATTAGTAATGAAAGACAACTGGTGAATATAGGTCTACTTTTTTTCAGTTGGCAACCCCTGCTTTCAAAAGGAATGCGTTGTGAGGGAGAAGACAACAAGCTACGGACATTGTGAATGTCCGAGGAGTTAAGAAGTGTCTCACTTTATAGTAAAGGAAATGTATAAAGTTTTCCATTGTCCTAAGGATTCGTATTTCCCATTGTCCTTATGGATGAGGGAATCGAGTTGCGAAAGATGAGGGAATCTACTTGAGTCCCCCTAAAAGCAGGGTATTATTCCTATTTTACCTCTTCCTCCGGCTATCAACAGGATAGAGTGGAGCCTCACATAACCCTCCATATGTATATAATAAAACAAACACAAATGGACCCTCAATTGAACTAAAAGGTTAAAAAATCTAGCGAGCCATGAACTTATAAATAATATTACATTATAGAGAGTTTGGTAAATTGATTATATATATATATGTGTGTGTGTGTATGTTTGGTTAATCGGTTTTAGATATATGATTAACAGAAACCGAAAATTCGGCTATTCAAAAATAAAAAACCGAACCGTTGGTTATTGCTTTGGTTCGGTTAATTCGATTATTCGGTTTCGACTAATTCGATTTTATCTACACCCCTACTTGAGACTGATCCATACATGATACGCCTTCTAATGAATATAATGAATCATCATGTGAAATCTGATGTCACTTTGATCAGATGCCACTTTAATTGGGATAGGAACTCTGGGATGAGGAATAAATATGTGGCTGAGGAGAACAATGGTGACGTGTAAGGGAGTCTAGATGTGTAGCGGGCAGAAAAAACAAAGGAATACTCGGTTCAATCATAGCCCAAGACCGGCCCCCATCCACCAATCAAATACATTTACTGTTCATTAGGTTGTCTTTTAAATAGACAGATAATAAATAATAGATACATAATATACTATTCATTAGGTTGTCTTTTAAATAGATAGATAATAGATAATAGATTGATAATGGACTATGCACTATTGGGGCATGTATAGGGACATTTCATAATTTTCTTACACTACTACACAGAGAATAATGAGCATTCACATTGGTTTTAACTCCCAGACCATTATTGACCGTCAATGGTCTAAATAAGATGTCCTGGATATATTAAAGAAAAAAGTTATCAAACCACAAGAGTCATATAAGAAATGTAACACCTTTACACGACTAAATTATGTATCGGCCTATAGTTCAAGTATCTGAACAAATATATTTGTCTATAAGTCAAATTATATCCAAAAGATGTTTAAAACGTTTGAACTTATCCGCTAATCAAGCTTATGGTTTTGATCATTATCGCCCACAAGAAGAGGACAGACAAGCACTTTATCTACGAGTACTGTACTTGAGCACGATCAGAGTACTACTCATTTATCTCGCAAATAACATTAGATCTAATATTATTTGAACTGAACCGACAAAAAAAACTTTTATATATTTTAGTTTTATAAATAATATGTTATATGTTCGAAAAACTTGTGTTATCTCGCAAATAACATTAGATCTAATATTAGTTGAACTGAACTGACAAATACACTTTTATATATATTAGTTATAGAATTAATATGTTATATGTTCGAAAAACTTATGATTTTTTTATAAATAAGACATAAGTTGTAACTCATTCTATGTTATTTATTAAAATAATTGCTAATATGTTATTAGATTGGAGATATATTTGGATTTATTCATTAAAACGGCTTGGATTCACCTACCTTCAAAGCGGACTGTTAACTGAATTAATCGAACTATATTTTCGATAACCTAATTAACCAAACTGTTTATAACCAAATCGATCACTTATAAAAATTTAAAAACAAAAACACAAGGGTGTTAGGAGTGGGAGTCGGCAAACCCGGTTCACCGATTCGGCAAAGAGTGGCAAACCAATGCCAAGCCCTTTGCCGCATGCATGTTTGACGAAATGGGGTTTGATTCGGTGGGTGCATGCCGACGCGGGAAGGGAGGAAGGAGAGAGAGAGGGTAGTGTGGGGTGGGGTCCATTCCAATCACACATTTTTCCTTTTTTTTTTTTAAGTTTACCACTTCACCAAATGTCTAAACCATTGCCAACACTTTTCACCAAAATTTAAACATTTTTCACTGATTGACGTGCCGCACTCTGATTGATTGACGTGCCGCACTCTGATTGGTTGATTTTATAGTTTGCCACTCTCAAGTGTTTAACTACTCCTAACCCCCTAAGTTTTTAACCACTCCTAACACCCTAAGTTTTGAGCCAACAAGGCGACAAGTGTATACAGTATGTTCTCGGGAAGGGCATCGGGATGATGCGATACTAGAGGATCCATGTACCAAAAAATTCTTCCCCTGAATAGGGGTGTTCAAAAAACTCGTGGCTCGCAGCTCGCTCGAAAAAAACTCGTAGAAAGCTCGGCTCGAAATTGGCTCGGTTGTAAACAAGCCAGCTCGGCTCGGCCCGGTTTGTAAACGAGCCGAGCTCGAGCTTAGCCTAGCTCGGCTCGTGAGCTGGCTCGATAAGACTTACATCCTTCATTTTTTTTTTGTCCCACATCGCTTAGAAAACAAAAATTAAGAGAATATCTCTCATATAAAAGAAAGTAAAGACAATGTATAAAGTGAATTAACTATTTATACTTGCATATTTAGCCATATGGTTAAATTAAATGGCAATTATGGCCCTTAGTCTATGAATAAATTCATTTTAAGGGTTTTTTAAGTAGTAAATTTTGCGGTTCTTTGTTAGTTCGAGCTAGATCGAGCCGAGCCGAGCTAGCTCGAATTCTAATCGAGTCGAGCTCGAGCCTCAAATCGCAGCTCGATTTGAAATTCGAGCTCGAGTCGAGCCAGCTCGAATCGAATTCGAGCTGAGCTCGAGCTGGGTCTAGCTCGGCTCGACTCGGCTCGTTTACAGCCCTACCCCTGAATAGTGGCTTCTCCTAATCTATTTTATCTATTATTTATAAATGATAAATGATGCAAGGACGGTAAAGATGGATACCATGGATTTAGGAATGTGAAGGAATTGATGAAAAAAAATATAATGTGACGCTAATATAGAAAAAGATGAGACACTTTTTTTTAACCTCTCACTTTTATAAAATGGAATCACTTGGATAATTTTATCCATACTTGTCAAGTTACATCAAAACAGAAGGTAGACGGGCAACAAGCTGCGCCGCCACCCCTTTCTGAATTGCAAACCCTAATCTACCAAAGACAAAACCCCGTCCCCCTGAGGCTGAACAATTGTTGTGGATGACCCGTTGGACCCTGGTCAGGAATTGGATAGCTTCTGGGGCTAGGGAGCCAAATGTGTCAAAGGCAAAAGGGACAAAAACATGTTGGTTCTCTGCACAAGCTTTAGCGTGCTTATCAACTTTCTTCGATTCTGCCTTTGTTGCTGCTTGTCCAGCTACAAACCCGTTTTCCCTTAAACCAACCAGAGGGGAAACCCCCGTGAGGTCTACACAAGCATGTTTCCCCCTAGCCCAACCAAAGACGAGAACATCCGCTGGTCGCAGAGTAGATCTCCCTTCCATAGGGTCTGTAAGGAAATTCACAGGAGCCTCTTTCTTAGCCGAAATCCCAGCTCTTCTCAGGATGTCCCACAAAACATCTCGCACCCAGTCATGCCGATATTTGAACCCAGGGAGCTCTTTACAATGCACTACGTGCTCTCCGTATTTATCCATACAAGCTTTACGACATATCGGGCAGGTTTCATCTTCTTTTTATAAAATTAAAATAAAAAGAAAATTAAGAGCATATTTTTGGAAGAATACATAAAAATCCAGCAGTCGACTCGACTGTTCGTCTAGAGAGTTCAGGTACACTCGACATTACCAAATACTTTTCTCTTATCAATAAATAAAATGGACCCAAGTCTCTGCATGCATTCACGTGCTGCTGTTATCTCTTTGCGGTTTATTACACCATCATAGATCAATCTAAGGCCCCCTACCCCTTCTGTCCTGCTATCTACATAGGATTCTTAAACTCTCACACACTACCATGTGCAGACACCGAGTCCCACGTGTATGGTCACGTGCACGTGCTGTCCACTAATTGGCTTGTGCTGATTCCCACTCTCACTCTCCTCATATTCAATGAGTTATATGATATGATACAAGACTATGGCCTACACTCTCTCACTACTGTCACATAAGACAAATCTCTTTAATGAAACCATGACAATGATAAGATAGAGAGAGCAATTTACACACAGTGAGTGACTGTTGTTGTGTGTGTGTGTGTTAAAAAGTGAGGGAGAAAAGGATAACTTGTGCTGTGTTGTTTTCATTCTCTAGCAAGAACATAACCAATCTTTTGTATAATACAGTGAGTGTGTGTTTCAGCTTCTTCAACAAAGCTTACTTCTACTCATCTTACACACAGTAAGTGTGTTTCAGATGTTTCACTCTACAAGAGATCTTTAGACACTTGGTGTGATTGTGTGTGTGTGTGTGTGTGTTAATAGTTTATGTTGTCTTCAAAATCATTTCTTTAAGACACACTAAGTTTGTTTGTTTGTTTCTTTGTGTGTGTGTTGGATGAACATTGATGCATTGAAAAAGACAAGGTCTTACTGTGTTGTTTGTTCTTCAGTGTCATTTCTTTTACACATAGTAAGTGTGTAATTATGTGCTTAAAGTAAGTGTTCACAAAGCAAGAAAAAGGATAGTTTTTTTTCTTGTGTTTTTCAATATCATTTCTTTTCAAGAAAAGGGTACTCTTTCTTTAATTCCTTGTTTTTTCAAGATTATTGGTTTTGCACACAGTGAAGTAAAACTAAGTGTGTGTTTGTGTGTTGATCAGTGAGTGGTTCCACCAAATCAATTTAGGGTTTAAGACTATGTTTGATGGAGTCCCAGTTGAGCATTTTCACAGGTTCATCTCTACACCCTCTTCAACAATTCCTCCAAATTCTTCTCTGATCCAAACAACACCAATTTCATCTTCAACAAACTTAAATTTTCTATCTTTTGATCCCCTCTTGTTCCCTCCTCTTCATACTCATCACCATCATCAAAACATTTTTCAATCCAATCACTTTGTTCGAACACCGACACGCGATCAATACAATGATACTCAAGGCAAAGTAGATCAAGAAATTGATCTAGATCTTGATGTAAATAATGAGCCATGGTCTAATGATGAAGTTATTCAATTATTGAGGATCAAATCTAGTTCTGAGAATTGGTTCAAAGATTTGACTTGGGACCATGTTTCCAGGTACACATATATAATAATAATTATTCTTCTGATATTGCTTAAATGTTCTCTTTAATCAGTTAATAGTTAGTTATCCTTACTTTGGCTAATTTCTAGTTTTCCTTTAACAGCATTTTTTTTACTCATAAATACAACACCTGTAGAGGATTCTGGTAATTAACTCTAAGCTAATTGGCAATAAGCAAATTAATTATTGACAATCAATTCCAAAAGAAATTAATAACTACAAATATTTATCTTTGTAATGGTCATACAGATTTGAACTTTGATGATGTAATTAAGGTCACATGTTTAGGATTTGAAGCTAAATCAATAAGTTTTTATTTACTAATTAATTCTATTATTAAAAACCCAATTATAGTTTCATTTTTATTTTTTATATATATCATGTTAATGTGAACTAGCTAGGGTTTTAGATTGAGAATTTGATGTTTTCTTTAAGAAAAGGTGCAACTCTTAGGGCATGTTTGGCTCAGCTTTTTGAAGCAATTTATTGACTTTTTGGAAAAGTCGGTATGAATTGACTTATTGGTTTTTTCCTCTCACATACACCCTCATTGCCAAACATCATTTTGGAGCTTATGACTTTTCAAAAAGTCAATAAGTCAAAAAGTTGTTTCAAAAAGCTTAGCCAAACATGCCCTAAGTTGTTTTTACATGTTTTAATTTGTACCCATTTTGCTATATATATCATATATGTAAAGAATGCTGTATATTCTTGAAATATGGAAGATAACCACTTTGTTTTCTATTAATTATCATCTCCAACTTTACATGTGACACTTCTGTTTTACAAAATGAGTGTGAAGCAGTTTAATAATAACTAGTGTACTTGAATTTCCTTTTAAAATCATCTATTAATTATATATATACTTGTTAACGGCAAATACTCATATTCCTTTACTCACTTGAACCCAATGACTTTATTGGTGGGTCACTTGGTCATCTTTTAATGGTAGCTTTCTTGACATGATTATATAATGGAGCATTTTAACAAATTTAATGCTTATTTAACTAGAAAACAACAATTATAATATTGATTAAAAATTACTGCAGTCGTGATTAGCAAAGCTTATAATTGTTATTATTATCATTTCTTCTTTGTGACAGATTATTTTCTATTTATATTACATGTTAGTGTACCCTTTCCATCCATCAAATTATGATTTTTTTTAATAAACCAGTATTTTTTATATACATTTCAAAATTTAAATGTTTGAAGATATTACACTAAAGGTAGAGATATTTTAAGATGCAGACAAAAATGTATGTATGCCCATTATAATTTAGATGTTAGTTAACTTTGTATAATGGTTGTTGGAGGTACAGAAAGCTAGCAGAGATGGGGTACAAAAGGAGTTCAGAACAATGCAAAGAGAGGTTTGAAGAAGAAACATGCAGGAGTTTCAGTAGTACTATAGAGTGCAACAAGAGTAGCAACAGGTACTTGATCAGTGAAGAACTTGATGACCATCTCTGCAATAATTCTGGCCAAGACACTCATCATCATGTCACCATTGAATCTCATGAAAATGTCAATCACCAAGAACAACCACAACTACAGGAAAAAGAAGTACAAAATCTTGAGGCCCAGGGGCAAAAGGTTCATTTTGAAAAGGACCCAATTGAGATAATGTCACAACCAACTGATCAAGATGATGCACAAGTGACAAAGAGCAAGAAGAGAAAGAGAAAGCACAAAAAATTCAAGATGGTCAAAGGGTTGTGCGTTGACTTGGTGAACAAGATGATGGCTCAACAAGAAGAAATGCACAAAAAGCTACTAGAAGACATGGCGAATCGCGATGAAGAGAAGAGGAAGAGGGAAGAAGCTTGGAGGAAGGAAGAAATGGAAAGGATGAAAATGGAAATTCAAATTAGGGAACATGAACAAGAGATGGCAAGAGATAGGCAATCTACCATTACTGAGTTCCTCAACAAGATCACATCTTTTGACAATAAGATTCAAATCCCTTTTGATATAAACTTACAAGACCTTCAAGTTGAGGCAACAAACATTGACAAGCCCATGTCCCTAAGTGAAATTACCAAAATACCCTCTTTAGAGAATATCACCGATCGAAAGTACCCTAATCATGATCAGGCGATAGCAAAAGATGACATTGGGAAGAGATGGCCAAGAGATGAAGTGTTGGCATTGATAAACATAAGGAGCAATGTGAACAATGGCATTGGTGGTAATAGTGAAGAACATGCCAGGGGTTCTTTATGGGAGAGGATATCACAAGGAATGTTAGAGTTGGGTTACAAGAGAAGTGCAAAAAGGTGTAAAGAGAAGTGGGAGAATATAAACAAGTATTTTAGGAAAACAAAAGATGCAAACAAGAAGAGGTCTTTGGAGTCAAGAACTTGTCCTTACTACCATGAGTTAAGTAAATTATACAACCAAGAGAAGCTAGCATCATTGTCCAACTCAGCCGGAGAGGAGCTACTCGCGACCAAAATTACACCGGAAAACTGATGATGTTTGTTCACAGATCAATGGTATATGGGTTCAGAATGATCGAGGCCTAATAACTAGACTTCTAATGCGGGTGTGTCTTTTTACTACTGTAATTTGGTACATTTTTTTCCATGATGTTAAATCGTGTAGCAAATTTTTGTTTTGATAATTAAATAAATCATGTAGCATATGTTTCCTAATTATTATCATGTATGGTATTTGTTTTTCTACCCTATAGTTAAATAGAAAAAGTTAAAAAGAGTAAATAAAAAGTGAAGGAAGAGTGGTCGGGATCGATTTTGTTGGTTGTTCAAAAAATTATAGCGATTGCTTCTTTAACCTTCATTTGTAATCTATCTTTCTCTATCCTAAATCACCACATTTAACTCTCTTTCAGTTAAATATCTTCTCTCGCTAAATTCATAAATACGAAGCATAAATGTTGGTGTGACTTATCAGAAATGTTGTTGACTTATCAGAGACAATCAAAAATTTACAGCCACTTTATTTTTTAATATAAACTATGGGGTTGGATCCGCATGTTGCGGCATAGACACGCTACAAAAATTCAGTCAGTATCATGCGACTTTGTAAAGTCGCATGGCGGCAAGCTGACGAGACTTTAGTTGGCCTATAAATAGGTTTGTGCGGGTTATGATTTCATAACATAGAGAATCGAGTGACGAGAGTGTGTGTGTCACTAAGAAACAGTGTAATCGTTGTTATATTGAAGATATAAGATTGGGAAGGTTATTTACACTGTTGTGTTCACGTTGTATTTCTCGTTATTGAGACCGAACGGGTTCTGCACGTTTGTATGTTGTTTGTGAGCTTGTTACTAATCCGTGTGAGACACCTAGGGACATACACTTTTTGACCAGATATTAATGAGGATTTCAAAATTATTTAAATCATTATCGACTTGCGACTTCCTTGGGACGTTTTTGGACGATTTTTTGCTCTCCAAATCATTTTGATTTGCATTCCATCACGTATCTTAAGATTCAATCAAGGTTTTTGAAGATCAATAAAGAACAATGAGTGACTAATCTCTTCAAAATCATCTTCAGGTGTAGGATTGTAACTTTTAGGGTTTGTTTTTTGCACATTTGGTTTGATGAATAAACTTTTGTAATCATTTGGTTGACACTTCATGAATTGATTGTTAGTATTGTTATGAGCTCATGATTGTTAAGATTTTCTTACATTACTGAAATTGTGAGATGATAATTACTACTAGTCTTAATTCATGTTAGGGTTTGTTAAATGTTCTTGATTTATAAAAGATACAATTGTCCGAGATTCATATCTAGAAGATTTTCTTGCACAATTCACATATGATTAATGCGTGTTGATGCTGTAATTAGGGTTTCAAATTAACAAATTCAAGAAATCAATTGTGTTTCGCTAAAAATCAAACTGTTTGTGTAAGTTTACCCTAATTCTTGCAAATCCAAAACATAGGTGTGATCCTTTTTCCAAATATTATTTACAAGTCCATTTTAATTATCGTTCTTGATAACCCATCATCATAATCAGTTCCATTATTGTGTTTCTCCAAACCTTTTGGACTCATATTGTGGTTCCTACTTTCAAACAACATGATCATTTTCCAAATATTATTTGCAACTCCATTTTAATTATCGTTCTTGATAATTCATCATCATAATCAATTCCATTATTGTTTTCTCCAAACCATTTGGAACTAGTTTAATACCCGTCCGGTGGACGGGTTACGTTCCAACATAACAAAAAGCTAATCTATATCAAGTGTACACAAATTTAAACAACATTACAAACAAAAACACCATTATTTAATTTATAAAAGAAAACCAACGTCGACAGTTTACAACCACAAAAAGAAAGAAAATAAAACTGAGTGGTAAAACATTGAACGGTGTCTTTTTAATGCAAAAGTAAACGGTATCCGGTGGACAGGTACTTTAACGTAATAATACGTCGCATCTTGCAAATGCATCTTAAAAGTAGATATGTGAAATCTGAGCTCTAAATACACATATAGCTTCACTGAAAACATGAGCAACAAAGTACTACTCACATGATATAACTATAAAAGCAATCTCCATTGGTTTAAGAAGGCATGCCCGATGCGAGAGGGGCCAAATAAGAGATTCAGAGGAAAAAAGGCGTGCCTCGTGTAGTTCTGGGTCAAGATTAGGTTGTGAAACCAAAAATTTAACCGACTTCGCATCACCATTCAGATACATAAGCATAAGTGTAATGGGTGTGCTTTCCTTCTCCAATATGTCGGCCAAAATGTTGAGCAACCTTAATACCTGAATAAGAGTTGACTTTCATCACTAAAAATATCCACTAACACAAATAAGAAAAACATATCTATTATCACTAACCTTTTTACTTAATCACATTATGTCAAAATTCACTACACAGAAATACAACTATCTTAAATGATTTTCACATGGTATACACAAAAAAAGAGAATCCAAACTATAAGAAAAAACAAACCTGGGATGTTTCACATCTAGCTTTTGCTGAAGGTCTGTAATTCAGTGGTAGTTTTCAAACCGTGTGATTTGTAGTAGAGGTTTATAAGAAGCAAATAGATTAAAAATTAAAAAAAAACAATTATAGAAAAAATATAAGGCTAAAAGAAAGACTAATTACCCGTCCTCTAGAACTGGAACATGAACCAATTCGAGGAACTTCAATATAGTCCATACCGGACGGACATTAAAGCATTTTCTATAAAAAAAAAAACAATTTCATTGATCAAATGGTAGACATTAAATTTGTACAAAAGTTAAAGTTTGACTTGAAAGATCAAAGGGGGTCACTTTTAACATTAAAAAAGGTAAGAATTGTTAATATGTGTAAGGAAGTTTGATAATCATGTTTTACTAAAGTATGAGTACTAAAGTATTACCAATTTCAAGATCAATAACACACTAACTCAGCATCAAATGCGAATTCGGAAAGATACTCTAGCTTGCATCTTTGTAATTGGCTTCAAAAATTCATCTTTAGAACATCATATAAATATATTCTACCGATATTTGACTTGAATGTTGACCACCGAGTACTCTTTTTCTGAACAGTTTTGGGGAATATGGAAATGGGTCTTCATAATTGGAGTTCTATCACAATCACGAACTGCAAACATCATCTGATGAAGCCTTCTTTCTGTGTGAGTGGCCACAATTTGAACCAAAGTTTTTTTCTAATTCTTTTTGACATAATTGTACATCAAGCAATGAAGCCTAAACCTAAAATCAGAAAATTAACATACTATCATAATGTCACGTTTAACTCAACTATAAAAGTAGCATTTTGAAAGGAGAGTAAACCTTCAACATTTGAAAGGTAATTCTTTTAACTCGTTCATATTATCATCAAGAACTGATAATTACAACATAAATCATGGCAGCAGGAGCATTACCTTGTTCAGCTTGTCATGGAACAGATTGCTAACCAATGCAGATATGGAGGATGTGCTTTAATGAATCCGAGGGAGGTTCTATTGTCCAAATGTTGTTCCAAGGTGCTATTAGGAGCAAAGAAAAAGTTTTAGTTAAAACTAAACTCATGAAAAGCAACTTATTTTGAAACAAATTAAGAAATTTACTTCCTTTAAAACAATAGGAGACGTTAAAGTAATTACACGATTTCGGTTAGACTCACGCTAAGTGGAATCTACAGCAGTAAATCTGATTCAAACACCAACATTGACAAAATGGCCCAGAAGTTACCTGCATTACAAAGAGGATGAAAGCACAATGATGATGAACAACACATTGAATAAAATCATATGACCAGAATGTAAATCACCTATAGAGAAGCAAAAAGAAACTCGTGCCTGCCTTCTTTTAATCATGGATAGAGGCCTTTGAACACCACGGTTAAATCAATTTGGTGTACTAAATAGAGGAACACCAAAAACAAATTTGAACGAAGAACGAAATAGCGAGAAGACACGACACACTACATATGTGTACAAAGAGTAACAAAGGGAGGAAGTAACAAAGGGAGGAAGTGAACCTGAATGTGGAAGAGAATCTCCTAATACCATGGTGAATCCACCGGAGACATGAATGTCCTTTTAAAGCAGGTTCACCTAGGTGGCCGATTCGATGTATGTACCAAAGTTCGCTCCTACTTTGGTGAGAAGATAACCATTAGTCCATGAATCCATTTAGATATAAACGGAAGCCGAGATTGGGGAAGGAGACAACGTGGGAGCATTCGTCATCGTCATTAGCATATAACTTTCAATATCGTTTAAGCCCAACCTACGGTAATAGCACGGGACAATTTGGTTTATGAAACAAAATCTTTGACCACAACAGATGTAAAGGCAAAATATCTTAGTTTTTGTGCATTTTTGCTATATTGTGTTGTGCTACCAAGAAATGTAAAATAGAACACTTAATGGTGAAAGTCGGATATATTCACATTCAAGTTCTATACTTATATAGACAAATTTCATACTCTAACCAGCACAATACTAACCGCAAAAATTAACGTTTGGCAAATCATTTCGGTCCAGGCGCAGGTAAGCGTTGGGCTCTGTTCAGGCGCCAAAACTGTAAAAATCACGCAAAAATCAGCCTGAATAGACCAAAACTGGCAAAAGGCAGTAGGAATTTGCTATAGGCCAGCCCAGGATTTCTTAGCCACAAGCCAGGCACAACTTATAAACAGGACAAACCTGGCATAAACCAGAACAAATTTGAATTTATTAAAATTTTTAGATATTAATAAAAAAAAGTATTTGAATAAAATTTTCTATACCTAATTTTATGAACTATGTAAACATAATAAATTTCATCCTCTGAACTTGATTCAGTCAACTTTAAGTCCCACACACATGACATGAATCTATCATGTATACTCAATTAGTTAATTTAAATTTTAAACAAACAAATATGATTAAGTATTAACAACTCGCAATCAACAGAAACACCTACTTGTTTACCTCCATTGGTATATCTACAAAGTGATGTTTCCGGATGATCTTGTATCCGTGATTCCATACCGATCCAGTGACAGATCAAACAATTCTTTTTTACAAAATTTACAACCAAAAGATAATAGATTATCAGATAACCTAAGTGAATTGAAACAATAACCGAACATAGAGAAATTATGTAGAAAACTAACTAACGATATTTCGAAGAGAGAGCTGTTTGGAAAGTGAGATGCATGTCAAGAATTTCAAATTTCATGAAAATATATATGTCAAGATGATGAAATGTTAATGAATGTAACAGATGCAATTAGAGATTAGGAAGTTGTACATTATAGGCAACTTTTGAGACAATTTGTTCTCATGTATGTTTTACAACCTTGAATGATCTTTTTAAAAGGTGACCGAAGGTCCTTTTTTCCATATGAAAACCACTAATTTTGTTAAAAAATGTCATTTTAATAAAGTAATGCAGGCGAGAGACTCATACCAGTACTGTATAACGATATATACCGTCGCCAGATCATCTATTAGAGGATCTTCATCTTCTGTTTAAGATCCTTGTGGGCATTAACTTCTAATAGATGCTGCAAAATACAACAGATAGAAGTAATTGATTATATTTTTCTCATTCATGGCTGATGAATCTTATGTAAGTTGTTAAAATGATGTGGTACAGGCATTTTATCAAATATTTGATGGAGTGCACTGCAAATATAGTCGTTTTAAGAAGTCATATCATAATTCCATTGTTACTGGGTAATCAAATAATCAATAAATTTGAAAATAAAAACAGAGGTTTAAATTAGCAAACCGTGTGACTCCACAAAATTGGTGGCTTTTACAATAGAATTTACAACCTCTACCGTCCTTTCAATTGATTGATGCAAACACTGTGTGCGTGGAATTGTGGATTGTATATGTACAGATATCGAGCATGAAGATGAAAGGCCTTACTAATTGGATTAAAGGAGGGAAAATTAATTCGTAAAGTTGAGGATGAAAAATGGGTGTGGATGAAGAAGAAGAAGAACGGCCGCTGGAGAAGAGGGGAGAGAGGTGACAAAGGAGATGCGAAGGTCTGTTTTATCAACACAGTTGGTTTGGTACGAACTGCCGAGGTGACGATAGTGAGGGTTATGGTTTCCTGTGACGGGGATGTTAAACGGCAATGATTGCAGTCTTCACTCCGGTGAGTGTTAGCCGATGTGATCATCCAACAGATCTGTTAGGGAGTCAGAGAAAAATTAAAACAATCAGGTAATGAAGAAAAATTGATTCATCTAAAATAATTGGGGATCTGTAAGGTTTGAGCTAATAAATAAACATCAATTCTTCTCAAACCACCTGTAACCGTGAGATCATGGGCAGGAAATGGTAGAAGTAGTAGGGGAGTCGGGAGTTTCCAGATAAACCAATAAAACCTATCAATAACTGCGGGGGGAGGGATGTAAGACGTGGGACGTGGGTTGAAGGCAGAAGAAACTGCTGTGAACTGCCACAATAGCAGTTAAAAAATTGGAGTTTAAAGGGCTGAGATTTAATCTCAGCAAGATCCAATGGTCAATATTGATTTCAAAGTTGGTTAGACTTAATGGGTTCCATATATATATATAATTATATTGTGGTTCCTACTTTCAAACAACTTTTTGAGATAAAAAGCAAGCTTCGTAAACAATCATTTAAAATAAACAAAGTTAGATTAGATCACCAATCACAAACTTTTCATGGTTCAACACCATTATTACTCTAATTGGTTTAACGTGATTAGAACACACAATTCTTCTTATTTTTGGTTGGTCCCTTTGACTCCGGTTAAAGAGTCAGGACATTCCTTATGAACCAAGAATCTCTCATGTCCACAGTCATTGTGGGATTCTCTTAGGGTGTTACAATGGTCCATGCTAATTTTTTTGTATTGTTAGATACTTACACCGTGCATGCATCGGGATTGCTCTTCATGTAGCCATCACACGGTAAATGTTCAACAATAGTAAATATACCCCCCAAAACAAGTATTGTATTTACCAACACATGTTTGTTGAACATAACATTAGTATCTACACGTTAACTTGAAACTCATATATAACTCACCGTTTAACACATGTTTGTTTGACCTACACTACACATTTCATAACATTATTTATTTAATCACAAATCAGATTTATATAAATTATGTTAAAATTATCTAATAATACAGACACACAATAATGGGCCGCGGTTTATTAGTACTGGGCCTGAGAATGGGATGGGGAAGTGGAAACGGGCTGGAGATATAAAAAAACATGGGTCTGGGCCAGGAAGAGTATTCCTGGTGGGTCGGAGCCCTGCTCAGCTAACAAATTCAGATACCTTAGTAATCTAACATAATTAACAGTCGATAGAGAATTTTATGTTTGTATATGTGGTCCTAGAACATGGTTAAAATCGTAGATGACTGATGAAATACTGGTTAACACCGGTGGTTAACTAGCTGGGTCGTCTCTTACGTGGGTTCAATCTCCTTCTCTACTCACTTAAGACTGAGATCGTGCAAAACAGTAAACCGTTAGCTCGTTAAGAGGGGAATATTCTTAACCGGGCTCCAGCGTGAGAATAAGTACTGTTCCGAGGAGTAAATAGTGTGTGTTAGAGGTGAAATGCAAGGAGAACAGAACAGAATAACCTGAATGATGAAGGGTCATATTTATAGCCGGATGGTGAAAGAGGGAGGGGCGACCTTGCCAGCTGCTACTGGGCGCCAACTGTCCGACCAAGGAGAATATCCTTTTGGTCTCCTCTGTTGTGGTCAGGATAGTGGTCCACGTGGCGCGCCGTTGTTTGTCCATGCTGGAAGAATCGTACTGCAGCTGTCGGTCTGCCCCCAGATTGCGTTGCAGGTCTACATGGCGCCCGATTAGTGGTGACACGTGTTGTCCTTTCTGTCTGGAGGAGCATCTTCGTTACCACCTTGACGTCTTCTAGAAGCTTCTAGAAGCTTCTGGATTTACTTGCTGATGTAGGCGCCATGTTGGACGGGAAAATTGGTGTGGTCCCTGCCATGTGTGCATGGAATTGGGACCATACCTCTTCAAGTCCCCCCAGTCCAGTGTGCCTTCTAGTTGAGTTGATCATCTAGGAGGGATTCTGGACTCATAAGGGTAGTGGTCTCTGTTGTTTGCTTTTGTGAACCTTGCAAAGTTGAGCCAAAACGGCGCATGGCGCATGGTGGCAACCTTGCGAAGTTGAGCCAAAAGGGTGCACGGCGCATGGTGGTAACCTTGCAAAGTTGAGCCAAAAAGGCGCATGGTGGCAACCTTGCGAAGTTGAGCCAAAAGGGTGAACGGCGCATGGTGGCAACCTTGCAAAGTTGAGCCAAAACGGTGCACGCCACATGGTGGCAACCTTGCAAAGTTGAGCCAAAACGGCGCATGGTGGTAACCTTGCAAAGTTGAGCCAAAATGGCGCATGGCGCATGGTGGCAACCCTGCAAGGTTGAGCCAAAATGGCGCATGGTGGCAACCTTGCAAAGTTGAGCCAAAAGGGTGCACGGCGCATGGTGGCAACCTTTCTTTTTGGTGGTTCCTTCTGATGGAAGTTTCTTTTCTTGGGATGAGGACAACTGACATGACTGGAGTGTCGCCTGGTGTCGCTGTCTTTTCGGAGATGAACAGTCGCCTTTTCAAAACCGTCAGTCGCTTTTCAACCGCCTATCAGACGCGTGCTGTCCACTTCCCCGAGATTCGAGGCGACGGTTTATCTCTCTTCTGACGTGTCTTCTTTTCATTGGGCGTCCTTCTGTTTTCCTAACGGCCCACTACCCATCGCATTAAATGCGATGGGTATAAATAGTTGGCGGTTTCTACTCTTTCTTCACTTTTCAAAATTCAAAGTCCCTTTTTCCTCTCATCTTCTCCATATCTCTCCTTTCTTGTTCCTTAGTATCTCCTTCCACTTCTCAAAATATGTCTACCAGTGGCAATCCTTCGAGGAAAAGGAAACACAAGCCTCGTAATCCTCCTGGTCCGGATCGTGCGGAAATAAACTGTAAAGAAGAGGAATTCCAAAATCTTGTTAGAGATATGGGTTTCCGGCCGGAGTGGGGTGCCCAGTTTTCGACTCAGAATTCGACTACATTGGATGCTCCTCCTGGGTATATAACGCTGTATGCTGCTTTCTTTCGTGAAGGTAACTTTCGTCTTCCCATGACGAAGTTCACCGGAGAAGTGCTGACCAACTACGGGCTTCATATTTCACAGATAAATGCTTTGGGGTTGCCCCGGATTACTCATTTTGAGTTTATATGCAGAGCCAACCGTATCAAACCGACTTTCGAGATGTTTAACGTGTTTTATTTCGTGAGTTATTCTGGTGGTTTCTATTCCTTCAATTCTCAGCCAGGTGGAGTTAATCCTTGCAGTACTAACCCCCCAAAGAGTCTGCATGACTGGAAACAGAAGTTCTTCTACATCCGCCGTGGAGTCGTTCCCATTGATATGCATCACCGTGAAGAAGGGGTTCCTCGTGTGAACGTGTCTATAGATTATGCTGAACAAGAGTGGTACAAGGTGTTAACCCGAAAGGTTACCTCTATCACCTAACTCGAAGAGATGGCGCTGGTGGGGGCTGGTATGAGCATGTTGTGGGCCCCTCAGAACCCTAAGGGTGTCCCTGTCTATGGCTATCAAGGGAAGGGTATTAGTGTTGCTAATTTGTGTTTGTGTTCTTCCTTAATTTCGTCATGCGCTTCCTCATGTTGTTGTGTTTTACAGTAGGGTATAGTTTGCTGAATGTCCTCGATCCTAAGGCCGCTGGTGCCATGGTTGAAGCAATATTACCTGAGGGAAATCCTGTGTAGTTGGATCAGATACGGGACTGTTTCTTACACCCTACCAGTGACAGCTTTGCTGCTTATGCCAATGCTATCCTATGTGAAGATGGTGGGGATGGTCTTGACGATACTACTGACCCCACTCGAGAGGAGGTTATCGTCCCTTCGAGTGGGGGTTCCGACGGATCACAAGAAGGTCTAACCTCTCGTCCCACTTGTGCAGGTCCACCAAAAGGGACTGTAACCGAGCCAGTGAATGAGCCTGCTGCTGATGATGATGTTGAAACTGCGGTTGATATTGCTGAACAATTGGAGACCAGGAAGAAGAAGAAGGAAGATAAGTCTGAGGAAAGGAAGGCTGAGGAAACAGCGGTTAAGGCACCTCATAAGCGTCCTCCTACTTCCTCTTTCCTGAGTTATGTTGTCGTGTCTGACACGCTCTCTGGTTTAGACGCAGGAGATAAGCGTACTGAGCGTGATCCTGATAATGATGCCACGTTGACAGAAATAGTGAAAAGGAAAAAAGCTTTGGAAGATAAGAAGAAAGAACTTGACGAACAGGCTGTTGCTGCGTGATGCGTGTGAAGTGTTATATATATTAGGTGTATATTTTAAGCCCCTTTAACACTTATTTTTAGCCAAGTTTTAAATTTATAAAACACGATATTTCACTAACACTAAACACACATATGGGCAAGTGCACCCATCGTGAGCGTAGTATAGTGTTCGTAAGATCCCGAGGTCGTCCAAGGACACAAGAGCTTTTAGTACCGGTTTATCCTCAACGTCTAATCAAAATAAAAGTTTAGAAAAATGTTTTAAACTAAGAAAAATAAAAACTAACTAAAAATGCTGAAAAATAAAATAAAAAGAAAAACAGATAGATAAGATGAATCACTTGGTTCCGACTCGTATCTAGTGTAACCTTTGATTATTTCCGCACTTTTGCACTATTTTAAGAGATTATCTTAGTTATTGTAGTAGGCCCCTCTTTTGAAGGTGACGTTACCCTCACCCCAGTAGTTTGAGTCAGCAAGGATACAATCCTAAAAGGGTGGATTATTGGAAGATAATTAATTAAGTTATTAATGCAAATTATGGTAGGCCCCTCTTTTGGAGGTGATGTTACCCTCGACTAAGTAGTCTGAGTCACAGGGATACAGTCCTAAATAGCCGGGTTATAGTATTAATAGTAGTTAACTTATGAGGGGATCAAAGAGTTTGGACCCCCGCCATCCAATACCGTTAAGTATTGAAGGAGGTTCTACTAAATTTGACCCAGGTCCATTGCAGGACCTCTAAACGCTGAACAATGGCAAGACCTTTACCAAACCGTTCCCTTAACCCCCGACCAGGTAGCCAACATACCTCCATATAGACCGTGGAGATATGAATGGTGAAAATCTTTTATTTTATATAGACAGTAAAATAATGCCAAGACACCACGGACAAATGATAAGGAAAGATCACCTTCAACATAAGCAACTAGTTATTAAAGTCATTAATACAAAACCAAGTAAAAAGTGCAAAAGATTAGAAATAAAAAGTATTACACTAGACACTTTGTCTTCACCAAGTGATGTAAGAGACTTAGGCAAACATGGCTTTGATTGTCAAGAACTCTTACGATCAATCTTGGATCCCGAGACGACTCACACACTCTACGATGGACAATGGATGATGGTGGTGGATGATGGTGTTATGGTGGTGGTGGGTGGTGGGTGAAGTGTGAGAGAGGTGGTGTGCCAAGGGATGGTTTGAGCTTAAGCCAAGCACTCCTATTTATAGGCTGAACAGAAGCTCGGGCACGGCCCCGTGTCCAGTGGGCACGACCCCGTGTCCACGTCCTCTCTTTCTTCATTTAATGCAGCTTTGTCTTATTAGTTGACCACGCCCCCGTGTCCGCTGAGCACGACCCCGTGTGCAGAAGAATCTTTGTACTATGAAGATTTGCCTGGATTGTGCGAATCTTATAGTTGACCACGGCCCCGTGTCCGCTGAGCACGGCCCCGTGGTGGGCAATAGAAGCTTCTACCATTTTGTCTTTTCTGCTGACACTTGGGCACGCCCCCATGCTGGCTGAGCACGGGGCGTGTTCAGGCTTCTGATGTCTTGTTTTGCTTGGGAAGATGATGTCGTGGGGTCGGGCATGTCACGTCTTGTTCCTTTTCTTGTATTTATGTTAGATTTTGATGTCTTTTTGCTTCTTTTGTTAATTTGAGCTCATTTAATCCTGAAAATACAAAAGGAAGACAAAAGCACACTTTTTCCAACATTAGTACTAAAAAAGGGTTAGTTTTATGCCACGATTGATGAAATTTATATGTTGCATTTTGAACACATCAAATACCCCCACACTTGAATCTTTGCTTGTCCTCAAGCAAAACTCTTTAATATGTGGCTATTACACTCCCAAATGGAATGGGTAGAGAAGAAGGTTTTTGGGCTTGTCGTAGAGTGTCGGGATTTCCAAGATTCTTTATTTAATTTTATTTTTATTTATTTACAATCCTATTCGTCATGATTTATTTAAAACTTTTGATAAGATAAATTACTTATTAGGGCATAACATGCCTTTGTAAAATTCTATTTATATACAAGTTCACATACCTCACGGGGATCACTCAACACTCGGCCGAAAATGTATTTTTGTGGATCACTCGAGAGCGGCATGGAACTTACTCCTACCATAGGCTTGCCAAGCAATCAATCCTCCTCCTTTTTTTACTTATATACCTTTGTAAATATCAAGAGGACTTTTTGGGTGAAGGGTTAGGCTTGGGTTAAAGGTAGGTGGTTGGGTGAGTGGTTAGTATAAAAAGGCGAAAAGTGTAACAAGTTTCGGTTTTCGTAAGACTTTCTATTTTTGTAATTTTTATTTTGATGAAGCTATTATTCAAACAAAGTTATTTTTGATGAACTTGTTTGTTTATTTTCTTTTGCTTCATCATCAACACAATTTTTTTTTTTTAAAGTCATACGAAAAATCGAACTTGTTACTAAAACAAAGGGGTAAAAATGAAAAAGGTTTTGGTGGGTAAAAAGGGTGTTTAGTTTGGGTTATGAAATGAAAAGGTTTAGGCTCAAAGGGGCTAACTAGGGGGATTTTGGGTAGGTGGTAAAAAAAAAAAGAAAAATAATGGTGTAGAAATAAAAAGGGTTAGTCCTAATGCCTCCGTCATTTACTTACTCGGGTTTAAGTTGGTAAGGACCGGGAATGTATCGTCATGGCAAGTTCTAGAGTCGTAAGAACCAAGCGGCTATTCACACAAGAAACGAAAAATGAGCATTTAGTTCTAATGATATGTAATTGTATGCTCAATAAAGGCTCAAAACTCACTTTTGTGGGAATGGGTTTTTGTAACAACTCTCATCAAAAGTCCTAATTATTAAATTAAATTGTCCAATAAGAAAACCTAATTGAGACACCCAAGTGATTCTGAACAAACCCTAAAATTTTCATAATTTTCAGAATCAGGATTAGGGCCCCTAAAACTCAGGGGGGGGGGGGGGTAATACCCTAGTTGACGATTATCTAAATAACTTTCTGTCAAAATTGAAATTTACAAAACCGTCGACTCAGCAAGCCTACCCATGCACGTAGCTACCCTATGAATATAGGTTGGCAGTCGCGTAGCGCGACGACTAAGGGGGTAGGCAGTCGCGCTACGCTACTGAGTCAAATTCTCAGTATAAATAGGTGGGTTTGGGACTTGAATTCTGTCCTTGGAACGACGTAAATCGGAGTTACGTAGACTGAGTTATCACCGAAACAGTCCACTAAACACACACAATCACGAAGTGCTGCCACAATCAGGGTAATAACTCGATCACTATTACGATTCAACGTCCGATCGATTATAACTATCCAACGATTGTTTAAGTGCCGCTCAAATTGAGTTTATACTTTATTTGATTCAATGTGATTTCGACTTGAATGTTTGAGTACTGCTCGAATTCGGACTATACTCTGTCATTCGTTGTGAATCCGTTGAATTGTTAAGTATTGCACTAATAAATCGTTGTGAGGGTTTAATCTCGTGAATTGTCGTAACTGTTGTATTAGTTACTAACCTATTGTGTGTGCATTGTTATTTAAATTAGGTTAATCACGGCTAATCAGTAGGCTTATATTCTGCTCGTTAAATCTACAATGTGAGTCATTCTCTTTTTATCAAATTACTTTCAAAAGAAATGTTTATTTTCAAAGGTTATACTTACAGTGATTAAGTTTATGTAATCACCAAATTACAGCCGGTATGTGGGGTATTGTATACATTACTTTTAAAATTAGGTGAGCGTACCTAAATCATGAGAAATAGGTGGGCGTACCTAAATCATGAAATACGTCACTATGGGTGAACGGACTCGATAGTGATATGACCACAGTCACAGATCCAGTCGAGTGACAAATACTGTGGGTAGTTGGTTGATATCTGAAACATTGTAATTTCTCTTAATACTGTAAATTATAACAAATGTGTCGTTTTAGCAAAATGAATGATTCACTAAGTATTTCCCTGCTGACAAAACCTTTTTCAAACATGTTTCAGGTGATATGTTGTGAGCACAGGAAAAGTGCCATGGAGCACTGCAAGCTTAGAAAGTGGCTCAATGTAAATAAATAAAGAAACATGTTTTAAAGAAATAAAGGATTTCCCAGTGAAATCAAGAGTTTGTAAATTATGGGAATTATCCCTATATTATATATAAACGAGCAGTTTTATTAAATAATTGATTCTGTTTAAAAAGTCTTCCGCTGTCACTAAATTAAATACCACGGGATTTCCTGCCTCGCAGCTCTGGACCGGGTCAAACTGGGGCCGAGGGCCGTGACAGGAAAAGGTGGTATCAGAGCCACTGATTTAAGCTTACTATTGATTTTAGCCTATTAAAATAATTGAGAAATTTAATTGTTATTCTGTAAAAATATGTTTTATTAATTGTTTAATTGTTGAGTACAGTATGGGTAAACAAAAGATTTCTGCTATCTACCACAAATTAGATACTGCAACCTCCTCTTCTAAACACCCAGCAACTCTGGAAGAAGGAATTTTTGTCCGTAAAGCAAATTATGAAAATCCTCTCACCCAAGATAAAAGAAATTCAATTCTTAGGAAGGGAAAGGAGAAAACAAAGAAAACCCAAGTCAAGAAAGTGAGGTTTAATCCAGAAATCCAGGAATTAGGCAATAGGTCACCTTGGGAAGATACCTTAGATGAAAAATGGGCAAACTTATATATGCTAGCTACCGTAGCAGAGAATGCAAACCTCTAAAAATAACAATAAGCTTGGTCTACTAGAAAATTAATATCCAGTAAATAAATAAAGTATAAGTGTGTTCTCTTTCCTGTAGTCTTTTGTACAAATCCGTATGCAATAAAACTTTAATGTTTATTTGTTAAACTTTGTTCCAAAGTTTTAACTTAGCATTTTTGTGCATTTTGCATATATGCTGTCCAGCATGACTGAGATATCGGAAGCATTTCAGAATCTCAACCTCTACCCTGTACCAATTGAAGTCTCCCACGACTTTACTGGTTATATTGCTGACATAGAGGAACCCGTGGAATTCCAAGCTCCACCGCTGGAAAAAGCAAAACCTAAAAAGAAGAGAAGATATGTAGGATGGAGAAAAGTACGCAGGAGAAAGCCAGCTACTAGGAAACTCCCTAAAATAGAAAACCCTATAGACAAAGGAAAAGGAATCGAAATCGGAGAAAGTTCAAATCCAGCAGAAATAGAGATCAGGAAAGATGATAAACAAAAAGGAATAGAAATTGGAGAGAATTCTAGACAAGCTGAAGATATCACATTTCAAGACGAAATCGACCGTCTACTGGCAAATTGTGATGTTATTAGCCCTATCCATAATAATCTATATCCTTACCTAGAAACCCAACTTCCTGTGAATCTGGAACCAGCTATTCCAGATCCACTAATCCACACTCAACCTCTAGGTCAAATGGAAGAATGGTGGACGAACGACTGGCAATTTGAAAATATTGTTAACAGTCCTTATTCTTTCCTTCCACAGTGGGAGCCAGACCCTATCCCCAATCCTCCAATGAGTACCGAAAACTTAGCTGAACTCCGTCAGTACGGTGAAGAACTGATAAATACAGGAAATAGGATTAAGGATATGGGAGAAAGGATTACCTGGAAGTACGACGAAAGGGAACGTCGTTACTAAACTACCTGTGACCAGAGAATAGTGGGGTTGGGAAGAATGTCTGTATATTAATAATAATAATTAAATATATAAACTCTGTAAAATGGGAAATAAAACATTGTAAGATAAATGGTGTGTATGGATGCCTATCTAATATATATAAAGTAAAATAGAAGTCGAAACATCGACAATTTTGGATACATATATCTGTGTTGTAAGATTTTATGTGCTTTTGTGTAAATGTTTTATTTACAATCATTTGATACTAATGATATAATTATAATAATTATCAGATGGAAAACGCTAATAATGAACCAGTTAATGAAGGGAATCAATCTGAGCAACAACCAGGGGATCAATATATGACTAGACAAGATATTGAAAATATTGTTGCTCAAGGGATAGCCAATGCTATTCCAACAATTGTTGCGGCAGTAAAAAAGTCCAATCGAACCGCAACAAATCATTCCTAGTAAACGTACTCAGGAAGATAATTATAGTAATAGTGTAAATGGAGGCGGCAATCATGACGATAATAATCCTCGACAGGCTCCACCTCCTAAGAAAATGAAAGCCGCAACATCTGGTTGCACTTTCAAAGAATTTCTTGCTTGTAAACCCACTGAATTTGCAGGCAATGAAGGAGCAACTGCAGTACTGCGTTGGTTAGAGAAAACCGAAGCAGTAATTGCAATAAGTAAGTGTTCAGAAGAAGATCAGGTGATGTATGCGTCAAATTTGTTCAAAGAAGGGGCTCTGGAGTGGTGGAACACGGTGCTACAAGCAAAAGGAAGAAGGATGGCATATGCTATGAACTGGGAAGAATTTAAAATTCTTGTAGAAAGAAAATACTGTCCTGAATATGAAAAGGAACAAATGGCAAATAAATTCCTAAACCATCGTATGGTAGGCGTAGAGTGTCGCGGTTATACTTCGACATTCTTTGAATATGCTAGAGTGGTACCAACACTGGCTTCGCCAGAACCGGTACTTATTTCTCGTTACATTTGGGGATTGATTAGCGAAATCCGTAACATTGTTAAAGCTGCGAGACCTCGCACTATTGACGATGCTGTGGAACTAGCTAATACTCTAACTGATGAACTAGTGCGTTCAAGAGAAGAAGATCGAAAGAAGGAATTGGCTCAAAAGATTACCCAAGGATTTCGTGTGGGTAATGATAATAGGTTCAAGAAAAGAGGAAGGAGACAATCTGCACAACCGCCTTTTTGCAGTAATTGCAAAAAGAACCATTTTGGAAGATGCAATATGACCTGCAACTTTTGTAAAGCCATAGGTCATAAGGAAGAAGATTGCAGAAGGAAATTCACAATTTGCTACAATTGTGGAGAAACTGGACATTTTAAAACAAGCTGCCCTAAATTGGTTAAACCAGCAGATAACAAAGCCAAGCCAGCTGATGTAACAACAAAGAAGAATGCCCGAGCATTTCAGCTAACCACTCAAGAAGCTGAACTAATCCCTGACGTCATAGCTGGTACGTTTTTGGTCCACGACGGTTATGCAAAAGTTTTATTTGATTCTGGTGCAAACCAAAGTTTTATCAATACTTCATTTTGCCAAGCCCTTAACTTACCCTTAACCACCCTTAGGCAAATTTTTACAGTCGAAACGGCAGACGGAAATTCTGTTAACATAAATAAGGTTTTGCAAGAAGGAAATATAGAATTGTTAGGCCATAAGTTTTCTGCAAACCTGTTACCTATGAAATTAGCCGAATTCGATGTCGTGTTAGGAATGGATTGGTTGGTAGCCAACCATGCGAGAATCCTTTGTGATCAGAATTCCATAGAAATTCAATCACCCACTGGAGAAGTGATTAGGATTATAGGAGATAAACCACGTAAACCCATGAAGTTCATATCAGTAATGAAAGTTGCTAATTATGAACGAAAACAAGGAATAGTATATATGATTTCAGTAATCATTAGTACTAAGGGAAAAGAAATTAAGGAAATTCCTGTAGTCTCCGAATATCCGGATGTATTCCCAGAAGATTTACCAGGATTACCTCCAGATAGGGAAGTAGAATTTAGGATTCATCTAATTCCAGGAACTACACCGATAGCCAAGGCACCCTATCAGTTAGCACCCACAGAAATGTTAGAACTGAAAAAGCAATTAGATGAATTACTAAGTAAAGGATTTATACAACCTAGCTCATCCCCTTGGGGAGCGCCAGTGTTGTTTGTAAAGAAGAAAGATGGTTCAATAAGAATGTGTATCGATTATAGAGAACTAAATAAGGTTACAATTAAGAATCGATACCCATTACCTAGGATTGATGATCTATTTGATCAACTTCAGGGGGCTAGATATTTTTCTAAGATAGATTTACGCTCCGGATATCATCAATTGAAGGTACAAGAAGAAGACATACCTAAAACTGCTTTCAGAACTAGGTATGGTCATTATGAGTTTACAGTCATGCCCTTTGGGTTAACAAATGCCCCAGCAGCATTTATGGACATGATGAATCGGATCTGTAAACCATATTTGGATAAATTTGTAATCGTATTCATCGACGATATACTAATTTACTCCAAAAGTCAAGAAGAACATTGCAAACACTTGCATGCACTCTTAACCTTGTTAAGAAAGGAAAAGCTCTATGCAAAATTCTCAAAGTGTGAATTTTGGTTAAAGGAAGTGCAATTTTTAGGACACATGGTGAATCATGAAGGAATTCATGTAGATCCTGCTAAAATAGAAGCAATTACCAAATGGAAGGTCCCACAAACAGCTATGGAAATTAGAAGTTTTCTAGGCTTAGCTGGATACTACAGAAGATTTATTAAGAATTTCTCTAAGATAGCTGTACCTTTGACTAAGTTAACCTGTAAAGCCACTAAGTTTGAATGGGGACATAGGCAGGAAGAAGCTTTTAAAATTTTAAAGCAACGATTGACAAATGCTCCAATTTTAGCATTACCCGAAGGAACAGAAGATTTTGAAGTATACTGTGATGCTTCAAAATTAGGATATGGATGTGTACTAATGCAACGCAAAAAGGTAATTGCGTATGCTTCCCGGCAGTTGAAAAAGCACGAAGAAAATTATACGACTCACGACTTAGAATTAGGAGCCATAATTTTTGCCTTGAAAATATGGAGACATTATCTGTATGGAAGTAAGTTTACTGTGTATACAGATCATAAAAGTTTAAGATATATATTTGGGCAGAAAGAGTTGAATATGAGGCAAAGAAGATGGATGGAAGTTCTAAGCGATTACGACTGTGATATCCAATATCACGAAGGAAAGGCAAACGTAGTTGCAGATGCCTTAAGTCGTAAGTATCATGAAAAGCAACGACGAGTTCGTGCTCTCCGATTAAATCTACAAATAGATTTAATGGAACAATTAAAGAATGTTCAGGAATCAGCAATCAAGGACGATGCTGAAGGAATGAAAGGTTATATAAAGGAACTAGAGCAAGGAAATGATGGAATGTGGAGATTCCACAAAAGAAGAATTTGGGTACCTAAGCAGGGAGATTTAAGACCTAAGATTTTAGAAGAAGCCCATAAATCTAGGTATACTATGCACCCTGGAAACAATAAGATGTACCAAGATTTAAGAAAGAATTTTTGGTGGATAGGCATGAAGAAAGATATAGCAGGATATGTTTCTAAGTGTCTTACTTGTTCACAAGTTAAGGCAGAACATCAGAAACCTGCAGGGTTATTACAACAATTGGAAATGCCAGTATGGAAATGGGAACTTATAACAATGGATTTTGTTACTAAGTTACCCAAAACAAGAAAAGGTAATGATGCGATTTGGGTAATTGTGGATCGATTAACCAAATCAGCACACTTTCTACCAATGAAAGAAACCTTTAGTATGGAAAGACTGGCTAAATTGTATGTAGATGAAGTTGTATCCCTACATGGAGTTCCACTCTCCATTATTTCGGATAGGGATAGTCGTTTTACTTCTCGTTTCTGGAAAAGTTTCCAGCAAGCTATGGGAACTAGACTCAATCTGAGTACTGCATATCATCCCCAAACAGATGGACAAAGTGAAAGGACAATCCAAACTCTAGAAGACATGCTCCGAGCATGTGTAATAGATTTTGGTGGAAGTTGGGATGATCACTTACCATTAATTGAATTCTCCTATAACAATAGTTATCATTCAAGCATTGATACTGCTCCATTTGAAGCATTATATGGAAGAAAATGCAGAACTCCAGTTTGTTGGGCAGAAATAGGAGAAAGTCAACTATCAGGTCCTGAAATAGTGCAAGAAACGACTGATAAGATTACTCAAATCAAAGAAAGATTGAAGACGGCTCGAGATCGCCAAAAGAGTTATGCAGACAATAGATGCAGGCCGTTAGAATTCCAGGTAGGAGACAAAGTACTATTGAAAGTTTCTCCTTGGAAAGGAGTAGTTAGATTCGGAAAGAAAGGAAAGTTAAGTCCAAGGTACGTAGGACCATTTCCAGTAATCCAACGTATAGGACCAGTTGCGTATCGGTTACAGCTACCAGAAAAATTAGCAGGAGTACATGATGTATTTCATGTATCCAACCTCAAGAAATGCTTATCAGATGAATCACTGGTAATACCTCTTCGAGATATAGAGGTAAACGAAAAACTGAAATTTGTTGAGAAACCTCTTCAAATTGAGGATCGAAAGATCAAGTTTCTCAAACACAAACGACTAGTTTTAGTCAAAGTCAGATGGGATTCAAAGAGAGGAGCTGAATACACTTGGGAGTTGGAATCAGAAATGAAGAGAAAGTATCCTCATTTATTCCAGTAAATCTCGAGGACGAGATTTTTATTAAGGTGGGGAGAATGTAACAACTCTCATCAAAAGTCCTAATTATTAAATTAAATTGTCCAATAAGAAAACCTAATTGAGACACCCAAGTGATTCTGAACAAACCCTAAAATTTTCATAATTTTCAGAATCAGGATTAGGGCCCCTAAAACTCAGGGGGGGGGGGTAATACCCTAGTTGACGATTATCTAAATAACTTTCTGTCAAAATTGAAATTTACAAAACCGTCGACTCAGCAAGCCTACCCATGCACGTAGCTACCCTATGAATATAGGTTGGCAGTCGCGTAGCGCGACGACTAAGGGGGTAGGCAGTCGCGCTACGCTACTGAGTCAAATTCTCAGTATAAATAGGTGGGTTTGGGACTTGAATTCTGTCCTTGGAACGACGTAAATCGGAGTTACGTAGACTGAGTTATCACCGAAACAGTCCACTAAACACACACAATCACGAAGTGCTGCCACAATCAGGGTAATAACTCGATCACTATTACGATTCAACGTCCGATCGATTATAACTATCCAACGATTGTTTAAATGCCGCTCAAATTGAGTTTATACTTTATTTGATTCAATGTGATTTCGACTTGAATGTTTGAGTACTGCTCGAATTCGGACTATACTCTGTCATTCGTTGTGAATCCGTTGAATTGTTAAGTATTGCACTAATAAATCGTTGTGAGGGTTTAATCTCGTGAATTGTCGTAACTGTTGTATTAGTTACTAACCTATTGTGTGTGCATTGTTATTTAAATTAGGTTAATCACGGCTAATCAGTAGGCTTATATTCTGCTCGTTAAATCTACAATGTGAGTCATTCTCTTTTTATCAAATTACTTTCAAAAGAAATGTTTATTTTCAAAGGTTATACTTACAGTGATTAAGTTTATGTAATCACCAAATTACAGCCGGTATGTGGGGTATTGTATACATTACTTTTAAAATTAGGTGAGCGTACCTAAATCATGAGAAATAGGTGGGCGTACCTAAATCATGAAATACGTCACTATGGGTGAACGGACTCGATAGTGATATGACCACAGTCACAGATCCAGTCGAGTGACAAATACTGTGGGTAGTTGGTTGATATCTGAAACATTGTAATTTCTCTTAATACTGTAAATTATAACAAATGTGTCGTTTTAGCAAAATGAATGATTCACTCAGTATTTCCCTGCTGACAAAACCTTTTTCAAACATGTTTCAGGTGATATGTTGTGAGCACAGGAAAAGTGCCATGGAGCACTGCAAGCTTAGAAAGTGGCTCAATGTAAATAAATAAAGAAACATGTTTTAAAGAAATAAAGGATTTCCCAGTGAAATCAAGAGTTTGTAAATTATGGGAATTATCCCTATATTATATATAAACGAGCAGTTTTATTAAATAATTGATTCTGTTTAAAAAGTCTTCCGCTGTCACTAAATTAAATACCACGGGATTTCCTGCCTCGCAGCTCTGGACCGGGTCAAACTGGGGCCGAGGGCCGTGACAGTTTTTATGTGATCCTTGCATCCTTTGCCATCTCAAGTTTCCCTTGCATCCTTCGCCATCTCAAGTGTGTTTTATTCCTGAAAATTAAAACTTAACTAGAAAACAAGAAAATTAATCTAAACTAAACTAAGGATAGTTTCGCGGAATGCCTCCGTTGTGCGCCACGTTTATAAGGGTCCTTGGCTAGACCCAAAGCCTGGTCACATGTTACCCAAGTGGGATGTATTGCATCCCTTGTTACACCGTCGGAGAGCGTCATCCAAGCTTGAGTCTATGACCTTCATGTAGTTGACCGGGTCTTCTTCCTCTACTTTCTTTCCACACTCAAACTTCATTTCCTCATCCCCAAACTTCAATGTTAAAGTCCCGTCATTCATATCTACCACTGCTTGGGCGGTGGCTAGAAATGGCCTCCCGAGGATGAGAGGGACATCGGTGTCTTCTTCCATGTCTAGGATGACAAAGTCGGTTGGAAAAACGAATTTGTCAACCTTGACCAGCAGATTTTCAGCGACACCTTCTGGAAATTTGACGGACCTGTCGGCGAGTTGTATGCTCATCTTTGTAGGGCTTGTTGTTCCTAGGCCGAGTCGTTTGAACATTGACGTGGGCATGAGGTTAATGCTAGCCCCAAGATCGGCTAATGCATTACGAACGGGGGACTTCCCAATCGAGCAAAGAATTGTGAAGCTCCCGGGGTCGATTTTCTTTTGTGGAAGTTTGTTGAGTACTAAAGCGGAGCATTCTTCGCCTAAGTTAACTAATTGCAATGATTCAATTTTCCTTTTGTGAGTGAGGAAATCCCTCATGAATTTTGCATACTTAGGCATTTGGGTTAGGACCTCAATAAAAGGAATATTAACATGCAATTGTTTTAGTAAACTTTCGAACTTTGCGAATTGCTCATCGGTCTTTTGACGATTTAACCTACCAGGGTACGGAATTTGAGGAGTCTTGGTGGGCTCTTGATTTGGTGAAGAAGCCTTTTCTGGTTGAGGTGTAGGTGAAGTCGTGCTTTGGCGTTGACTTCTTTCAACTGGTGGTAATGGGGCATCCTAGGGACCCACGGTTCGGTTTCTCAATGTGATGAGGTGTACTTGCACCTTTGGGTTGGTTTCGGTATTACTTGGTAACGCGCCTTGTGGTCTCTCGGAGAAATTTTGAGCTAGTTGATTTAATTGTTTTTCAACGTTTTGAATGCTAGCTTGTTGATTTCTAAAATTCGATTCCAATTGTTGAAATCGATCCGAGTTTTTCTTTTCGGTGTCGGAGATGAGGCGAGATATGGTATCTTCAAGCCTTTCTCTTCCACCTTGTTGTTGAGAGAAATTTTGTGGTTGTTGAAAATTAGTTCGTTGGTTTTGTTGGTTACTACTATTGCCGGGATCTCTCCAACCAAGATTTGGGTGGTTACGCCATCCTTGGTTGTAGGTACCCGTTGGAGGACCCGACGGCCTAGGTCTATTATCAATGTAGTTTAACGTTTCTGCTTGTTCATCTAATTCTTTCATACAACTCCAATTTTCATGTGACCCACCACACCCTTCACAAGCCATAACCGAGGCCGTTTTTGTCATTTCTAGCCTTTTGATTTTCGAAGAGAGGGCCTCGATTTGGGCTTGTAAAGAGGTGCTTTCATCAACCTTATGGGCGCCCGGGGCAATAGATTTATTACCTCGGGGAGTGTGCCATTGAAAATTGGTTTGAGCAATTTCCTCAATTTGATTATATATTTCGTTTGGGCGACGATTACCTAAAAGTCCCCCGGAGCTTGAATCAAGTGTTTGTCTTGTGTGTGGCAACAACCCATTGTAGAAAGTGGATAGTTGTTGCCACACCGCTAGACCGTGATGAGGACACTTTCTTAGAAGCTCCTTGAACCTTTCCCAAGTTTCATATAAGGATTCCCCATCCTCTTGTGAGTATGTATTAATTTCAGTCATTAATTTAGCCGTTTTAGCAGGAGGGAAATACTTATATAGAAACTTTTGGGCTAGTTCATCCCAGGTGTTTACCGAGCCAACTGGGAGGGTGTTAAGCCAAGCCTTAGCTCGGTCTTTTAGTGAAAATGGAAACATCCTAAGGCGAATGGCGTCGTTTGATGCTCCATTGATCCGAAAAGTATCACATATTTCCAAGAAATTAGTAATATGTAGATGGGGATCCTCGTCCGCAAGCCCATGAAAGGTTGCGGAGTTTTGGAGCATTTGTATCAAATGTGGCCGAAGTTCGAAGTTGTTGGCATCGACATTCAGTGCATTGATAGCGGCGCCGAGATTGCCTACGGTGGGCCGTAGGTAATCCATGAGGGTACGTTGGTCCGCCATTGGAAGTGGGTCCCCCGAAACTTTCTCTTGATTTTTAGCTTTAAGTCTTTTTCTGAGAAAGCGTTCGGGTTCTTCTAGAGGTTCTTTTATGTCTCTACTAGAACTGGAGCTCATGCACTACGTAGGAGGTTCAAATGTGGCGCCTGGGTTCCAAGTCCTGCAATAAAAACAGAAAAGAACGTTGGTCAGAATGTCCACCACGGCCCCGTGCTCGGTGAACACGGCCCGTGGTCAGAGATACAGTGATTGTTTTCTGGATCCCTGTTACTGGGAGTTGGACACGTCCCCGTGTTGCACCGACACGGCCCCGTGTTCAGCTCTCTGTAACTCAGAAAATAAAAACTGCCAGTGATGATGCTGGGCACGGCCCGTGTCCGACCAGGCACGGCCCGTGCTGAGCTCTGCAGAAACAGAAAAACTAAAAAAAAAAATCCTAAAAAAATGAAAAATAAGAAAAACGATTAGGCCGTTGATTCCTAACTTTCTTAAAATCCTTGTGTCCCCAGCAACGGCGCCAAAAACTTGATGCGTGTGAAGTGTTATATATATTAGGTGTATATTTTAAGCCCCTTTAACACTTATTTTTAGCCAAGTTTTAAATTTATAAAACACGATATTTCACTAACACTAAACACACATATGGGCAAGTGCACCCATCGTGAGCGTAGTATAGTGTTGGTAAGATACCGAGGTCGTCCAAGGACACAAGAGCTTTTAGTACCGGTTTATCCTCAACGTCTAATCAAAATAAAAGTTTAGAAAAATGTTTTAAACTAAGAAAAATAAAAACTAACTAAAAATGCTGAAAAATAAAATAAAAAGAAAAACAGATAGACAAGATGAATCACTTGGTTCCGACTCGTATCTAGTGTAACCTTTGATTATTTCCGCACTTTTGCACTATTTTAAGAGATTATCTTAGTTATTGTAGTAGGCCCCTCTTTTGAAGGTGACGTTACCCTCACCCCAGTAGTTTGAGTCAGCAAGGATACAATCCTAAAAGGGTGGATTATTGGAAGATAATTAATTAAGTTATTAATGCAAATTATGGTAGGCCCCTCTTTTGGAGGTGACGTTACCCTCGACTAAGTAGTCTGAGTCAGCAGGGATACAGTCCTAAATAGCCGGGTTATAGTAATAATAGTAGTTAACTTATGAGGGGATCAAAGAGTTTGGACCCCCGCCATCCAATACCGTTAAGTATTGAAGGAGGTCCTACTAAATTTGACCCAGGTCCATTGCAGGACCTCTAAACGCTGAACAATGGCAAGACCTTTACCAAACCGTTCCCTTAACCCCCGACCAGGTAGCCAACATACCTCCATATAGACCGTGGAGATATGAATGGTGAAAATCTTTTATTTTATATAGACAGTAAAATAATGCCAAGACACCACGGACAAATGATAAGGAAAGATCACCTTCAACATAAGCAACTAGTTATTAAAGTTAGAGGTGTTCATCGAATCGAATATCAAATTTTCGAATTATTCGAATCGAATTGTTCGAATAATTTTTATTTTTCCTTGAATTCGTATTCGATTCGAATTCGATTAAAACCTACCGAATTCGATTCGAATTCGTATTCGAATAAAAAACTCAATTCATATTCGATTCGTATTCGATTAAAAATTCGAATTCGAATCGAATTCGAATAAATTCGATTTAATTCAGATTCTTTAAAAACATGTAAAAAACTTTCAAAATGAAACATAAATTTTAAAGCAGCTATAAAGCACGATATCACATTAAAAAGTTCCAAATAAAGTACCACAAGTCTAAAATTCAAAACGAGAAGTCGGGAATAACCACTCCACATTACAAGTTAATATTTTTATGCTTAGAAATCTACTGATAGATTTGTTACTTAGGTTTTAGTTATGGGTCATGTAGTTGGTTTGGTAATGGGTAATTTTAATACTTGGAAAAAATTGAAAATAATTTATAGTATAGCCTTATAAAAGTTATATATGTATTATATATAAAAATAATAAATAAAAATGTATAATTTTTATTCGAATCGAATCGAATTTGAAATTATAAATTCCTATTCGATTCGTATTCGATTTACTTGATTCGAATTGAATCGAATTCGAATTCTTATAATCGAAACGAATTCTTGATAATCGAATCGAATTTAAACGAATTTCGAATTTTTCGAATTCGAAACAAATTCTGCACACCCCTAATTAAAGTCATTAATACAAAACCAAGTAAAAAGTGCAAAAGATTAGAAATAAAAAGTATTACACTAGACACTTTGTCTTCACCAAGTGATGTAAGAGACTTAGGCAAACTTGGCCTTGATTGTCAAGAACTCTTACGATCAATCTTGGATCCCGAGACGACTCACACACTCTACGATGGACAATGGATGATGGTGGTGGATGATGGTGTTATGGTGGTGGTGGGTGGTGGGTGAAGTGTGAGAGAGGTGGTGTGCCAAGGGATGGTTTGAGCTTAAGCCAAGCACTCCTATTTATAGGCTGAACAGAAGCTCGGGCACGGCCCCGTGTCCACATCCTCTCTTTCTTCATTTAATACAGCTTTGTCTTATTAGTTGACCACGCCCCCGTGTCCGCTGAGCAGGACCCCGTGTGCAGAAGAATCTTTGTACTATGAAGATTTGCCTGGATTGTGCGAATCTTATAGTTGACCACGGCCCCGTGTCCGCTGAGCACGGCCCCGTGGTGGGCAATAGAAGCTTCTACCACTTTGTCTTTTCTGCTGACACTTGGGCACGCCCCCATGCTGGCTGAGCACGGGGCGTGTTCAGGCTTCTGATGTCTTGTTTTGCTTGGGAAGATGCTGTCGTGGGGTCGGGCATGTCACGTCTTGTTCCTTTTCTTGTATTTATGTTAGATTTTGATGTCTTTTTGCTTCTTTTGTTAATTTGAGCTCATTTAATCCTGAAAATACAAAAGGAAGACAAAAGCACACTTTTTCCAACATTAGTACTAAAAAAGGGTTAGTTTTATGCCACGATTGATGAAATTTATATGTTGCATTTTGAACACATCACTGCGCTTACGGCGAAAAAATCTAAGCTTCAGAAGGAGACTCCCCCTACACCTTCAGAGTCAGAGATTGACATGGGTGTTTTTAGTGCAAAACATGGTAATCTTCTGGAGAAGATATACGCAGCTTCTGGTTCCCGAGGTACAACGGTTTCCTTTTGTATGTTTTGTTTCTTTACCTTCTTTTCTCGTTTTTAACTATTGTGCCTGACTTGTAGCAGGTCCCAAACCAGGTAAGGGTGTTCGCGGGGTTGATATCTCCAAGATTACGCCTCCTACGTCCCCACCTTCTAGAACCTTTGGCCTATCTCCTCCACATGTCGATCCAGGTGAAAAAAGGAAAGGAGGTGATGTGGAAGTTGAACAAGTTGGGGAGGGTGGTGGTGATGGTGTTGGTGGTGGTAATGGTCGTGATGAGGGTGTTGACACTGAGGTGGAGTCAAGTGAGGCTACTCCTCGTCACACCATTTATACCAAACGTCCACCGGGTTCTGGAGGGGGTGGTACATCAGAAGTTCGCCGGAGTCCCAAATATGAACATGTTCAAGGTGGGTCCTGGGATACTCACAATCCCGCATGTGCTGCTCTCCCCCACGCTCCTCGATGGAACCTGACTCAAGGCTCTCGGATGACTGATCTGAATAACTGCCGAGAGTTCTTTTCTTTAACCCTCCCTCCTGCTGAAAGATTGTTTCAAAAGAAACGCAGTCGGATGGATCTCTTGGATGATCACATCCATGCTGGGGTTAATTTTTTTGCTACCTCCCAAGAGATTGCACATGAATGGCAGTTGATGGGGGAGGATACGTTGGAATTTGAGACTGCCAAGAAGGCGTTGGCTGAGGAGAGGGAAAAGTTTAATGCTGAGAAGAAGGGTTTGTCATGGAGGGTCGCGGACGCGGAAGACAAACTTGCTATAGAGAAGCAGGTTAATGCTAACAAGCAAAAGGAATGGGAGGTTGCTTGTGAACGAACCAACCGGGAGATGTAGACCCAACGTGATACCATTGTTAGGTTATCAGGAGAAAAGACTAAGATAAGTGAAGAAGCTGAGCAGGAGCGTGCTGCTCATCAAAAGAGATAAAGTGAATATCTCCAACGGATTGCCAAGTTGCAACAGCTTGTTACCGAAAAATCTACGGAAGTCCGGGCTTCAGAGATCATAGCGGGGGAAGCTAATGCCGACAGCAAGTGGTTGCTTGCGCGTGGCGTTCCTCTAGTATGTTTTCTTTTCCTTATCTTGTCTGTCTTGCTTTGTTTTTTGTTTTGTATGTTCATTCTAGTTCTTTCAGATTGTTGATCGGATCGTGAGGTCTGAGGAGTTGGCCACGTATATGTATGAGCTTGGTGAAGCCGCGTATGATAATGGTCGTAAGGACGGTTATACTGAAGGAAGGTCAGCTGTTGAGGCGAAGGAAGCACTAAAAAGGTTTGACTTATATAAAACTGACTGTGCTGCTCGTTATGCGAAGAAGCGGCAGGAGTTTGAGTTTCTCGAATTCGCCATTGTCAAGGCTGTTGGGAAATTATCTCGGAAACCTGATGGAGTCGCGTTGCTAAAGAAAGCTCTTGGTGATGAAGACCGTGAAGCTGGGGGTGCTGGTCCTAGTCATCAAGATTGAAGACTTCCGGCTTGCATGCCGCGTACTGACCCTATGGTTTTGTAATCACCTGACAATTCTCTTTGAACAATTTACTTTATGCTTTGTAAACAATTTTCTTTTGGTTGTTATGTTTGCTGATATTTTGATACACTTGGTATATTTTACGCTAACTGTGGGTTTTCGGTGGATACTTGTTGTGAATTTTGTTATCGTTACAATATGTGCATGTGTAATTACTTTGATTAGGTATCACGAATGAATGATGGCTGAGAAAGGTTAGATTGTGTTAGTCATCCTAGCTTTGCACTGTATCGTGTTATGCTTGGAAAAACTTTACAACGTTTGTTCTGTCGTTAAGCGCGTCGTTTGATTCGTGTATACGAAGTGATCGTTTTACAGGTTATTGTGTTGACCCGGCTGTGTTCAGCTTTGGGGGTCTTACAATGTTTGTTTAACCATGTTTACGATGCTTTCGTGTGTAGGTGGGCACGAAGCGGTATATGGCGTGATAGGCTTTAGTTGTGTGTTCTTGACCCGGCTGTACACTTAGTTGTGACGAGCCTTGGAGGTCTACAACGTTTCCTATGTCTGAGCCATTGATGAATTCGTGTATGCCCGAAGTAATATATGCAGTTGTAACAAAAATTCGCATGAGATAAGATAGCCAACACTTCTTGTATTAAGGTCAACTGTGTTAGGCGCGCGGCCATTCATTACAAGGAAAAATAAAAACTACGGCCGTCTACATATAACATTTCCTCAGTTGTTGGGCATTCCAAGTCCTGGGGACTTCTTTGTTTTCGAGCGTGCGCAGCTTGTACGCTCCTTTCCCAATGACTTCATCTATGATGTAAGGTCCTTCCCATTTGAGAGCTAGTTTTCCCGGTCTTTCGGCATTAGACGCCTCGTTATCTCTTAAGACGTAGTCTCCGGGGTTGAATGTGCAGATTCTGACCTTATATTGTAGTATTTCTCCAGCTTGGTTTTGTATTTTGTCTCATTGATTGCTGCCATCACTCTTCTTTCTTCTAGAAGGTCTAAATCCAACCTTCTTTCTTCTTCATTATTAACAGCATTCCTCGACAACATCCTTGGAGATGGCAGGCCTATCTCTGCTGGTATCACGGCTTCTGACCCATAGACTAGACTGAACGGTGTTTCGCCGTTGCTTGTCTTTGGCATAGTCCTATGGGCCCACAGTATGCTGGGCAATTCGTCGACCCATCCTATTCGCTGCTTCCCGAGCCTCGCTTTAATACCATCTACGATACTTTTGTTTGCCAGCTTCGACCTGACCATTTCCTTGTGGGTGTGCTACCGAGGAAAAGGTGTGTTCTATGTTCAGCTCCTTGAACCAGTTTTGAAGATCTTCAGCATCGAAATTTGTTTCGTTATCGGTTATAATTCTCAGAGGCAGCCCGAAACGACAAATTATGTGTTCCTAGATGAACCTTCGCACCACAGTAGATGTAGTTGATGCTAGCGCCTTTCCTTCCACCCATTTAGTGAAATAGTCTATTGCTACTATGATAAACTTCATTGCTCCTGGGGCTTCTGGAAAAGGACCAACCATATCTATACCCCATTGCTGTAATGGCCAAGCCGTTGTTACGGGGACCAGCTCGTTTTTTGGGCGAATTGTTTTCGGGGCATGTCTCTGACAACCACTACATTTTCTCAGGACCTTGACTGCATCCAGGTGCATCCCTGCCAGTAATAACCCGCGTTCATTACTTTCGCTACCACCATTCTTGGACCGGCATGAATGCCGCAAATGCCCTCATGTACTTCGCGGATCAAGTAATTTGCATCTTCTGGATCTACACATCTCAGTAACGGTCCGAGGTACGATTTCCTGTACAAAATGCCATCAGACATTTGGTAATGTTCGGACTTGTACTGTATTTTTCTTACTTCAGCTTTGCTTTCGGGTAGTATTCCAGACTGGAGTTACATGATAATCGGAGTCATCCAGGACGTTGCTCCCAGTTGGATGACGCTCACTTGCCTTAACGGTACTGATGGGTTGTTTAGAACTTCAATGCGCATGTCATTGGCCAGATGTTGGAAGCTGGTGGAGGCGAGTTTGCTCAGTGCATCCGCTGGTTTGTTCTCGCTCCTGTTAATGTGGTGCACCTTGTAGGAATTGAAGTTTTGTAGCAAGATTTTTCTTGGTCTAGGTACAGCGCCATCACATCTCCTTTGGCGTCATACTGGCCATTGATCTGTCCTGCTACGAGCATGGAGTCTACATGCGCTTCTATATGTTTGACTCCCATCTTGATTGCTAACCGCAAACCAGCGAGAAAAGCTTCATATTCGGCTTCATTATTTGTGCTCTTGAAGTCCAACCGGATGGCGTATGTGAACTCATGTTTTTCTGGACTTACCAATCTAAGTCCTGCGCCTGCGCCATCTTCGTTAGATGCGCCATCTATATATAGTAGCCATGGTTCTTCTGAATGTTTCTTTTCAGCTCTTTCCATTGCCTTGCACTCTTTGTCATTGTCATCTGGCACCTCTGTCAGGAAATCTGCCAATACCTGACCCTTGATTGCTGGCCTTGGTCTAAAAACCACGTTGTGGCCTCCCAGTTCTATACCCCACTTTTCTAATCTTCTGGATATCTCAGATCTTGCGAGGATGTTGCCGATGTTGTAATTCGTCAGGACGTGAATGACATGGTTAGCAAAGTACCTGCGCAATCGCCTGGACGCGTGAATCAGTGCGAGGACCAGCTTTTCCATTATGGCATATCTTTTTTCTGGGTCATTCAAGGTGCGAGACATGTAGTATACTAGCGTTTGTATGCCTTGTCTGTCTACCAGTAGAACTGCTCGTATCGCTTTCTCCGATGCTGACAGGTACATCACTAGGGGTTCACCTTTCATTGGTGCTGTCAGTGTTGGCAATCGTATGAGACAGTCTTTCATTTCTCGGAATGCATTCTCGGCTTCCGGAGTCCACTGGAACTGATTCTTTTTCACGCAGTTGCTGAGGGTTTTGATAAATGGAAAAGATTTTGCCGCATGATTGGCCAGGAAGCGGTTGAGTGCTGCTAACCGTCCGGCCAACTTCTGCATTTCCTTTATCGTTGATGGTGAGGGCATCCGTTCTATTGCTTGTACCTTCTCGGGGTTGACCTTGAAACCGTCCTTGGTAACGATGAAACCCAGGAACTTCCCTTCTTCCATCCCGAAGGAGCACTTCACTGGATTCAATTTAATGTTTACCCCACGCAAGGTATCGAATGTTTTCTGGATGTTCACCAACATCGTGCCATCCTCCTTACTCATAATGACCAAGTCATCCATGTATACCTCGATGTACTTACCTATGGCATCACTGAAAGTTTCGTTCATCAATCTTTGGTAAGTTGCACCTGCATTCTTTAGACCGAAGGGCATTTTTGTATAACAATACAACCCTGTCGGTGTGCGGAATGCCGTTTTGTCTTCGTCTTGGATGGCCATCTGCACCTGATGGTATCCTTTATAAAAATCGAGGAAACATTTACACCTGAAGGAGGCCAGTGAATCGATTTTCTCGTCAATTTCTGGTAGAGCATAACAATCGCGCGGGCATACTTTGTTCAAATCCTTATAATCCATGCACATTCTCCATCCTCCGTTTCCTTTTGGGACCATTACTGGGCTAGCTACCCAGGTTTGGTAACGGACTTCCCTAATAATGCCTGCGTTTAGCAATTCTGTGATTTGTTCTTGCATGGTGTCGTGCTTTATGTCTCCCAGATGGCATTTCGTATGTACCACAGGTTTAGCGTTCTCAGAAACATTCAGTCTGTGCTCTGCTATGTGCCGTGGAACGCCAACCATATCGGCCGGTGTCCAGGCGAACACGTCCATATTCTCAAACAGTAACCTTTTTAGCGCTGCGCGTGTGAGATCTGACATTGCTGGGCCCAAGGTGACAGTTTGCTCTGGATACTTGTCGTTTAGTATCCATTTTTCAGGTTCTGTGCGTGGTGTGGGCTTGCTTGTTTTTGCTGGTCTGATTTCGTCAATCGCGAGGACCTCCTTGCTTGCGTAGATTATGGCTATCCCTGTCTCTGTTGGAAAGCCAACAGCTGAATGTGGTCCCAAACAGATCATGCTAAAATCTCCCTGGGACTCTCTTCCCAAAAGGATATCATGTCTTGAGTTTGCTGGCAACACCATGAATGTGACTTCTTCCGTTCTTGAGTTCTTTCCATCCGAGAGCAGCACCGGGAACGATATCTGACCGAGAGGAAAAACGGCCTCGTTGCAGAAACCAGTTAATGGGTAATCTACTGGTTCTAGGCGCGCTTCATCCTCTTGGTCCAATTGATTAAAGCACTGTTCGTAGATGATATCTGCGGTGCTCCCTGGATCTATGAAAATGTAGTCAGTTTGGTAATGATCGAACACCCCATAAATGACTATAGGCCTTCGTTCTCTTTGACCTCCTCGTACCACAGGGAAAACGACTTGTTTCTCGCGCCAAGAGTCGTCTTGGGCGCGCTTGTTATAGCTCTTTCGTGGTCTTCTTTGGCCCTCTTGGATCATGTGGGTTTCTAACTTTCGAAGCTTTTTGTTGTCTGGGCCTTCTTCTCTTCTTTGAATTTGGCGATTGTCACGTTTTCCTCCTTTAACCAGATGGGTGAGCTTTCCATCTTTCAAAGCTCTTTCTATTTCCTGCTTTAGGCTAAAACAGTCGTCGGTCAAGTGACCTGTATCTTTGTGGAACTCGCAGAAAAGATTTGGGTCTTGGCCCCTTTTGTTTCGCATCTGTAAAGGACGTTTGAACTGGTGGTTCTCGGTTAACAGGACCTCGAAAGGGGTCTTTGTCAGGGGTGTCCACTGCTTTTCCCTGTTTTCTCTCTTAACCTCTGTGCGATGACTGATCTGATTGATCGTAGCACGCGTATCTTCTCTTATCGGACTTCTTTCTCTGTAGCCAGATGTCTTCCATGACTGGCCTTTGCCTTTCTTGTTGCGAAGATCATGTTGGCTGTGATTGTATTGACGGCTGTCATCACCGGTCAATTGTTTATCAGTTCGCGCGATTGTCTTTGCTGCTTCGATGAAGGTGTCTCAATCTTTGGGGCCTCCATCTCTTCCTTTCAACCGTTTGATCAGGTCATCACACTTTACTGCCCTCATGAAGTGTGTGCGCATCATCTTCTCGCCTACATCTCCGATTTCCAGACATTCTTTGTTATATCTGGTAATGAAATCTTCTATGCTTTCGTGATCTTTCCTCCATATATTTAGGCAGTCAGCTGGGTCTCTGGTGTGCCTGCGTTGTTGGGAGAAATATGCGAGGAACTTGTCTCGAAAATCCATCCAAGATTTGATTCTTCCTTCAGGTAGACTATCAAACCAGACGCGCGCCGCACGCGACGAAGGTTTGAGTAAAAAGATGGCACCAAGTTGGTAATGTGCAGCCACCTGTTAATCCTGAGCCATTGAAGACTTGGAGATGATCATCGGGATCAGTTAAGCCATTGTACTTACCCACGTTGTGTGGCAATTTTGTCTTGTCAATATCGGCTGTTGCGATCTCCTGATAAATTTTGACTTTTCGGCTATGCCTTCTAGGCGACAGCTTAGCGAATAATCATGTTCTGCATTTGGATTGTACCCCGCGCGCTTGTGGGGTTTATACGCCTCGTGTTCTAGTGGTAATCTGCTAAATACCATGCTTTCTCTCTTGTACGTTGTGTCATCTTCTTCATTGTAGCTATCCCATTCATCGTTTATGTTGCGTGGGCCTAAACGACTGTGCACTGCCTTCCTCTGCTGGTGGGAGTGTTGCACATAATTGCCTTCGGTTTCACCATACGTGTCACGTGTTTCATTCCCACTCTGCCTTCTGATGTTGGGTGTTTTTTCAGGTTGTTGGTTCTGCGCATGCATCTGTTGAGGAATATGGGTGTTAGGGGGCCTTCTCATTTGCTTTCTTCAAACGTTATTGGGATAAAATGGGCCCTCTATTCCGTGATGTAATGGAAGAATTCTATGTCCATTGGGCTATTAGTAAGCCATGTAATGCCTCTTTTATTGCCTTAATTCCTAAAGTGGCGGATCCGTTGACTCTATCTGACTATCGCCAGATATCTCTTATTGGGTCGATCACTAAAGTGGTTTCAAAGGTCCTAGCCAATAGGCTCAAGAAAGTGGTGGATTCGATCATGGACCCAGTTCAATCGGCATTCATCAAAGGGAGAAACATTCTAGATGGTCCGCTTATAATCAACGAGGTTGTCTCGTGGGCTAAAAAATGTAAGAAGATCTGTATGCTTTTTAAGGTGGATTTCGAGAAGGTGTATGATAGTGTGGCATGGAACTTTCTTGTTAACGTGATGCACCACATGGGCTTCCCGCCTAAGTGGAATAATTGGATAATGGGAATTCTCTTCACTAGCCGTACATCTATTCTAGTCAATGGTTCCCCTACAAATGAATTTGAGCTAAGGAGAGGACTTAGGCAAGGGGATCCGTTATCTCCTTTCCTCTTCACCTTGGTCATCGAAGGGCTTAATGTGATGATGCAGAAAGCGGTTACGTCGGGGACCTTTGTTGGGTTAGACTTACCTAGAAACGGGCCGAAGTTATCTCACCTCTTTTACGCGGATGACGCGCTCTTCGTTGGAGAATGGTCGGAAAGAAACTTTAGGAACCTTAATAGAGTGCTAAGTGTCACACCCCGATATTTCCACGTATTACCGGTGGGCCCGGTGGGGAGTATCGTGACGTAGTTGATATTGTTATAGTCAAACAACACAATATTTAAATGCACAGCGGAAGCAAAAGATAGATATATTTCAACTTCAATAAATTGTAATATCAAGTATCACAAACAGTTGAAAGTAATCCACAGGTGGATCAAAATAAAATGGAAAAATTGTTCAACAGTTTTGACATCCAAGCTTGCGAGACTTATTGTGGATGCTAGGAGAAAGCCAACCTAGTTCGCGTAGTACCTGCACTTAACCTTTTTGGGAAAATACGTCAGTTTACACTGGTAAATACAATTAACTTACTCATTTTGAAAAGGTTTAATAAAATTGATTTGAATGCACGTGGCACAAACATTTTATAACTTGGGATAATTATTTGAATATGATCTTGTAAAAGAATTACATGTTCCTTATGCGTTCAGTAGCCTGATCCGCAGCCCGGGTTAAAGATCAATAGACACACCACATTATTTATTTAGGCACTGACGGGTGTACGCCTACACCCCGTGCTTAGGTCGTGGCCATTTCGTAAAATGATGCCAAGGATATCCGGGACATGGTCATTAACCCCCCAAAGGCTTTAAGCAAACAAAACATGTCCAAACGGAGCATATCAATGATTTAACCTCTATTCGATTAAAGATTCAATGCCCGACCAAGCGGTATTTTATATACCATATCCCAAACCCGTATAGGGAAAATAAGTTAAAAGTATTTACCTTTGCAATTATCAATCACAAATAGCAAGTGCGTGTAGCTTTTACCAGGTCTCCTATTCTGGAACGAAGGTTTATAATAACCTATTAGAATCCTAACGGTCTTTAGTTAAGCTTACGCTTAGACCGGTTAGTTTTAAAGGAAGATACGGTTCGAACGCGTGATTAAGCGAAGACCGGAATGGAATGTGATTTAGACCCGACAAGTTTGAATACTTGTATAATATGGGTAATCTAATCACATTCTGGATTTTGAGATAAAAACGATAAGGTTTGACCCGTTTCGGCTAATTTATGCAAACTAGTTACATAAAACGAACCGAACGCGTAAGAAGCGTAACGGGTAACCATAAGAGTCATTTACAGGTTTTCTAAGTTAATATGCCTTAAATAGGTTGTGATATCAGTAGGATATCTTCCGTTATGCCCAAAACGAGTTTAATCTAAATTTAAGCCCCGTAGGGGTATTTTGGTCATTTTAAAGGTTATAAAAGAGATTAAATGAAATTCTGAGATTCGGGTCCGAATACATCAGTAAAATAACTTATTTTAATAGGTCATATCAGTTGTGATAAGTATTATATGACAAAAATGGTTTTAAACATAAACTATGTGTTTAATACGCTTAAAAGCCATTTTAAGCGATTTCCGGGTTATACAAGAAATCTGAGTTTTCTGATCAGGTTATAAAGTTCAAAATACTTCATTTATTGTATAAAATCAGTAGCAATTGGATTGGCACCAAAATACTATGTAGAACTCATTTTATAACCAAAAAGGGTAAAATCGGTATTTACCGAATCAATGCCATAACCTTAGGTTATGAGCAGGTTAAAAATAATTAAAAATCTTCAAAAATCCCGAAATATTATATTACATCAGTGGTTAAAAGTTTTGGTGTCAAAAATTGGATTTAGATAGGCTTTATGCTAATGACGCCGTTAAATTACTAAAAAGCGTTCTAATTACGTCATTGAGCATAACTCCTAATCTAGACCTCAAACAGATGTGAAAATTTAGGGACATGTTTATAATTCAGCAACAAAGATTTTTTTCCTCTCACATATCCAAAATTCTCGTTTTATGGTAAAAAGGGCATTATGGTCAACATTTAGCAATTAACGGAAACATGTAAACGAAACGGACAATCAATGAATCAATCACAGAGGGTTATACCATCATGTAGCCTGGTCCTAAGGAAGCTCTAAGTCATTTCCAAAATATACTAAATCGGGTCAGAACTGAAGTCAAAGCAAAAGTCAAAGTTTTGCGACTTTCGGTTCCGAACCGGGTCTAAACAGAAAATTGTCGGGTCGGACATGCTTAGACATGTTCTTACATTTTTTACTAAGTTATATGAGTGATAAAATAGGTTACACACCTTCAGCATTGCTAATTATGCGTTAAACCGAAAATTATGGTTCTGTTGACTTTTTATAAACAACTTTGACCCGACATTTGATCTAGTTAGAGCGGGAATCAGAGGGTGCCCTTTTAAGGGTTTATTGCCCACATAATTACCAACTTATAACTACTTTCAATTCGACTAATCACTGGACCATTAATGATTAATCGCTAAGTCAAACGTTAATTACGACGGTTTGACTTTTAAGCTAATAACTAAGCTAAACTCAATTAAGGAAGGTCAAGGATACTTACCAAAGGCCTAATTACGACCAGGGATGCTTGGGGACTGATCTTATGCTCCAGGAAGTTCCACAAATGCAGATGGAAGGTGTAATCAAAATGTTGCAACATGAGGGGCCTTTTATAGTGAATTTGAGGGCTTGTAATCATGACAATTCATGCTACAACTGATCATGGATCATCCACAAGTGTCCCTAAGGTCTAAAAGCATGTAGGGGTCGCCCATGGAGTGGAAAATATCTCCTTAAGTCGGTTATAAGGCTGAACAGGCTGCTGCCAGTATTTTCTGTATCTGGGGGTCGCACGCGGCCCGCGTAAGGTTCTGGTAAGCCTTACGCGGCCCGCCTGATGCCTGCTGTCAGGTTAAAAACTTTTCATTTATTGCATCTTTGGCTCTTGGTCCTTCGAAAGGTCATTCCACCTTTATTTCTTGCATTATGAGCCTTTCAAATTGACTTATAAGGGCTTCAAGACTTATACCCACTTTGTTAAGTCCTTGGTCACTTTATGTTTACCCGAAAAGTCATAATTTTCAACGTTGACGCTTTAACCCCTCGTGTGCGAATTTTATCATAACTTTCTCATACGATAACGAAACTTGGTGAAATTTTTATCGTGCATTCTAGTGAGCATAATTAACCGTTACAAAGCTTCGGGTTTGCTAAAAGGTCACTCAGAGGTATACCTTAAACATGTTGACACATTTAACCCCTGTAGTTTGTAATCTCTCACTTTCTTTCACAATTAGCTTCGTATGATCCATGATTCATTCGTTTAAGGGTATAAGCATCATGTAGGGTTATTGTAAAGTATATTTATCCATTGTTGACAATTTGAACCCTTATATTCACATACTTTCCATGTTTGTCAACTTTAGTCCCTCTAGAGTATTCTTTCACACGTTCAAGCTTATGACACGTGTCAATACATTATAGGACGTGAATTTTCGAGGTGTTACACTAAGGTGCTTCTTCATGGCATCCGATATCAAGGTGAATCTAACTAAAAGTAAGGTTTTCGGGGTAGGGGTAGCAAATGATGAAGTCGTGAACATGGCGGGTATTTTGGGATGCCAAAAAGGGGACCTTCCTTTTGTGTATCTTGGCTTGCCCGTGGGAATGAATATGAACCGCATTAACAGTTGGAAAGCCATGGTTGACAAATTTCACGATAAACTATCGGCATGGAAAGCTAGAACTCTTTCCTTCGCCGGTAGAGTTACTCTTGTTAAATCGGTTATGGGGGCCCTCGATATTTACTATTTATCTCTCTTCAAGGCTCCGAGTGGGGTTCTAAAGACTCTTGAGGGCATTCGAAGGAAGTTTCTTTGGGGTGGGGCTACTCTCAACCGGAAAATCCAGTGGGTCGCTTGGGAGAGAATTGTGAAATCTAAAAAGATAGGCGGATTGGGCGTGGGAGGTATCAAAGAGTTGAACATGGGCCTAATGGCGAAGTGGTGGTGGAGGTATAAACGCAACCATAATCAACTATGGGGCAAGGTTATCAAAGCCTTACATGGAGGGGGAAGGGGCGGTAACATCATTCCGGTCAGATTAACTAGTACTGGATTATGGAAAAGTATAGCTAAGGTGAACAGTGACTTTTGCAGCGCTGGTTTAGACCTGAATGACCGTTTGGTTCAGGATACCTCAGAGGAGCACGAGGGTGAATGGAGATGGAAGAGTGGCGGGCAGATTGTGGATTTTTCGGTCAGACAAATCAGGGCTGATTTGGAAGAGATGGTGCAGCCGAGCACCCAGATTCAACAGTTCAAATGGAGTAAAATCGTTGTCCCGAAGGTGAATCTTTTTGTTTGGCAGGCTGTGAATGAAAGGATTCTGACGGCAGTAGCATTGGCGGAGAGGGGAGTTCATTTAGAGGATACACGATGCGGAGCCTGTGGTGTAGCGGACGAAACGGTCAGTCATTTACTTGCCTCTTGCGTCTTCGCACGAGCAGTTTGGTGGCAAGTTTTTGTCTGGTGCAAAATACCCATCCCGGCGTCGTTCGATACCCTTAGTCAAATTCTCTCCCACTGTTGTAGCCTTGATGTAGACAAGAAAAAGGAACAAATTCTGTATGCTATCTATCTTATGACCGTGTGGTGTATATGGATGCATAGGAACAATAAGCTTTTCAATGGGAAAAACAATCCAGTGAGTATGGTAGTGGAAGAAATAAAGACTGGCACTTTTTGGTGGATGAATAGAAGACGAAAACGAACGGACATCAGCTTGGAAGATTGGAACAGCTTCAACAGTTTTAATTTTACTTAACTGTTGTTTTTTGTTCTTTTTTGCTTTCTGTTCTTGGGCCTTCTAGCAGCTTGCTAAAGGCTGGTTGTTTTGTTTGGGTGAATGAAAGTCTTCTTTAGCTGGTCAAAAAACAAAGGCGGACTGATTTGCTTTTGCTTGGAGCAAAGCTTGCTGCGCGCTTAACTGCGCATAGACAAGGTTCAGAGATGTTGTCTGCTTGGCGTACCAGGGGGCCAGAGTTTCTCCTTCAGGTAGCCCTAAGAGTGCTGAGAAGTTCAACTGCATTTGACCCGATGGTGCTGAAGGACCAGCCCCATGGTTTAGTGTTGAAACTTCCGGAGGTGCTTGGTTAACTACCCCGAGTGGAGGTTGAAAAGTTACTCCGTTTATTCTTTGATTGATAACTCTGGAGGTACTCCCAAAGATATCGGGTAACTCATTGTTTACTTGCCCCTCTCTGACGGTCTCGTTCCCTTGATACCTTTGGACGTGAGTGGTGTCCGTAATCAGTTCGAAGGAAGAGACTTCTCCGTCCATGTGAGGGGAAGGGTTTGGTTCAGTCATTTAGGGAGCTTTTTTGAAGAAAAAGGAGATGAAGATGGTTTGCAAAAAATGCGGTGGACGCCAATGATGAAACACTGGTTAACACCGGTGGTTAACTAGCTGGGTCGTCTCTTACGTGGGTTCAATCTCCTTCTCTACTCACTTAAGACTGAGATCCTGCAAAACAGCAAACCGTTAGCTCGTTAAGAGGGGAATATGGGGGTTTCCCTCTTAACCGGGCTCCGGCGTGAGAATAAGTACTGTTCCGAGGAGTAAATAGTGTGTATTATAGGTGAAATGCAAGGAGAACATAATAGAATAACCTGAATGATGAAGGGTCCTATTTATAGCCGGAGGGTGAAAGAGGGAGGGGCGACCTTGCCAGCTGCTACTGGGCGCCAGCTGTCCGACCAAGGAGAATATCCTCTTGGTCTCCTCTGCTGTGGTCAGGATAGTGGTCCACGTGGCGCGCCGTTGTTTGTCCATGCTGGAAGAATCGTACTGCAGCTGTCGGTCTGCCCCCAGATTGCGTTGCAGGTCTACATGGCGCCCGATTAGTGGTGACACTTGTTGTCCTTTCTGTCTGGAGGAGCATCTTCGTTACCACCTTGACGTCTTCCAGAAGCTTCTGGATTTACTTGCTGATGTAGACGCCATGTTGGACGGGAAAAGTGGTGTGGTCCCTGCCATATGTGCATGGAATTGAGACCATACCTCTTCAATGACAATCAAAAACAAATTAAAATTCAAAGGTTTACCTTTTATTGCAAAGAAATCGATGTGAGACTGTAGGAGATCCCATAGACTCAAGGTGGTGAACAGCCGATCATGGAGCTTCGTGGAGTCAAGGATGGCGATAGAGAGTTAAAAGTGTTTTGATTGATATGATACCAGAGTAAGATGAGTTCAAGATTGATTTAACTAATGTGACAATAAATTTGAATTTAAATATATAAGCAACATTTATATGATAGATCATAACCATTGAAAATATAAGATTCACAATAATCATTAAATTAATTTGTGGTAGATTGTAAATCAGTAATGTGTTATTTTATTTGAAGAGTATTAAATCGGTTCTTGGAAGTATTGTGGGGCGGGATTAGGACCAACCATGATATCTATTGGTTGCGTGAAATAATGCCATAAAACACAAGTATGACGGTGAGCTAGGTGTGTGATGTTTAAGATTGTTAAGCGCTCCTAGCTAAATGGTGGTGTGGACGAGAACTGAAACTAACTCGTTTTGGTATAATTGCATTAGCTCTATTCATAACACTGTGGATACAAATCATGGCAGGATGTGGAAGTGCTCTATTCCGGAAACCTGGCTCAACATTGTCAGAATTGCTAGGGAGTTCTGAGGCAAAGGGATATCATTTAAGGGTCTATTCTGTTGGCAAGTAGCTTCGTTAGTCTATTTCGGTTGCCTATGAATATTACAGCTGGCATGTGTGTGTATTTGATGCGTTATCAGTTCATATTATATGTTTTCACCATTTTTTATAGTTTGGTAGCTTAGTATAAATATGTTTAGTACTTTTTACGTGGTTATATGTGTGTACCGATTTGTATTTGATTCGTTTGCTTGGATATGAATTTGGAGCTGGTGGTCTCACTGGAAGCAGTCTCTCCATTCCCCGGGATAGAAGTAAAGCTTGCCTACATCTTACCCTCCCTAGACCCTACCAATAGCCTGACTATGAGTGGGATTATACTGCGTCCTTTTAATAGACACTTGGTTTGGATATTATCCCCTTGTGGATATGTTCCCATAGTTGTGCAATTTGGAATTATCCAAAAGTTGCTTGATATCACAAAGGGTGCTAAAAAGAAAGGTTGGGTCCTTATTGGCTTCATGGAGTTGGAGGACATGAAATTTGTTTGAGGAGGAAGTGTTACTGTGTTAGATGTCGCAGTCTTGGAGTAAATGGTGACAACCTACAAGTTTTCTCAAGGACGGTTGAAAGTGTGAAGGAGATCGAGTGGATACTTTTAATATGTAAATCAGTGAGATCTTTACTTATGGCCGACAACCCAATAACACCTCCTCTTAGGAACTTTTTTTCTATTAAATGGGTCCCAAACAAACTTTGCTGTTTGTATGCTGTTACAATACCAGATACCGTTAGTGGTACAAAGGTTATGTGACATGAATAATGAGTCATTTGACCATGTCCTTTGCTCCTGCTCATTGGTAAAGGAAATTTGAATGATGTGTTATCTTCCAGCCATCAATTATTGACTATATCTCCCTTAACAGCAATATTAAAAACTAATAATTTAGTACATCACTATGGGGCTGTTTGGTAGCCTCTTAATGACCATTCAGATGCTACCTCTTAATGGTTTAAAACCTCTGAATGAATAAGAGGTAACCTTAAGTCTGAATGGTTAAGAGGTAACCTCTGAATGGTAAATCATTACATGTCACATTCTTCTACCTTCTCATTGGTAAAATTCTTAATGGTTCCATTAAAAGGTAGCCTCTTAATATACATACATTCCACTAAAAAACAACTCCTATATCAATATATTTCCACTAAAAACAAATACTTTTTCTCTCTCCTTTTCAATATATATTACATTTTCTCTCTCCTCCACTCGCAACCACTTTCAATATATATTAAAAAAGTATAGGGGGTGAACAGTGTCCCCCCAAATATACAGATGAACAGTAACATTTTCTCTCTCCTCCACTCACAACCACTTTTTATACTTCTTATATTTTAAAAACTCCCCACACAGATTTTGGTGGTTTGAATAAGAATGCTCTACCATTCAGAGGCTACCAAACAGCCCCTATGTTATAAAAATCAAACTCACATCTCAAGTCTCCACTTATGTTAATACTTAGTTTATTAACTTTCATTTTACAAATGTGACATCAACGGTTTCGTGGTGTAGTCGGTTATCACGTCAGTCTAACACACTGAAGGTCTCCGGTTCGAACCCGGGCGAAGCCATTGTTTACTCTTAATTTTTTTTCCTTAATCTAAAAGCCACCGTCTCAAAAATCAAATCAAAGATTCATAGACATCTTTTGTCATTTATTTAAACAAATTTTGGCTGCTTGATGGCAAAGCAGCCAGCCAGTAGGACCCACCACTATACTTTTAAAGTTGTACGGTACAACACAATGCTAACACTCCCCTTGAAGCACGCCTATCAAATTCCTTCTTTTTGACTCATTTGTTCCTTCTTTTTTCTCCACCCAAATTCTTATATTCCTTTTTATTTAAAACTAAACTATTCAAAATTTATTGTAGTGGGATTCCTAAACAAAAGCCCTTTCACTACCCTCTTCATCCTACTCTTTATAAGGTAATCAAGATTTTCTGTTCATGAAAGTTATGATCTTTTTTGTATCTTGTTCTTGGGTTTTGAATATCTTACTGAATTACGAGGTGGGTGTGCTTTCTTTTTTGTAATCAAGATTTTCTGTTCATGAAATTTGTAATCTTTCTGTATCTTGTTCTTGGGTTTTGAAAATCTTACTGAAATATGAGGTGGGTGTGTTTTCTTTTTTGTAATCAAGATTTTCTGCTCATGAAAGTTATAATCTTTTTTTGTATATTGTTCTTGGGTTTTGAGAATCTTACTGAAATATGAGGTGGGTGTGTTTTCTTTTTTTGTAGTCAGGAATTTATGTTCATGAAAGTTGTAATCTTTTTTTGTATATTGTTCTTGGGTTTTGAAAATCTTACTGAAATATGAGGTGGGTGTGTTTTCTTTTTTGTAATCAAGATTTTCTGCTCATGAAAGTTATAATCTTTTTTTGTATATTGTTCTTGGGTTTTGAAAATCTTACTGAAATATGTGGTGGGTGTATTTTCTTTTTTGTAGTCAGGAATTTATGTTCATGAAAGTTATAATCTTTTTTTGTATATTGTTCTTGGGTTTTGAACATCTTACTGAAATATGTGGTGGGTGTGTTTTCATTTTGTAGTCAGGAATTTATGTTCATGAAAGTTATAATCTTTTTGTACCTTGTTCTTGGGTTTTGAATATCTTACTGAAATATGTGGTGGGTGTGTTTTTTTTCTTTTCTTTTTAAGGCTAGAGGGTATGGTGATGGTCCTCCAAGGGCGGATGATCCGCCACGTAGGCAGGCGCCACGTCATAGTCCTCCCAAGGATGGTCCATCCCACAAAACTAGAGGGTATGGAGGATGGTCCTACCCCATCTCACTATGTACAAGTAACCATGCCTTTAGTACAAACACAAACAAAGGGGGCCCACCATATTTGGTCCGTCGCAAACGGCGACATCTCGACGATGAGGACGGGACGGAGGGGGGGGGGCATGGAGAGGGGGACGGCGACGGATGGAGGACGATGCTGGACGGTCCCCATACCGTCCAGCCTAATGATACAAGTGCTTATGTTTGATTTTTGGGACATGTTATTGTTTGATTTTGCAGTCAAGTGTTCCTGACATTTGAAAACCACTTCTACAATCTACAGTCTTGATTATAATCTTGTAGTTAGATAATCAGTAGATTAAAGAAAGTAGGATTATTTCACTTTTATGAGGATCTTTATGGACTTGTTTGTTTAAATATGATTAAAGCTAGCCAAAGTTGGATTATTTCACTTTGTAGACATGTTTGTTTTAATATGATTATTTTTTGGATGAATCTCATGGTTATTTACTTGGGATATTTGATCTGAATTTGAATAGTATGTTTGTTTTTTCTGGTGTGTTTTCTTTTTAAAGGTGACATTTGTGTGCTTTTTTATGATTTTTCCTGTTTAGGTTTATGATTTTGCAGTGATCTTTTTTTTTGGCTTGAAGACTGATTTGTTTCCTTGAATGCTTGGTTTTCTGAATAGGTTAAACATTTGTTTGTGTGTCTATGTGTTCCAAAATATAATTTATCTGCCTGATAAAATTTGTTCTAGTTTGTTTGGGTGTATTTTGAACTTTTATTGATCATTATGTTCTTGTTTGTTAGATTCTCGGAAAACAAATTTGGTTCAGGAAATTTCATTGGTGTCTAGGTGTTAATATGTTAGTTTTAAGTTGTTTTGTGTTGAAATACAATGATTTCTGCTGTGCCATTCAGTAAAAAGCAAGGCACTTTACATTCATATATTTAGAATACCAAAAACAAGCGACTGTATTTTAGTAGTAATGCAGTTATATAGCGATTTTATTTTCAAGTTGGGCATATTCTACATATATGCATATCATGAATTGAAAATCATTTTTCTGTCATTGGGCATTGTAGGTCACTTAAATTGGCTCGTGTTGAATAGCATTGAAGGTTCTACAAAACTATAAAGTATAAACGAGAGCATAACCAATAATGGGAGGTTGCTGCTCTTCATCTCAAAAATTCCAGCTCCATGGAACTCCGGTGTATAATTATGTACGTATCTTTCACTTATTACACTACCAATTCCAGTTAACTGTTCTTACAAACAAGGTACCTGCAGTTTGAATTTTTGAGGTCAAACTGCTGGTTTCCAACATGTGTGATATGAATTTGGTAATTGCAAGAAACATACTGTTTCCAACTTTCCATACTTCACAATTTTTTTTACTATCAACATGTTGGTGTTGATTTTTCTGGACGTAAGAATTTTTTTATTTTTTCTCATTATTATTTTCAATACGAAAAATTGACCTCAAAAGTCAACGGTATTATGACCATTCGTGATTTTGATCTCTAAGCATTCTTACACTGAATTCTATCAAGGGACTAGTCTTAGAGGTGGTGAGACGGATTCTTCAGTTTGGTTCGGTAATGGACTAACGGGTTAAAACAAATCGGGTTGACCTAATCACACATGAGCTTTTATTTGTATGATTTAGTCCTTTAACTTGTAAGACTTAACAAAGGTCCTTTTTACAAAGTGTAGAGGCCAAATCATGCAAAAGGATGTATCCGTTGAGTAACTATAAGTTTAGAGACAACATAATGCAAAACATGATCTATTTGTTAAAAAAAACAAAGGGGTCTTTTCGTGAAAAGGTTTTGATCATGCAACACAAACTTATATGTGAATTTAATTAAAGTCCTAAACTTTAAAATCTTTTATAGCTCAAATTGACCCTTTAGCAAGAAAATATAACTCATATAGACTATTTTCGGTGAATATGCCCTGCAAACTAATCTTTTCTAACTCGAATTGCAGTGTCCGCCAGCTTTGGAGGAACATGAATCAACAACACCCCGCGAGAGTTCGTTTTCCACAAGATTACTTATTGATGTAAATCTTGACACATCAATACCTGACACGTATAGATCTCCCCCAACCCCTATTCCATTTGATGTGGTTTTAGGAATTCCACAATCAACAAACATGGGCTCCGATGATCAAGATTATCAAAAACCGACTCTTGTTAAAGTCAAGATATTTGACCATGTAGCCGAGGGAAACACCCCTATTGTTGAGTCCCCTAAGAAGGCTGAGGTTGAATTTCAAACATCAAAAAGTCCTGATTGTTCTACAATGGAGGAAGAGGATGTATGTCCCACTTGTTTTGAAGGTAATTTGGTTCCTAGATATGCATTTGACTTTTTTGAATTTGACTTTTGAAAGGCAGACTTTATGTTTAATCAATGAAAACTCATAACATTGATCACATGCAGAGTATGATACTGAGAATCCAAGAATAGTAACGAAGTGTAACCATCAATTTCACCTTTCATGCATTCTCGAGTGGATGGAACGAAGCAACACTTGCCCAATCTGCAGTCAGGTATTTTTATGTACTTTTGTTTGTGTGTCCCACCGCGGATCCCCCGCTGGTCCCGTGGCCAATATGACAAAGTATAAATTGCGTAAACCGCATGCAAAGTTAATGTGGCCAGAATTTGATACCTGACCTCCACTTTATGTTGTTTTCTTGCAAGTTGCCACCGCTATTACTAATATGTACCTAATAAATAAGTAATTGGTTGTGTCACGTGTCACAGTTCTGTGGGTCCAAGATTTTTTTCCCATTTCCCTTATACCTATTCGTATTCTCTTTCTTAGTTTAAGTAAGTTAATTAAAAAAGCAATACTCCTAAAACATAATATATTAAATATATTAACTTATACGTTATTCTAATCATATCTTTCTAACATTCCTAAATCTTCATTACTACCTATTTGGCATTTTTCTTTATTCAACCCGTGTATTGCACAGATTATAACCTAGTTTTGATTATATAACATCAAACGGGCCTAATGAAAAGACGTCACTGTCTTTTTGCAGGAAATGCACTTTGAAGCTCTATGATTCACTCACTTTCAAAAACAAATTATTTGAATTGAAGCAGTTGTTGTTGGGCAATGAATTTTGCTAGCATTTGGCCCCAAGAAGATTCGTGTGTGCTTGTTTATACCGGTCAGAGGGGTGTTTGGTATTGCTGCTTTATCTGCATATTGCATTATTATGCACCTACAAGCTGTTTGAGATTGCTTATCTCCCTTTCATATAATTTTCTTGATTAAATTTTAGTAATTTTTATAAACCATTTTAACTTTTCCTACAATCATGATCTATTAAAAAAGTTCATCTATAATATAAATCAACCACTATCGTGAGTTACTCGTCGTTGCTAGACAATAGTATAGATTTAAAAGTATGATTAGAGGGTGTATGAGTTAGCCGTTCTAAAATAGTCAGTTAAATTTCACTACCACGAATCAATTAATTAATGGAAGCTCACATAAATTTTCCTTATCCTCTTGTGGTATGATGAACATAAACATAACAGGCATTAGATATTAAACTTGAAAAAAAAAAGTTGTGAGAAATGGATGGACAAAGCGGATCGGTATCCATTATATGTGGCGCTCTTGTGAAATTACAAGCTTAAAACGGGTTCAAATGGACCAACCCACAATTCACCATCACCTTCTGCTGCGACTACCCACGCCAATAGGACCGTCGTCAAGGCCATGCACCGTCTATTTCACATTCCATCGTCACTAGCCATCACATTTGGTCTTGCATTTAGCACGTCAAGAGTTTGTTTGGTTTATTCATCATATATCAACCACTTCTTCCCATCTTTATTTATCAGTTTTATTAAAAAAATAAAAAAGAGCTAAATGGCACCATTTCATCCACTCCTACTCCTAGTTAGAGGGACACAAATCGGGTTTTTTATAATACCCGGTTCCAGGTTAGGATCGGTTCCGAGTATGATTGGGTATTAGAAAACTGGGTAGGGTTCGATTACAGGTATTGAGGAGAAAAGCCATACCTTATGTACCCAGTAGGGTACGATCGGGTTAAGGTATAACTGGGGATTGGAACCGGGTATGAATTCAGGTATAAATGCCCGGTTTTAAAAAATAAGTTTTTTTAAATTATTTTACACAAAAATAAATTCGCTAAAAATTAAGTTTTGTTTGTAATTTGTAAAAAAAAGTAATTAAAATAAGTTACAATAAAATAAATTCATTCAAGTATAAATTATTTGCTTTGTAATATGCATTTTTTATAAAAAAAAAATAAAAAAAAAAACTAAAATATAAAAGTTGTAAAATAATCATAACAATATACTTTAAAAATTTGGGTATTCTATAGAGTATAACCGGGTCTGCCGGTCTGGGCATAGGGTATGACCGGTTCCGGGTATTTTCGGGTATAACTCGGGTATGGTTTCAAGTAAGGTATTGATCTCAAAATCAGTGGCGGATCTTGCCCGTTGAACGTGCCAGGGCCGAAAGACACGAGCACTAAAAAAAGCCCGGGCCAAACATAGTATATATAAAAAATTTTGATCGAAATGCGGAAAATTAGCACTACAGCCGAAAAACTTGCCCGGGTCGTGGCCCTGCCACAGCCGTATTAAGAACCGCCCCTGCTCAAAATATATAACCTATTCAAACCCTACGGGTAGGGTCCCGTTCGGTTACGGATATAAAATACCAGGGTATAAAACAACCGGTTCCAAGTTTTTTTCTCGAGTCCGGTTTCTAATACGACTTTTTTGTGCACCTCTACTTGTTGTGACTACACAAGCCTCATCGAGTCCTATTTTGGGTAGTGGGCTTCACTTACGAAATTTAGAGACGTTTTGAAATATATAAAGGGGCCTCAATTAATTTGGTAAAAGAATTGTTAGATTTAACAATGGTAGTGGGCTTTTTGAGTGGGGCCTTTTCATCTGTGCCGCACACATAGAAGCTGAACAGTCGAACATCCTGTAAACATCCAAACGAAAAATACCAAACATAGTCAGATCTGGATATAGTTTCAAGTAGTAGTTTCACTAAAATAATAAGTTTTATTAACAAAAATAGAACTACAGTGAAAAGCCAAAACGTACCTCGTTTCTTAACCGACTCGTTTGTGGAATCTCGTCTGGTGCTAAGGCTCCCAAGGAAAACGGCTCGCATACCGATCTTGGCTTGGCGTTGCGGCGGCTTATTAGAGTATACAGAGGTGGTTAGACAGTTAGAGTATGTGAGTTAGTTGAGTAGTTAGCATGATTAGTTGTATAGTTGTTCTCCTATATATAGAGGTGCTTGTATTGAAATTACTTACTGCTTATGATATGATATTGATATTCTTGAGCCTGATATTCTCTTTATGGTATCAGAGCCATGCTCTGCCCTTTCTGTTAATTTTCCGGCAGTATTTTCTGGCCAAACTCATCAACTCCGGTCGTCTTCTTCGTTTTTTTTTTTCGATCAACTTTTTGAGCTTCTTTTCTTCTTCTTTGTTCATTCATGGCAGCATCTTTAAACTCTAATTCTTCTTCAAATATGACTGATTTCACTTCAAATTCTACACAAACTTTACCAAATATCACCAGTTTCATGCCAATTAAGCTTCATAATGATAATTTTCTGAATTGGAGGCATCAAATTCTTACTCTTTTAAAGGCTCTCGGTCTATTACATTTTCTGAATCGCGAGATTGCACCACTTCCAGTTAACTCAGATGCAAGAGAAGCGTGGATCAGATCTGATGATTTTGTCTCTGTTTTTCTGAGAGATAGTGTGTCTCCTTCTTTGCTTCACCTCACAAATGGTGTGAATTCTTCCTCAGAACTATGGAATCAAATTGAGGATTCGTTTTATAATCGATTTAGTCCGAACAACGGCAACGGTGCTCAAGATTATCATCAATTTAGTGGTGGTGGTTTCGATCTAGACGAAACGGTTCAGATTCCATTGATGGCAAACGCGCTTTGTGACGATAAAGGAATGGTTTACGACAGTGGATCACATACTTCTGATCCTAGGGTTTCGCCTATTGAAGATGATGATGTTACTGGTTATTTGTGTGAATCGAATACTTCTGGATCTAGGGTTTCGCCTATTGAAGATGATGATGTTACTGGTTATTTGTGTGGATTGCATTTGTCTAGTGAAAATAGGGCTGTTAAAATTGCTCGGCGCTCGACGCTCGTTCGATGCTCGCTCGGAAAATGCTCGAAATTTGCTCGTTCGATTCAGCTCGATTAAAAAAATGCTAGGTTTGGATCGGCTCGGTTTGTAAACGAACCGAGCACGAGCAAAGGTCCGCTCAGTTCGGTTCAGCTCGGTTGGCTCGATTTATCTTTTAATATATATATACATATATATTTGTGTTTGTATGTGTATCATTTTTAATGAAATGACTAGAAACCAACATTAATAATGTTTGGTCTAAAATCCAAATAGAGCTCATTTAAGTAATTAGAATTGAAATCCAATACCAATGGTCCATTATCCAATACTTAAATGTCCATTTGAGTAAGTGAGTCAAAATTTCAAATACTAAAATGTGAAACGTCGATCAATACTCAAGTCTCAACCCGCCATTTGATTCAAAAGTGCAAGACCCTAATCAAAACCCCCATTGGCCATCGTTATTCGATTTCTCCATCGCCACTCGCCAAGATGCCAACTCGCAAGGGTTTAGCTTCAATTGATTCATTCAATTTCAAACTTCCGATAGAAGAAGGGTATGTTTCAATCGGTCGACGATTTATCTTCCCGCTTAGTTAATCTCGATAGAACTAGTTGGGTGTTTTTGTATTCCTTGTTATTTGTTAAATTTTTACTTGTGTTCTATTGGACGAAACATCAGGGACGAAAACTGCACTTTATTCTAATAACTAGCACTCCCATCGTCACTTTCCTTGTTTATTCTACAACGCTCGATACTCGCTCGACGTTCGTTCGAAAAATGTTCGGATCGAAAGACGCTCGATCGACTTTGGCTCGGTTGAAAAACGCTCGGTTCGGTTCGGATCGGTTTGTAAACGAACCGAGCACGAGCAAAGGTCTGATCGGTTCGGTTCGGCTCGTGAACAACCCTAAGTGAAAATGATAATTTGTGTGGATCAGCATGTAAAGTGGATCAACGAATTTTTGGGCAGTTTTCATCTTTACTGGGCTCAGGCCCAAATTTATCACAAAATGTGTTTACTTCACAACTGCAACAATCTCATGTGTCACCACAAGCCTATACACAAACTGTCCAGCCCACATTTGATCCGGGTGTCTCTCATTTTGGGCTTACAGCAGATTTTTCCAACATTTGTGAAAAGGTTGATTCTTGGATACCCGACTCTGGTGCCACTGCGTATATTACTGCTGATTTTTCTATTGTCTTTGATGCGGCTCCTTACACCGGCTCTGAGCGAGTCGTTGTAGGCAATGGTATGGCTCTTACTATTTCTCACATTGGCACTGCCTTGCTTCATTTATCTGATCGTACTCTTACTCTTAGACATGTTCTTGTGGTTCCTGCCTTAGCCAAGAACCTTTTATCGATTACGCAGTTAGTGATTGATCATCCTATAGCTGTTATTTTTTCACATCTAGGTCTGTCCATTCAGACTCTTGATGGACAGCTCCTCCATCACACACGTGGTAGTCCACATCAGCTATATTCACTTGTTGCTTTCACTTCTGTTTCTCGTGAGACTTAGCATTCTCGGTTGGGTCATCCGTCTGATGATGTTTTGTCTAGATGCTCATTTTTACATCTGACAAACAAAACCCAACACACACATTGTACCTCTTGTAGTGTTTCAAAATCAACTAGATTGCCTTTTACATCAGTTGTATCTCATTCTATTTCACCTTTACATATTATACACTGTGACATTTGGGGTGCCTCGCCTGTTATGTCTAGAGATGGATACAAATATTTCATTACTTTCATTGATGATTTCAGTCGATTTACATGGATGTATCCTTTGACTTGTTGTTCTCAAGCGGTTGATTGCTTTCGGCATTTCAAACCGCTTGTTGAGAACCTTTTCTCCTACACCATCAAACATCTTCAGTGTGATGGTGCTCCTGATCTCATTCGTGGATCTATGGCTCGTTTTCTTTCAGATTCTGGCGTCGCTTATCGCATTTCATGTCCCTATACTCCCCAACAAAATGGGGTTGCTTAGCGGAAAAACCGCCATCTTTCTAAGGTAGCTCGAGCTTTATTGTTTCATGCTCGGTTACCAAAGAAATTCTGGTATGATGCATATGCCACTGCTGCCTTCCTTATTAACCGGTTACCATCACCGGTTCTTCATCACTCATCTCCTTATGAGGTTCTTTTTGGATCTCGTCCCGATTACTCTCTTCTTCGTACTTTTGGGTGTTTGTGTTATCCGTTTCTAGGTGATACTCGAGCGGATAAATTTTCACCCAAGTCTACTCCTTGTATCTTTGTTGGCTATGCTCCATCTCATCTTGGTTATCTTTGTTATGATCCTCATACGTCTCGTACGTATACTTCTCGACATGTTCGATTCCATGAGTCGATTTTTGACATTCCGGGGAGTTCTACTACTCCCACAGCTTCTTCATATCTATTCCTTTCTTCATTCCTCCTCCTTCGCTTTCTACTTCTGTTTCTTCTCTTTCTTCTTCATCTTCTCCTATTATTCCTTCCTCATATTCTCATGTTATTCCCTCTTCTGATGTTACTTCACCTTCTTTTCCTCCTTGTCCTCATCCTCCTCCTCCTCCTACTCTTGTTCCGACTCACCCGATGGTTACACGATCTCGTGATCATACACGGAAGCTGCGTCAGTTTCCTGATCATGTTCTTTTTCATGTCTCTACTACTCCCACCACTGAGCCTTCCACATTTCGGCAGGCTTAGCAGTATTCTGTTTGGTGGGATGCGATGCGTGCTGAGATTGATGCTCTTCATGCCAACCAGACTTGGCGTCTGGTTCAGGCTCCCATTGATGCCAACATTGTTGGTTGTAAGTGGGTTTACAGGATTAAACATAATCCTGATGGATCAGGTAGTCGTTATAAAGCCCAGCTTGTTGCCAAGGGCTTTCATCAGACTGAGGGTATTGACTACACTGAGACTTTTAGTCCTGTGGTCAAACCTACTACTATTAGTTTTGTTCTTTCAGTCGCTTTCTCTCGAGGGTGGTCTATTCGTCAGGTTGATGTCAACAATGCGTTCTTACATGGGGATCTTTCTGAGACTGTGTATATGACCCAGCCCCCAGGCTTTGTTGACTCATCTAGACCACATTATGTTTGTCGCCTGCAGAAGGCTCTTTATGGCCTAAAGCAGGCTCATAGAGCTTGGTTTTCCAAGCTATCCACCGCTCTGCTTGCTGATGGTTTTACCCAGTGTCTTTCAGATGTATCTCTTTGTTTACAGTCAAGATTCGACACTCTGTTATGTCTTGATCTATGTTGATGACATCATTATTACTAGGAGCTCATCTGATTTTGTTACTGGTTTGATTGGGCGCTTGCACTCTCGGTTTGCGCTCAAGGATTTAGGACAGTTATCATATTTTCTGGGTATTCAGGCTACATTTTCTGAGGATGTCGTACATTTATCACAGCAGTGCTACTTACTTGATTTGTTACAACGCACGGGTCTTGCCGATTGTCGTCCATTATCTACACATGTCTCTTCTGGTAGACAGCTTTCTCGGCACACTGGTAATCCTTTGTCTGATCCTACTATGTATCGGAGCACTGTCGGTGCATTACAGTATCTTGTGTTGACACGACCAGAGATTGCTTATGCGGTCAGTAAGGTGTCACAGTTTCTTCAGACACCTACTGATCGACACTGGGTCGCTGTCAAACGGATTTTGCGGTATCTTAAGGGTACCATCTCTCATGGGTTGTGTATACGTCGGTCTACCTGTGTTGATTTACATGCTTATAGTGATGCTGACAGGGCTGGGTGTCCTGATGATCGACATTCTACCACAGGTTATTGTGTTTTTCTTGGGCCCAACCTCATCAGTTGGAGTTCCAAGAAACAACATACAGTTGCTAGGTCGAGTACTGAGGCTGAGTATCGAGCTCTTGCTCATACAGCTGCTGAGTTACGATGGATTACATCTATCCTACATGAGTTACATATCACGATGACTTGTCCACCGTCTCTTTGGTGTGACAATATTGGAGCTACATATCTTGCAGTCAAGCTAGTGTTTCATCAGCGCACCAAACACTTGGAGATTGACTTGCATTTTATTCGGGACATGGTTTTGGGTGGTATTGTACATGTTCGGTATGTTCCCACTACATTTCAGATTGCTGATATTTTGACCAAATGATTGTCTGGTGTCCGTTTCGACAGTCTGAGGTCCAAGCTTCACGTGGATGCTCCCCGTTCAGCTTGAGGGGGCATATTAGAGTATACAGAGGTGGTTAGACAGTTAGAGTATGTGAGTTAGTTGAGTTAGTTAGCATGATTAGTTGTATAGTTGTTCTCCTATATATAGAGGTGCTTGTGTAACAACCCTCGGTAAAACCAACACCCTCATAATATTTCCGACACTCTAATATATTATAAAATGTCCCAATATGTTTTATATTATACCCCGTATGTTAAAACCAAGCCCTAATTATATTATAGTATATAAAATAAATCAAAAACATGAAATATAGGGTTGAGGCGGGCCGCGACATACTCTACCCTTAGTTTACGCGGGCCGTATCAAGGCTGGACTTGACTGCGCTGATTTCTTAAGTTGAAGCGGGCCGCGTAAGGGTGTATAGGTCTTTGACGCGGGCCGCGACAGTTCATAGCACGCGATCACACCAGAGGCCGACACGTGTCGAGTCTACTAGCTGACCCAGCTAAGCTACTGCGTTGACTGGTGTTGACGCGGGCCGCGTAAGGGTCCCTTGTCTTTTACGCGGGCCGCGACAGGACTAGAATCAGCAACTATATAAGAAGGCCATCAGTCTATGCTTTTCGTCGCTCATTCTCAAATCTTGAATCACAAATTCTGTAGGAAAGTTATTATAGCCAAGTATTATACCCCTAATTAGCGAGGTTCTGCTCCATTGTAAGTATTATAACCCCAGTTTCGTAACAGTTACGCTGCCCGATTGATTTAGGATTCCGTAACAACTGTCGTGGTTCTGCCCGACGTAGTTGTTGGAATGCCGTCTCGGGGAGGATATTATTAATATTTTCAAAGGGTTATGGTACTAATCAATGTACATTTGTATAAATTATACATTATAGCCAGGAAACCCTTACGAAAAGCCTAAGACAGCAATGTGAGTTTATCCTCTTTTTGTTAATGTTTTTGGAATATTTTACAAAACCTTAATTGTTTTACAATATGATTAAGCGGTGATTGAGTCTTTGTAGTTCTTCAATTACTGCCGGTATTATGGGGTTTTGTATACAAAATTTATTACTACTTGTGAGTAGTAAGTCAGGAATGACAGTTCATTACTATTGGACAATGAGTTAGCCAATGGGTAATTTGACCATAGCCATAGATCCGGTCGAGTGGCAAATACTGAATGAGTAATTGTGTAGAAATAAACAATGTGATCGCTCTCAATACTGTCTTAATTGATAAAATGTTTCTTGATTAAACTGGGATTCACTCACCAGTATTTCCGACTGACAAATGTTTTTAAAACGCGTTACAGGTAACACAATGTGAACAGCCAATTAATGAAAAGCCAGCTGGAGAGCACTGAAGGCTTGGGAAAATGTGGCTATAAAAGTTACCTAATAAACGATGTTTTAAATTCAATAAAATAGGGTTTGTCCCTATAAATGCATTGTAATAAGAAACTTGGGTTTTGCCCATGTATTTATTAATATCAAGTATGGTGGTTTTACTCTGATAAACATTTCCTAACTACGGTCCTGATGTAAATTCCGCTGCGAGACTAAATAAACTGATACCACCAAAAATCTGTGATCACGTCCGCCCGTTTCCGGGGATCAGGGATCGGGGGTTGTGACAGCTTGTATTGAAATTACTTACTGCTTATGATATGATATTGATATTCTTGAGCCTGCTATTCTCTTTACGGCTGATGAGGAGTCAGCCAAGCCGATAGTGACGGACAGTGCCGGCTAAAAGGAGGTGCAGGGTGGGCCTGCGATCAGGGCCCAAATGAATATAGGGCCTGAAAATTTTTTAGTTTTTTTTAAATATATGTTTAAAAAAATATGGATGTTTTTATGAATAAGGGTTTTTGTATAACAAGTTTAAAACTCAATTAAAAGTTTTATAAATAAGGCCCAAAGTTTGTTAAACCCAGTTAACAAGCCCACCCCCAAGACACAAGTGGCTAATAAACAAAAGTTTTTCAAAATTATAACCCAATTGTCATGTGGGAAAACAGAACGTCGACTTGGGGCCTGGGGGATTCACGTTCAGTCGTTCATCATCATCAGACGACAGACATCAGATGCCGATTCATCATAATCGCAGCAGAGGAGGTTTATAGGTCGAAATCGAGTGAGAAATCAAGTATATCATCATCATCGACGCAGGAGGTGTTTCAAAGGGCGAATCCAGGGCTTTGTGGGTGGATAATCTTGAGATTGAAGTATAAAATTCTTATAATTTTTTTTTAAATTCTTATAATTCTATTTTTGTTAATTTGTTTTATCAATTTCATAACAATTATCGTTGTATTTATATATTTGATTGAATGATTGGTGAGTTTATATAATATGAAGATTTGCGAATAGGGCCCAAATTTTCTATCTCAAACATGCCCAAAGTTTTTTTTTTTATGATTTTCAAAGACGGCCCTGGTGACGGAGTCACCGGATGGTCGCTGGAAATCGACATTCAACTCTGTCTCTCTCTTTCTAGATACATGAGACCATATGTGTGAATGAATTGTTGATCAGTTTTATATGTATATAATGGAAAACATGATAAGAGACGTGTTAGGAGATTTCATCCTCGAAATCTATTCAAGAGGAAGGCTAAAAGAAGAGATATGGATGATTGGTCTTCATCTCGCTCTCGAGTTCCCAAGTGAATTCGGCACCATGCTTTCCTTTCCATCAAACCTTGACTATGGGAATTCTGTTGCGCCTAAGTTGTTTGGTTCCTCGATCCATGATTTGACTGGTTCTTCCACAATGTGAAGAGTCTCGTTGATTTGCAAGTCATCAATAGGAACTTGAAGTCCTTCTTCAGCTAGGTATCTCTTAAGAATTGAAACGTGGAATGTTGGATGAACGTTGCAGAGTTCTTGAGGTAAATTGAGTCGATAAGCCACTTTACCAATCCTCTCGAGTATCTTGAAAGGACCGACAAAACATGGAGCGAGTTTTCCCTTTTTACCAAAACGGATCACTCCTTTCCAAGGAGATAATTTGAGTAGTACTTGTTCACCAACATTAAACTTCAATGGTTTACGTCTATTATCGGCATAGCATTTTTGTCTGCTTCGAGCCTTGTTGAAGAATCTTATCCGCCGTTTCTTGGATAAGCTCAGGGCCAGTAATTTGAGCGACGCCATTTCCGTGCCAACATATAGGAGATCGACACTTGCGACCATATAACGCTTCAAAATGAGCCATTTGAATACTGGAATGGTAGCTGTTGTTGTACGAGAACTCAATCAAAGGTAAATGTACATCCCAATTACCACCAAAGTCGATAACATAAGAGCGAAGCATGTCCTCTAGGGTTTGGATGGTACGTTCAGTCTATCCATCTGTTTGAGGATGAAAAGCATTGTTGAGATTCAAGTGGGTACCCATAGCGGTTTTTAATGATTACCAAAGACGTAAAGTGAAACAACCATCGTCGTTAGAGATTATGTCAATGGGGATACCATGACGACATATGATTTCATTCGTGTAGATTCGATCTAATTTCTCACTTTGAAATCCTCACGAATGGGTAGGAAGTGAGCGGATTTGGTCAGACAGTCAATGATCACCCAAATGCTATCATGACCAGAAGGTGTACGAGGAAGTTTGGTTATGAAGTCCATAGCTATGCTATCCCACTTCCAAACTGGGATTTCTGGTTGTTCGAGTAAACTAGAAGGATACTGATATTCAGCTTTGACTTTCAAGCAAGTGAGACATTTGGATACAAAGGTGGCTATGTCTTTTGTGACACCCCGTGAAAACATGGTAACTCACTAGCTTGTCAGTGGCTGCGCTATAACTTTCGGGACGAAAAACTTGGGGATAATGTGACACTCCGGGTTTTCCCAGGGAACCTTATTGTACAATACCGTTATATAGAGTTATTAAATGAAGATCTGTGAATTTATTATTGTGTTATGTGTATTATGTGTAGATAATAGGTGCAATATACGTGAACCAAAACCATCGATTCCGACTCGAGACCGCCTGGTCTCGACTCGGGATCTACTAACCCGCAAACACGTGGGCTGCAAAGCCCACACGGTCTGGCCCAACCCCTTTTCGGCCCACTCGAAACTTTCCCTAAACCCTAGGAGTGCGCTGTTATGGAAAGGGTATAAAATCCTCAATGCTAGCCGACATTCCCTTTGTTTTGGAACATCAATCATTCAAACAATCATCACCTCCAAATCCCTAAAAACATTCCATTCTCACCCCCCCTCTCTCTCCTACCTTCTCTCACTAGAAAATCCTAGCACAACACATCCCCTCCTTTTGACGGCAGCAGCGATTCAGTGAAGACAACCGGTTAGTGCATCACCCCATTGTGTTTAGAAATGAATGATTGTTGTGCTAGCTTGATGATTAGATTGTGTGTTTAATGATATTTAAGTGGCTATTTGTTGATGATTACTGATAATAGGATAATATGTAAACATAAATCCGTTCTAATAGGCTTTTGCATGATAGAAATAAGAAGGTGATGATGATGAACTTGTTAACAAAAATATGGTACTACCTCCGTCCCATTAAAAGTGTCCTATTTTGAATTTTCAAAGTCTTTATTTATAAACTTTGACCTTAAATAATTTTGTTTGTGTTAGATAATACTTGATGAAAGTTATATGATTTGAGTGTGCTTTACAAGTGTTTTTATCGGGTTAATTTTTATCAAGTTTTATATAACACAAAAAATATATAATTAAAGTCAAAGTTTATAAATAAAGACTTTGAAAATTCAAAATAAGACACATTTAATGGGACGGAGGGAGTAATATTTAATAATGAAACAATGTTGTTTGATGATATTTAGGGTGTATGTTAGGATGATTTTTGTGATAAAATGGTTACATGTGTTCTTGTTGGATTTAATGTTAAAACAGTGATATAAGATGTTGGATTGGATCTGTTTTGAATTATGAGCATGATGAACTGTTTGAAGATGTTATGAATATTTGAAATTCTTGTGTTTTGATCTGATTTAATAAGTGTACGGTATTGGAAACATGTTAATGAAATATGGTTGGTTCGTACAATCTAGGCAAGGTTCTAGAAGGATTCCATCAGTGTTTTCATCAGCAGTTGCGAGTCGAGATCATGTGGTTTTGACTCGAGACCACTCAGTGACCACTCGAAGCCAGACAGCACACCACAGGGGACTCGAGACCAGCTTGGTTGCGACTCGAGATCTCCTGATCTTGACTCAAAGCCTGACTCGAGACCTCAGGGTCGCGACTAAAAAATGCACGACTCGAGACCGTAGGGTTACGAATCAGAACCTCGTAGTTGCAACTCGAGACCTCTTGTTTTCGACTCGAGACCACAGCATTTCGACTGGACTACTTTACTTAGTTATTGGGCCGCACAAATTGATGTTATGTTTCTAGACTGTGTGTTACTGTGCTGTTTAACTGTTCATGTGTTAGGATAGGCCCAATATCGTATATACTAGTCTTACATGCATGCTATGTGTTAGATGCGTGTAGGATATACGTGATTTATTTGTACCTAAACCTGACCTATACTGGTAACCATAATAAGACGTGGTTGACCAGCTTACCTAGCCAAGTAGAACTGTCTGCCGAGTAAACCGAGGTGAGTTCACAACTTTTTTCTAAAAGCATGTGTTCCCGGTGGTTGGGAAATGGAACAAACAACGCTACCTCCTTGTGTGGGGTACAAACATACTTTTATCCCCTTGTGCGGGACACACAGTTAATTACTATTTATATTAGATGCAACAAGTGTACTAAACGAAACTCTATCACGAAAGTCCCCACTTACATATACCGATTTGTCGTCGGGGCCTGGCGAACGAGTTATTAGTTGATAGCACTACTTAGGTCTCACCAGCCTCACACCGTGCCTGGATAGGATCGGTCGTGAACTAATAGACTCTGGCAAACCGTCAATGATGATAGACATTGACAAACGGGGCACACTATGGAAACGTACGGTCGCAAGGATTCGGTATAACGCAGTTTAGTAGCTCTCATATGGGGTAGCTCCCTATGACATAATATAAATGAGTAACTTAACTACTTGAACAAGTTTTTGGAATTAAAACTGGACAAACTCGTGAACTCGCCAACTTTATGTTGACACCCTACTGCATGCTTTGTAGGTACTCAGTGACTTTGGAGCTTGCATCTTGGGGAAGTGTAGTGGTCTTCTTTAACCCGCGTTGGGTTCCCTAATAATTATGAACTTTGAACTTGTGAATGAACCACCTTATTTATGCTTCCGCTAGTTACTTAAACTCCTGTTTTGAACTTAAAACTTTTGGTCTTACATCTTAGTAGTCACTAATCGTATTAGTTTGATGAGCTATATTACTATTATATTAATTGTTTAATATATTGGTGGTTAGATCCTGGTCAGTCACACGCCTCGCGGTAGTTCTCCGCATGTGGATTTTTGAGGGTGTGACATCTTTCTTCATACCAGGCCACCAATAGGACGTACGAAGGTCATGGTACATCTTATCAGCATCAGGATGAATAGAGTATCGGGATTTATGCCCCTCCTTCATTATGAGTTCACGGAGTTCATCACAATTTGGCACCCAAACGAGATTGAGATTGTGACAACTGGCCCAAAACCGGTAATTTCCGTACTATTTTAATTAATATTTATTTCCTGCATTTATGTGATTACACGTTAACATTATGTGCTTACTTGTTATGCAATTGAATTCATGCATGTTTCATATATTAACTGTCACATCATACCATACTTTAAGCGTTGCGTCAGAAAGATTAGTAAGCTCACCGGTTAGACAAGTTGCGTCAGCATGACTGCAGAAAACAATCAGAAAATATTTAGGACTTAGAAGTAGGTCCAACATCAACAACACATTGAAAACTAAGTAGGTGAACAAAGGTTAATATAAACACTTTCCGGAAGCTAAAATAGGCACTAAAAAGTACCCGAAACACACTTTAAATACAGAATTCTGCAGAAATTCAGCAAAAACAGCATATAAACACTAAAATAACATGCAGAATTAAGGTTTAAATATCCAGAATAACTTGTAAAGTGTTGGGAATGAAAACTGTCACAAAAGGTACTTCATACCGTGCAAAACTACACTATTTAGCACTTTAACGAACCGATAACCGAACGAATAACCGGACACTACCCAAAACACCAAAAATAGACTAGAAGCATTGTTTTTATGATTTAAAGCTAGTTATAATGCTAGAACACTTTAAAAATCATAAAAACACTTAAACACATTAAACTTCACCTTAAACCCTCTAACTTACCTTCTAGCCCCTTAACTTCTAAAAATTTACATTTACCCCCCCCCCCCTGCCATAACCGGCCCCAAAGGGTGGCCCACACCCTTTCCCATTAAAATATTGTTAATGATATCTAGATATGGGACAAGAGAACCATTGGACATAGTAATGTTGGATGATTATAAACATAAACCATAAGTTCATTTTCCTTATCCTTTCATTCAAACTTTCACACTTCTTCCTTCCTCCTCTCTTCTCTACTCTCGGCCACACCCACACTCTCTACCACCACCATTTTCTTGCAACTTTCAAGCCAATCTAAGGGTGTCACAAGGTGCATGAAGATGATTAAGAAGGCTACAAGCAAAAGAAGTGGAAGGACCTTCACTAGGAGCTTTTATCCATCAAATCTTCTTCATTCTTCTTCTTCTTGTGTTCTTTGCCACTTCCCTAGCCACAAGAGCTAGTGGTAAGTCTCTTACACTCATTTTTAGTCCATGTTCATGCTATGTACAAGTTACATAATCTAAGAAACCAAACTTTTAAAGATGAAAACATGAAAATCTAACATAACCATGATGAAAACAAGTTGTTATGAAGTTGTTTGATGTATGTGATGAAGTTGTGAATCTTGAATCTTGTGTTTTTGGTTAGATACATCATGTGTAAGCTTGTTAGAAGCTTAGATCTAACAAGTTTAAGCATGGATCTTGAAAGATCCATGATGAAACTTGATGATGAACATACGGATCTTCAAGATGAACATAAAAATGATTTTAGAATATGTTTTTCATGGTTTTGAAACCCTAAAACTTATTGATGGTTTGTTTAGTAAGTTAAAGTTTCATTAAAAGTTTGTTAAAATTTAACAAGAACACTTGTTTTTGGAAGATCCATGTATGTAAAGTGTAGATCTAAAAGACTACACATTTTTAACAAAAATCAAGCTCATCATAAGGTTTTTCATGATGATTTTAGTGTATGTTACTTGTAAAATTGTTGTAAATTGATTTTTGATGATGAAAAGAAAATAAACACATGTTTTGAAAATATGGAAAACCTCCATTTTTAGGGGAAACTATGTCAAAAATTTTATAAAATTTTGACACTTAGAAAAATATAAGTTTTGGTGAAACTTATTCCCCAAAAATTCACCTAAAAATATTTACCAAGGTTTCCTAATTTTTATACAAAGATTACAAGTAAGAAATAAGGATTTCTTCAAGTATAAAACCAATATTAAGTATGTATATTTATAGGAAAGAAATATATATATATATATATATATATATATATATATTTAGTGGTCACAAGATTATGTGCTAAGTGTATATTATGTGTATTATATGTATTAGTATGTTAGGAACTTGAAAAATACATTAAATACTCCAAAGGAGTATACCACCAAAATACACATACAAATACTTATGAAATACACAATGATACAAGTATACAAAATTACTTTAAAAGGATACATGGACAAATACAAAAATATATATCAATATACATATATTTCTTGCAAAATTAAGGATTTGGACAATTATTGGACTTATTGGACAATTTTATATATTTATGAACTTATACAAAAATTACTACAAGTGATGGAAGAATTATAAAAATGTGACAAGTGAAAAAAATAAGTAAATATATATATATATATATATATATATATATATATATATATATATATATTTAACAAAGAATGACAAAATATATATATAACCAATAAACCCTAAAAATATTATTATTTTTAGGAAATAAAATTTCGAAAAGTAACAAAAATCAAGGAATTGATTTTTGGGTAATTAATACAAATATACAAGTATTTACACTTAAAATACAAGTATACTTTCATAAATATACTTACACCAAAAATAATGATATTGGAAATATTATTTAACAAATTACTTATATTTATTTTTGAAAAATAATATAAGTGACATATATTTGAAAAAGTTAAAAATATATTATTTTTAACATATAACATTTTCAAATCCTACTTACACAAATATATATTTTCGGGATAAAAATATATATAACAAATACAATATTAAATATATTGGGACGTACATACCCAAATGATACAAGAAACAATACATGTAAGACACATTAAATCCAAATAGTAACTTGTACTTAGAGGTTCACAAGTTAGGTGATTAGTATACTTAGAACGTCTATAGGTCACGACATTCAAGTAGTAGAAGCCAGTGAAGCTAGACGCTCAAGACGCAAAACAGTGAGTTCATGTCCCCAATTTTAAACGTTTTTACTGTTTTCAAACTTTGGGGAAAATATATGTACACATCGGTATGTTTAAAACAAAGGAATCATACATAGATCATGTCACGAATAGGGTATACGTAAGCACCATCAATCTAGTTAAGACCGAAAGAACAAGGGTTAGATCTAACAGTCCGGGCAGCCTCACTCTTTTGACAACACATAGTCATGGAGTGTCTTGGGTCACAGTCGTAAGGTAAAAGATGTTAAAAGTCACCTAGGTTTGGATGCTTCCTATGTCGTCACATATGTTAGTGGCCTTTCAAACCATTAGCGATCTCGATTCCGTTTCATTACAACTTACAAACTTACAGTTTACAATTACATACCATGCTTTTATACAATTACAAATGTTACATTTTACACAAACTACGTGAATTCACACCAACTTTTGTTGACGATTTTTAAACTTACATGTTTTCAGGGAATTAGTGGATAATGCTCGCGGGCTCATTTTCAAGATGTTTAGCGTCTAACCTCCGTTGCCGACTTTTGTGGATTTGTTTACTATATCCCACCTTCTGTGGTGATATAGGAAACAAAACTTTAATCTTTGTTTTTGAAATGGTGTTGTGAACTTTCAAACAATTATCTTTTATTTATGATGTAAATTTAAACTAAATTCAGTATTTTTTGGATAATTTAACTTTGAATGGCAAGATGGAGTTTGTTTTAATTCATGTAGCATGTTTACTTATCGTATGCAGTGAGAACCACTCAGATCACACCTCGTGCTTCCAACTTTGAAAGGGGTGTGACAGATTGGTATCAGAGCTTCGATTGTAGTGAACCAGGATTATGTCTCGAGTCTAGTCTACAATCCTTAGGATCCTCTCACGAAAACAATTTTTACAAAAGTTTTCATTGCATAAAACATTCCGCGACATCCACTACATAAACTTTTTTTTTCAAAAGTCAAGCAAGGACACTACGTGGCTTAGGGTGCACAGAATTAGCACGTATACTCAAATAGGGATTACTTGCAACACTGTGTGTAACTATATATATATGTGTATATTAAGCATGGTTGTAAAAGTCCCGCCTAGGCTCCGAGTACTCGCTACAAGGTAGGCTGCCTGTCACACCCCGAATTTCCACGTATTACCGGTGGGCCCGGTAGGGGAGTATCGTGACGTGGTTGATAACATATTAGTCAAACAACACAATATTTAAATGCACAGCGGAAGCAAAGTATAGATTCATTTCAACCAAACAGTATTGTAATATTAAGTATCACAAGTAGTCGAATATAAATCCACAGGTAGATCAAAATAAAAGAAGGGAACAATGTTCAACAGTTTATGACATCCAAGCTTGCGAGACTTATTGTGGATGCTAGGAGAAAAGCCAGCCTATTACGCGTAGTACCTGCACTTAACCTTTTTGAGAAAATACGTCAGTTTACACTGGTAAATACAATCAACCGACTCATTTTGAAAAGAGTTTAAGAAAATGCATTTAAGGCACAAGGCACAAATAATATTTTATAACTTGGGATAATTATTTGAATATAATGCTTGTAAAGGATTTACATGTTACTTATGCGTTCAGTAGCCCGGATAGAGCCGGGTTAAAGATCAATAGACACACCACATTATTTAAATGGGACACTGACAGGTGTACGCCTACACCTGTGTGCTAAGGTCGTGGCCATTTCGTAAAATGATGTCAGGGATATCCGGGACATGGTCATTAACCCCCCAAAGGCTTTAAGCAAACAAAAAAAATTAAACGAGACATCTCAATACTTTAACCATAAAACAATTAAAGATTCAATGCCCGACCAAGCGGTATTTTATATACCGTACCCCAAGCCCGTATAGGGAAAATAAGTTAAAAGTATTTACCTGAGCAAGTATATATCACAATCAGCGAGTGCAAGTATCTTTTACCGGGTCTCCTATTCTGGAACGAAGGTTTATAATAACATATTAGAATCCTAACGGGTCTTTAGTTAAGCTTAAGCTTAGACCGGTTAGTTTTAAAGATACGGTTCGTACGCACGATTAAGCGAAGACCGGATAGAATGTGATTTAGACCCGACAAGTTTGAAGACTTGCTTAATATGGGTATATTATACACATTCTGGATTTTGAGATAAAACCGATAAGGTTTGACCCGTTTCGGCTAATTTATGTAAACTAGTTACATAAACCGAACCGAACGCGCATGAAGCGTAACGGGTAACCATAAGAGTCCTAAACAGGTTTCCTAAGTTAACATGCCTTAAATATGTTGTGATATCAGTAGGATACCTTCCATTATGCCCAAAACGAGTTTAATCTCATATTAAGCCCCGTAGGGGTATTTTGGTCATTTTAAAGATTTTAAAAGGGATTAATTTATCTTCTGTGATCCGGGTCTGAATAAATCAGTAAAATAGCTTATTTAAACAGGTTATAACATTTGGTTATAAGTCTTATATGCCAAAATAGTTTTAAACCCTAACTATGCGTTTAATACGCGTATAATGTCGTTTTAAGCGATTTACGGGTTAATATAGGATTCTGAGTTTTCTGATCAGTTCAACAGGTTCAAAACACTCCATTTATTATTTGAAATCAGTAGCAATTGGATTGGCGTCAAAAGGATTTGTAAAACTCATTTTATGGCCGAAAAGGGTATATTCGGTATTTACCGAATTAAGGCACTAATCCTAGCTTATGATCACTTTAAAAATAATTAAAAATATTCAAAAATCCCAAAATATTATATTACATCAGTGGGTATAAGTTTTGGTGTCAAAGATTGGGTTTAGATAGGCTTTACGCTAATGACGCCGTTTAATCACTAAGAAACGTTCTAATTACGTCATTAAGCATAACTCCTAATCTAGACCTCCAACTGATGTAAAAATTTAGGGACACATTTAATAATCAGTAACTAAGATTTTTGTACTTTCACATTTCCAAAATTCTCGTTGTATGGTCATAAGGGCATTATGGTCCATATTTAAGCACTTAACGGAAACGTCGGACACTTAAGGATTTAAGTGGTATAAACGCAGAGGGTTATACACACATGAACTAGGTCCTAATGGAACTTTAAGGCATGTCTAAACCTATCAAAACCGGGTCAGAACCGAAGTCAAAGCAGAAATTCAAACTATGCGCCTTACGGCTCCGAATCGGTTCAAAACAGAAAGTTGTCGAATCAAACAAGTTTAGACAAGTCCGTACACTTATTACCAAGTTATATGAATGATAAAACAGGTTACACGCCTTCTATATCGTTAATTACGCGTTTAATCAAAGTTTAGCATTTCTGTTGACTTTTTCGGACAACGTTTGACTCGACAAACGACCTAGTTAGGATTGGAATCAGTGGGTACCCTTATAAGGGTTTAATACCCATATAATTACCTACTTAACGGTACTTTTAAATCGAGATAAGACTGAGCCAATAATAAATAATCTTGAAGTCAAACCGTAATTACGACGGTTTGACTTTTAGCTAAATAACTAAGCTAAACTCAAAACAAGAAGGTTAAACAAACTTACACTTGTCTAATGGATGATTAGGAAGGCTTGAGAATTATCCTTATGCTCCAGAAATGCTCAGTTGATGATAGGAAAGAATGAACACAAAGTTGACAACTTGTAGGACTTTATATAAGTTTCAAAACTCATTTGATTGATGACATGCAAGGCTACTAGTGATATAAGATGCATCCAAGTGCCCCCTAGAGTCTCAAAACCATCATAGGCAGCCCATAGAATCGAAAACTTGAGTTTTAAGTCGGTTACAACATCAACATCAACAGGCAGCTGCCTTTTTGTTTTGTCGCTGGTACCTGTCACGCGGCCCGCGTAAAGGTCTTAAGGATCTTACGCGGCCCGCCTTAGTGTCCGGATCAGGTTACACAATTTTCTTTAATTGCACTTTTGGCCCTTGGTCCCCCGAAAGGTCATTTTCTCATGTTTTCTTGCATTAAGAGGCTTTAATATTGACATATGGGGGCTTTAAGGCTTATACCATCTTTGTCAAGTCCTCGGGTAACTTTGTGATCACCCGAAAAGCCCTAATTTTCAATGTTGACGATTCTAACCCTCACACACGAATTTTATCATAACTTTCTCATACGGTAACGAAACTTGGTGAAATTTTTATGGTGCTTTCTAGTGAGCATAATTAATCGTTACAAGACTTCAGGTTTGCTAAAAGGTCACTCAGAGGTATATCTTAACATATTGACACATTTAACCCCTGTAGTTTGTAATCTCTCACTTTCTTTCACAATTCGTTTCGTATGATCCATGATCCATTCGTTTAAAGCTATAAACATCATGTAGGGTTATTGTAAAGTATATTTATTCATTGTTGACACTTTGAACCCTTACATTTACATAGTTTCATTGTTTGTCAACTTTAGTCCTTCAAGAACATTCTTTCACACGTTCAAACCTATGACACGTGTCAACACATCAAAGGACGTAAATTTTCGAGGTGTTACATCCTCACCCCCTTAAAAGAAATCTCGACCTCGAGATTTATTGAAATAGATAAGGGTACTTTTCTTTCATCGTGGACTCAACCTCCCACGTATACTCGGGACCTCTACGGGCATCCCATTTGACCTTTACAATCGGTACATGCTTCCTTCGAAGCTTCTTAACCTGTCGATCCTCGATCGACAATGGTTTTTCCACAAATTTCAAGCTCTCATCTATATGCACATCCGTATGTGGTATATCCAGTGATTCATCAGCGAAACACTTCTTTAGATTACAGATGTGGAACACATTGTGAATTCCACTGAGCTCTTCAGGTAAGTTTAACTTATAGGCAACTGACCCGACACGTTCGATAACCTCGAAAGGTCCTATGTATCACGGGCTTAACTTGCCTTTCTTACCAAATCGCATCACTCCTTTCCAGGGTGATACTTTAAGCAAAACTTTATCACCTACCTCGAAGTTAAAAGCTTTACGCTTTGGATCAGCGTAACTCTTCTGCCTATCTCGGGCAGCTTTGAGACGGTCACGAATCTGGACAATCTTGTCCGTCGTTTCGAACACTATCTCTGGTCCCGATAATTGGACATCTCCAACTTCCGCCCAACAAACCGGCGTTCTACACTTTCTACCGTATAAGGCCTTGAAAGGCGCAGCATTAATGCTGGTGTGGTAGCTATTGTTGTAGGAGAACTCAATTAGTGGTAGGTGGTTATCCCAACTACCACCCAAATCAATCACACATGCACGAAGCATGTCTTCCAACGTTTGAATAGTACGCTCACTCTGACCGTCTGTCTGAGGATGGTAAGCCGTACTAAAATTCAAACGCGTGCCCAAAGATTGTTGGAAGCTTTTCCAAAAATGTGACGTGTATCTAGTATCTCTGTCAGAGATAATAGACACAGGTATACCATGTAAGGCTACAATCTTATCAACGTATAACTGGGCTAACATGTCGGAGCTATAAGTCTCCTTGATGGGTAAGAAATGAGCTGACTTAGTCAGTCTATCAACGATCACCCATATTGTGTCATTTCCTTTTCTTGTCTCGGGTAACTTGGTGATAAAATCCATAGTTACCATTTCCCACTTCCAAGTAGGAAGTTCAGGCTGTTGTAGTAAACCTGACGGTTTCTGATGTTCTGCTTTTACTTGCGCACACGTCAAGCATTTAGATACATAGGTGGCTACAGACTTTTTCAAGCCTATCCACCAATAATTTGCCCTTAGATCCTGGTACATCTTATCTGCTCCAGGATGAACGGAATATTTAGAGCTATGGGCTTCCTGGAGGATAACATCTCGGAGTCCTCCGTAAATTGGAACCCATATTCGTCCATTCAATCTAAGAATTCCATCCTTGCTAAGAGATAACTGCTCCTCAGTTACTCCTAGCTTTTCGTTAGGATAGTTAGCTTCCAGCACAGCTTCCTTCTGTGCAGCTAACAACCTTTCAATCAAATTGTTCTTTATTTCCATGCGCTTGGCATTGATTCGGATGGGTTTCACCTTCTCCTTTCGACTCAAGGCATCGGCGACTACATTCGCCTTGCCGGGATGGTATCTTATTTAACAATCGAAATCATTCAGAGTTTCCATCCAACGGCGTTGCCTCATGTTTAAGTCCTTCTGATTGAACAGGTGTTGAAGGCTCTTGTGATCAGAATAGATCACACATTTGATTCCATATAAGTAGTGCCTCCAAAGTTTTAGTGCGAATACAACGGCACCCAACTCCAAGTCATGGGTGGTGTAATTCTTTTCGTGCACCTTTAACTGGCGTGAAGCATAGGCAATGACTTTGCCTTTCTGCATAAGCACACATCCCATCCCGGTGTGTGATGCATCACAATAAACTACAAACTCCTTGATTCCATCAGGCAATGTCAGTAAGGGAGCATTGCTCAACTTCTGTTTCAGAATATCGAAGGATTCCTGCTGCTTAGGACCCCAGTCAAACTTAATCTTCTTACGTGTCAGCGAAGTCAGGGGTGCAGCAATCCTTGAGAAGTTTTCAATGAATCGCCTATAATATCCTGCCAAACCTAGGAAGCTACGCATTTCTGTAGGTGTCTTTGGCTCATGCCAATTCATGACAGCTTCAACTTCAGCGGGATCTACTTGGATACCACGCTCACTAACAACATGTCCAAGAAATTGGACTGCTCGAAGCCAGAATTCACACTTCGAGAACTTGGCATAGAGCTTTTCTTTATGAAGTAGTTCCAGAATGCAATGAAGGTGCTTCTCATGGTCAGCTTGGTTCTTTGAGTAGATGAGAATATCATCGATGAAAACGATGACAAATTTATCTAAGTGCGGCTTGCAAACGCGATTCATGAGATCCATGAACGCGGCCGGTGCATTAGTGAGCCCAAAAGGCATCACTAGGAACTCGTAATGACCATAACGAGTCCTAAATGCAGTCTTGTGTACGTCTTCATCTCTAACCTTCAGTTGGTGATAGCCTGACCTTAAGTCAATTTTAGAGAAGAAACTTGCCCCTTGAAGTTGATCGAACAGATCGTCGATTCTGGGCAAAGGATACCTATTCTTGATGGTGACCTTATTAAGCTCACGGTAGTCGATGCACAGATGCATCGATCCATCCTTCTTCTTGACAAATAAAACTGGTGATCCCCAAGGAGACGAACTAGGTTTGATGAAACCTTTGGCTAGCAAATCGTCTAGCTGCATTCTCAATTCCTTCATCTCTGTTGGTGCCAATCTATAAGGCGCCCTTGCTACCGGTGCTGATCCAGGAATAATGTCAATTCTGAATTCTACTTGTCTATCTGGTGGCAAACCAGGTAGTTCTTCAGGAAAAACACCAGGGTATTCAGAAACGACGGGGATATCCCCAATCTTGGGCTTCGGCTCATCAATAATCACTTGTGCCATGTAGATGACACAACCCTTCTTTAAACACTTAGAGTCCTTGAGTATTGACATTTTCTCAGGCAGCCCATACTGGGTATCTCCCTGGATAGTAAGTGATTCACCAGACGGAGTCTTGATCATCACTTGCTTCTTGTTACAGACAATATGGGCCTGGTTATGAGATAACCAATCCATACCCAAAACTATGTCGAAACCGGCTAGTTTTAAAGGAAGTAGAGACAAAGGAAATGAGTGGTTCTTAATGGATATGAAACATCCATCTAATAAGGTTGAGGCGGTTTCTAAAGTGCCATCTGCTAGTTCCACCTCATACTTCACACTTAAAGTCTTAACAGGTAATTTCAACAATTCACAAAACTTATTATCTACGAACGACTTATCAGCGCCTGAATCAAATAACACTCTCGCATAAACATCATTTACGAGAAAGGTGCCTGTTATCACATGTTCGTCCTTGACGGCTTCCTTAGCATCCATCCTGAAGACCCTAGCATTGGTCTTCTTAGCCTCTTCAGGCTTCTTGGCGTATTTTGGGCAATTGGTCTTGATGTGCCCCTTTTCATTGCAACCGTAGCAGGTCGCATCCTTCATCTTTTTGCAATCCAAGGTCTTGTGCTCCTTGGACTTGCACAACCCACATGCAAAAGTTTTCGATTGTGAATTCGAATTCGATTCATACCTGCACTTCCCAAAGTGCTGTCTCTTGCAGATTTTACATCTGGGTTTTTCACCCGTCTGCTGACCATCCTTCCTAAACCCTGACCCCTTCTTGTGGTCATTGTTTCCCTTATGCTTCTTGTCTGAACGTCGTGAGTTGTCATCCTCACGCTTCCTCTTTTCGGTATCGGTGTTCCTCTGCGATTTCTGCCTGACCGCATCCAAGGTAAGAGACAATGATATGTCTGCTGCAGACCGAAAAGTAGCTGGTCTGGAGGCCTTCACACTTGCCTTGATCTCTGGGGCCAAACCCCCGATAAAACGAGCTATACGTTTGGGTTCCGGGGTTACTAAATATGGAACCAATCTTGACAAAGTGTTGAAACTGGTAAGGTAGGCCTGACAGTCTAGGTTTCTCATGACCAGCGACAAGAAGTCAGATTCAATTTTCTCAACCTCGTGTTGAGGGCAGTAGTTTTCTTTGATCAGCGTCATGAACTGTTCCCAGGTCATATTGTATAACGGGATTTTCCCCATAGCTTGGATCAAAGATCTCCACCAAGCTAATGCTTCTCCCTTAAAAGACTGTGACACGAATTTCACAATATCCCTATTATTGCAACCACTGATATCCACAACCGTATCCATCTCGTCCAACCAAGTCATGCAATCTACTGCTCCTTTTTCCCCAGTGAAATCCCTGGGTTTGCACGAAACGAAGTACTTATAGGAGCAACCCTTATTACGGGGTTCTTGATTTGGTATGACTCTTTGGGATGGAGCACTCCTCTGGTTTGATGAGTGGTGAGAATTACTGTTGTGGGCAGTGTGGGTCCTGGAGGGTGTTCTAGAGTGTGGTGCAGATTGGGTCCTTGTATGGGTACCACCGGATTCATGGAGCTGTCTATCCATAACTCGATTAACGGCATTATCTATCATTGCCTGTAATTCTGCACCCGCTACATTTACTCGGGCATTATCATGCTCTCTCCCTGGGTGACTGTTGACCTCATTTGAGTCTGCCATGTAGCTTAAACTGTTACATATCGACAACAATTTATCGATGAGTTTATTATAGAATTGTCTTTTATGGCAATTTATTAACCGTGGTAAACGTAGACCATATATGGTTAATTTATTACTCACATTAATTTAGGATTTATAATATAATTTATCCTAATTATTAAAACAATAACAGTTTTATTAGCACATAAGGCCTAGTCACAGGGACAAATTTTAAATTACAAGCCATGATTTCAGAGAATCAAAGCATGATGGTTTGAACAAAGTTCATTACCTTTATCAGACAGGGTCACAGACTATTACTGTCTTTTGTCTCATATGAAAATGAGAAGGGCCCGTAGGCATTCTATTACTAATGGATGGTAAAAAGAACTGATCTTATTTATTGATGATTTAACCCATGATTCAGAGATCATTTAGTTGGGTTAGGAATCCTTGAAAAGATCCTTATATATATATAATAATAACACGTGTGATTTTAACGAATCATGTCTGCCAGGAGTGTTAACATGTTTTCAGATGTTAACAGGGATTTGAATCTTTTTTAACGGGTCTTACCATCTTGGCCAGGTCTTAAAATGACATGCAGGCTAGGTTATACCTTTAAGATCCTTAATTAATAATTAAAATAGGCAGATAGATTTTTAAAAGGAATGATTCCGATTTATTTATTTCATATATAATTTAATTATGCATAACATAGCAAAGATGAAATTTATAAACTTACATTCCATTAAAAATTTAAAAGTAGTACACTTTGCCCTAAACGGGACTTTTCACTGAAACACTTGCCCACGCAGGAGCTATACTAATAATACAAGTCCTCGCAGGGACTGTCTACAACAACAAATGTCCGCGCAGGGACTAATTGAGACAAGTCCTCGTAGGGACTAAGTACAAAGATAGATGTCCACACAGGGACTACATACAAACATAAATAAATGTCCACGTAGGGACTGTTTTAAACAAGGAAATACAACAATACATATTGGGATTTAACGATCCCGTTTCTTCTTTCCTTTCAGCAAACTTGCCAAGCCACTCATGAATCCCTGATTCTTCCTACGCTCTCTCTGGAGGTCTCGCTCAACCCTGTCCAGCCTATGACGGAGATCCTCCTGCTCTGGCGGGGAAAACCGTGGTGGCTGATGCTGAAGTGGTGGCTGAGCAGGTACTTGATACCCACGAGCTGGGTATCCCACTCCCCAGGGTGTTCCATAAGGTCCTTCTGGGTGAAGGGCATTGTAGTCTGCTGCCACTTGGTATGGGTCGGCCTCGGCATAGTTATAGTTAGTGTATGCTGGCGGTCCGTATGGGTTGTAAGCTGCCGGAGCAGTATAAGCAGGGATAGGGTTGCCAAAACCCGGTGATGGCGGTGCAATATGTGCCGAATTCACCTCTGAAACTGGAACTGAAGGTCCACCCATCTGTGGTTCTTCATATAGAGGCGGGTAGTGGCTGCCACTAGAGTGTTGAGGGGTACTGAAATGAAACTCCCCTCCTCGTGCTGACATCCATGCGCCAGTCCTCCTACGTCTTGGTGGTTCTGGAGGCTCTAGATGAACTGGCGGCGGTGGAGGCGGTGGCGTGACTGCCTCGAAACGTGGATCCCCAGAGGGATCTTGCTGCTGCTGCTGCTGATGAGGCGATGAATGGTGAGATGGTGTAAAGTACCACTCACACCGATCGAACCGTGCCTGATGACTATCCGGACCTTGGTATGGTGTTCCGTGAAAAGACGAACCATCAGAGATCTCAACAGGATGGTTCGGGGTTCCGGTTGCAGGCTCGACGGGATCTGTGTCTTCGTCCATGTCCATCGCTTGATCACCTGAAAAATGATCCTCCGGTCCTAGTGGGTTAAAGCCCCCTTGTTCTGGTAGGTAGTCCGCCGGGTTAAACTGGCCCCGAAAGACAGGAGTAGGGTCATCGAAGGAACGGTGCGATGAGGATCGCTGTAGGGGTATGTATCAAGGTTGCGGGTTGTTGGGCTCATTCTCGGACTGAGGCCCATAAGAGTGATGATATGGAGGCGTTGAGCTATACGACGTAGATCGTCTGGAAGGCTCCTCATAAATCCTCCAAGGTTCTTGCGGATCTGCACTCCTTGTAGAAGAAGGAGTTCGCCGGCGCGAAGGCCCGGCCTCGTGGTCGTTAGGAGCGCTCATTGGCTCTTTTCCTCGTCCTCCTCGCCTGAATCTTGGCGGCATTGCTAAACCTGTTAATATAAACAAGGTAATAACAAGGAAAAATAAAGGACAAAATTAAAATTAAAATAAAAACATTTTGGATTATTCCTAAGTTCTTTGTCTAGACTCGAAGAATTAGGAATGTGCAATTGTGTCATTGAGATTAAACACAAAAGACTAGTGTTTAATTCACTCAATGTTGGCTCTGATACCAACCTGTCACACCCCGAATTTCCACGTATTACCGGTGGGCCCGGTAGGGGAGTATCGTGACGTGGTTGATAACATATTAGTCAAACAACACAATATTTAAATGCACAGCGGAAGCAAAGTATAGATTCATTTCAACCAAACAGTATTGTAATATTAAGTATCACAAGTAGTCGAATATAAATCCACAGGTAGATCAAAATAAAAGAAGGGAACAATGTTCAACAGTTTATGACATCCAAGCTTGCGAGACTTATTGTGGATGCTAGGAGAAAAGCCAGCCTATTACGCGTAGTACCTGCACTTAACCTTTTTGAGAAAATACGTCAGTTTAGACTGGTAAATACAATCAACCGACTCATTTTGAAAAGAGTTTAAGAAAATGCATTTAAGGCACAAGGCACAAATAATATTTTATAACTTGGGATAATTATTTGAATATAATGCTTGTAAAGGATTTACATGTTACTTATGCGTTCAGTAGCCTGGATCGAGCCGGGTTAAAGATCAATAGACACACCACATTATTTAAATGAGACACTGACAGGTGTACGCCTACACCTGTGTGCTAAGGTCGTGGCCATTTCGTAAAATGATGCCAGGGATATCCGGGACATGGTCATTAACCCCCCAAAGGCTTTAAGCAAACAAAACAAATTAAACGAGACATCTCAATACTTTAACCATAAAACAATTAAAGATTCAATGCCCGACCAAGCGGTATTTTATATACCGTACCCCAAGCCCGTATAGGGAAAATAAGTTAAAAGTATTTACCTGAGCAAGTATATATCACAATCAGCGAGTGCAAGTATCTTTTACCGGGTCTCCTATTCTGGAACGAAGGTTTATAATAACCTATTAGAATCCTAACGGGTCTTTAGTTAAGCTTAAGCTTAGACCGGTTAGTTTTAAAGATACGGTTCGTACGCACGATTAAGCGAAGACCGGATAGAATGTGATTTAGACCCGACAAGTTTGAAGACTTGCTTAATATGGGTATATTATACACATTCTGGATTTTGAGATAAAACCGATAAGGTTTGACCCGTTTCGGCTAATTTATGTAAACTAGTTACATAAACCGAACCGAACGCGCATGAAGCGTAACGGGTAACCATAAGAGTCCTAAACAGGTTTCCTAAGTTAACATGCCTTAAATATGTTGTGATATCAGTAGGATACCTTCCATTATGCCCAAAACGAGTTTAATCTCATATTAAGCCCCGTAGGGGTATTTTGGTCATTTTAAAGATTTTAAAAGGGATTAATTTATCTTCTGTGATCCGGGTCTGAATAAATCAGTAAAACAGATTATTTTAACAGGTTATAACATTTGGTTATAAGTCTTATATGCCAAAATAGTTTTAAACCCTAACTATGCGTTTAATACGCGTATAATGTCGTTTTAAGCGATTTACGGGTTAATATAGGATTCTGAGTTTTCTGATCAGTTCAACAGGTTCAAAACACTCCATTTATTATTTGAAATCAGTAGCAATTGGATTGGCGTCAAAAGGATTTGTAAAACTCATTTTATGGCCGAAAAGGGTATATTCGGTATTTACCGAATTAAGGCACTAATCCTAGCTTATGATCAGTTTAAAAATAATTAAAAATCTTCAAAAATCCCAAAATATTATATTATATCAGTGGGTATAAGTTTTGGTGTCAAAGATTGGGTTTAGATAGGCTTTACGCTAATGACGCCGTTTAATCACTAAGAAACGTTCTAATTACGTCATTAAGCATAACTCCTAATCTAGAACTCCAACTGATGTAAAAATTTAGGGACACGTTTAATAATCAGTAACTAAGATTTTTGTACTTTCACATTTCCAAAATTCTCGTTGTATGGTCATAAGGGCATTATGGTCCATATTTAAGCACTTAACGGAAACGTCGGACACTTAAGGATTTAAGTGGTATAAACGCAGAGGGTTATACACACATGAACTAGGTCCTAATGGAACTTTAAGGCATGTCTAAACCTATCAAAACCGGGTCAGAACCGAAGTCAAAACAGAAAGTCAAACTATGCGCTTTACGGCTCCGAATCGGTTCAAAACAGAAAGTTGTCGAATCAAACAAGTTTAGACAAGTCCGTACACTTATTACCAAGTTATATGAATGATAAAACAGGTTACACGCCTTCTATATCGTTAATTACGCGTTTAATCAAAGTTTAGCATTTCTGTTGACTTTTTCGGACAACGTTTGACTCGACAAACGACCTAGTTAGGATTGGAATCAGTGGGTACCCTTATAAGGGTTTAATACCCATATAATTACCTACTTAACGGTACTTTTAAATCGAGATAAGACTGAGCTAATAATAAATAATCTTGAAGTCAAACCGTAGTTACGACGGTTTGACTTTTAGCTAAATAACTAAGCTAAACTCAAAACAAGAAGGTTAAACAAACTTACACTTGTCTAATGGATGATTAGGAGGGCTTGAGAATTATCCTTATGCTCCAGAAATGTTCAGTTGATGATAGGAAAGAATGAACACAAAGTTGACAACTTGTAGGACTTTATATAAGTTTCAAAACTCATTTGATTGATGACATGCAAGGCTACTAGTGATATAAGATGCATCCAAGTGCCCCCTAGAGTCTCAAAACCATCATAGGCAGCCCATAGAATCGAAAACTTGAGTTTTAAGTCGGTTACAACATCAACATCAACAGGCAGCTGCCTGTTTGTTTTGTCGCTGGTACCTGTCACGCGGCCCGCGTAAAGGTCTTAAGGATCTTACGCGGCCCGCCTTAGTGTCCGGATCAGGTTACACAATTTTCTTTAATTGCACTTTTGGCCCTTGGTCCCCCGAAAGGTCATTTTCTCATGTTTTCTTGCATTAAGAGGCTTTAATATTGACATATGGGGGCTTTAAGGCTTATACCATCTTTGTCAAGTCCTCGGATAACTTTGTGATCACCCGAAAAGCCCTAATTTTCAATGTTGACGATTCTAACCCTCACACACGAATTTTATCATAACTTTCTCATACGGTAACGAAACTTGGTGAAATTTTTATGGTGCATTCTAGTGAGCATAATTAATCGTTACAAGACTTCGGGTTTGCTAAAAGGTCACTCAGAGGTATATCTTCTCATATTGACACATTTAACCCCTGTAGTTTGTAATCTCTCACTTTCTTTCACAATTCGTTTCGTATGATCCATGATCCATTCGTTTAAAGCTATAAACATCATGTAGGGTTATTGTAAAGTATATTTATTCATTGTTGACACTTTGAACCCTTACATTTACATAGTTTCATTGTTTGTCAACTTTAGTCCTTCAAGAACATTCTTTCACACGTTCAAACCTATGACACGTGTCAACACATCAAAGGACGTAAATTTTCGAGGTGTTACACTACCGAGGCCCGAGTACTCTTCTCCCAGGCCAATTACTCCCCGAGTAATCTCCGCCTAGGCCGACTACCTCCCGAGTACTCCCGAATCCGACTAGGGAGCGACTAGCGACTTTTGCAACCATGATATTAAGTAGAAATTATTAATATGTATATATATATGGCGTAACATTTCTTTACAAGCTGTCATGTCTTTCTCCATAAGTAGTGGGATATATGACGAGCATGATCCTCATCTTTGACGATGACGGGATAGGGCAAGCTGAGAAGGTTTTTCACCTCCGATACCGACTCCAATCCGGACGAAGATTCGCAGTCGTAGTCGTTAAGCAATTCCACCCAACGACGTTGACGCATGTTTAGCTCTTTTTGATTAAATATGTGTTGTAGGCTCTTATGGTCGGTGAAGACCACACACTTGGTACCATTAGGTAGTGTCGCCAAATCTTTAACGCAAAAACAACTGCACCAAGCTCGAGATTATGGGTAGTGTAGTTCTTCTCATGTATTTTCAATTGTCTTGAAGCATACGCGATAACCTTGTCTCGTTGCATGAGAACACAACCAAGACCTCGGTTTGATGCATCGCAATATACCACGAAATCATCGTTTCCATCAAGAAGAGCAAGTATAGGAGCATTGCAAAGCAAGTCCTTAAGCGTTTGAAAGGATTCATCTTATTCGGGACCCCAAACAAAAGGTTTCTCTTTCTGAGTCAGCAAGGTGAGGGGGACGACGATTTTCAAGAAATTCGAGATGAATCGACGGTAGTAACCCACCAATCCTAGGAAGGAACGAATTTCTGACAGAGACTTAGGCGCGATCCAATTCTTAACTGCTTCAATCTTCGAGGGGTCAACATGAATTCCTTTTTCACTCACGATGTGTCCAAGGAATTGAACTTCTTTGATCCAGAACTCACACTTAGAAAACTTTGCGTATAAACGTTCGCCACGTAAGAGTTTGATAATGAGGTGCAAATGATGTTCATGTTCGGCTTGGGTTTTTGAATAAATGAGAATGTCGTCTATGAACACGATCACAAAACGGTCCAAGTAGGGTTTACACACACAGTTTATTAGGTCCATGAAGGCTGAAGGCGTGTTGGTCAAGCCAAAGGGCATAACCACAAACTCGTAGTGACCATATCGGGTGTGAAATGCGGTTTTTGGGATGTCTTCTTCGAGAACACGAAGTTGATGATAGCCTGAACGAAGATCGATCTTAGAAAAGCACGTTGCGCCTTGGAGTTGATCAAAGAGGTCGTCGATTCAAGGGAGAGGATAACGGTTTTTGACACTGAGTTTGTTAAGTTCACGATAATCGATACACATTCAAAACGAACCATCCTTCTTCTTGACGAAAAGAACAGGAGCGCCCCAGGGAGAAGTACTTGGGCGTATGAAGCCTTTGTCAAGCATCTCTTGAAGTTGACTTGACAACTCTTGCATTTCAGAGGGTGCAAGACGATAAGGAGCTTTAGCAACAGGGGTTGAACCAGGGATGAGATCAATGAAAAAAATCAACAGATCGAAATGGAGGAGGACCAGGTAGATCTTCAGGAAAGACGTCAGGGAAATCACGCACAACTGGAACATCACTTATGCTCTTTCCCTTGCCCTTTTCTTCTATAACGTGGGCTAAAAAGGCAAAGTACTGTTTACGTAAATACTTGTTCGCCTGTGTGCATGACATAAGCTTCAGTCCTCTTGAAGGTCTGTCTCCATAGACGTGTAAAGTATTGCCAGAAGGAAGAGGTAAACAAACATATTTCTCATGACAAGCGATTTTAGCATGGTTCTTACGAAGCCAATCCACGCCTACTATGATATCAAAAGCTTCCCAATTGCATGTATTAATTTCTCTATTTATACACCCAATAGGAAAGCCTTATTAAGTTAGTAAGGGTAAGTCCCACATCGGTTGAGAAGGAGAATGAAACCTTCCTTATAAGGGGGTGGAAACCTTCTCTACCAAGACGCGTTTTGCCTGGGCGAGCAACTCATCGGGTGAAAACAAAATGTGAGTTACTGGATGGGTAACCCATCGGGGGCAAAGTGGACAATATCTTGGCACGGTTTACTTGTCCTGTTATAGATGGTATCAGAACCAGGGGCCGGGACGGTGTGCCAGCGAGGACAATGGGCTCCATAAGGGGGGTGGAGATGTAACTACTGTTGTGGGTGGAATTTCGAACCTATATCCCGAAGACATATCCTGATATTGTATATAGGGTAAACTACTTTTTGAGTCCCTATGTTTTATGGGTTTTAACTAGTTGAGTCCCAAAGCAAAAAGTTTAACGACCTGAGTCCCTATAAGCATTTTCTTTAACCATTTGAGTCCAAATTTCTAACCCAGTTAGAATTTTGTTGTTAAGTTTTGTTAAATGACCAAATTACCCCTATAATTAAAAAAATAAAAATCAAAATACCATATGTTCTTCACAAGATCAGGCACACCCAGTTCATTTCTTCAAACACCCATCAACAACAAACACAAAAAGATCATACATTTAGTCCCACTTCTAACTTTCTTGAACAAAATCAAACAAAATCTGCAAAATGGTTCAAACTTTACAACCAAGGTACAACCTCCGAACCAGATATTTTATTATACGAAAGATCAACACTTTGTAACGAAAGCCCTAATTACTTTAAACCGCCATTAAACTCCAACAAATTCCTCGAAAAGTTCACCAAACTCACACTTGAACAAGCAGCTAACACAGAAACATCCACAACCGAACCGAAGATTCAGTTACCGGCTAGATCTAGAACTGTCAACACTTTACTGCAATGAGGTCTAACGTAAACCGTTTCGGTAACATTGCAATTTTTCGCAACGAACGACTCGACAGTCGGAATCGTCAACAAACTCGACGAAATCGAACTGAACTCAACGCTCAAGTCAGTACCGGTCAGATCTATTGCGGAAACCCTAGAGTTTCTGCAAGAGATGCCTGTGTAATTGCAAAAACTGTTACCGAAAACCCAGTTTGATAATAGACTAGGGTTTTTTTAACGAGGATTTAAAGGAAAAGAGTTGTTCGGTATCAGTAGCATCGAGTATACACGGTGGTTGACGACGGAGGTGGTGGTGGTTGACGGTGGGGAAGGCAGTGATAGTGGTGGTGGTGCAGTGGTGTTGCGGTGGTGTTAATGGTGATGGTAGGGGTAGAGAGAAAGAGAGGAGGGATGGAGTGTGAAATGTTTGTGTAGGTGTGTGTATAAAAATATATATAATTTATTTTATATATAATATTAAAATATTTATGCATTAAAGACTTGTTCCTTATACTCATGTGCATATAAGACTTGTACTTTGTGTGTAAATGACCAAATTACCCTTATAGTTAACAAACTTGGTGGATGGAGTTAGAAACTTGGACTCAAATGGTTAAAGAAAATGCTTATGGGGACTCAGGTCGTTAAACTTTGTACTTTTGGACTCAACTAGTTAAAACCCATAAAACACAGGGACTCAAAAAGTAAATTACCCTTGTATATATATGATACTGCGACTAGGATACTGAACCATGGTATTGGTAACATCCTGTGGGGGTTAAGCGTTTGCACTAGGGTTAATTTCCATCAAGAAATGATCTGTTTTGGATGGATCAAACATACATTTTTCGACAAATAGTCACAGTCGTACGAACGGGCATGTCCCATTAATACGAGCGGGGCAGTTTACGCACATTCTGTTTTCGATTACATTTCTTTTTACATCAGTTTATCATGTTTGACCATTTCACTTTCTATTTTCGATTCAATTAACAACCACTTTACTGTTTGCGTTTAAACCAGTGTACAAAATAAGTTTTACGCGTTTGAAACCAGTGCACATTCGTAAGGATGTGCCCATTCGTACGAAAGTGCCCATTCGTACGAAATGGTCTATTAACCATTTTTTCTGTATTTTCTTATATTCTACAATCAGATCTGAACCTCTTCTACAATAGAATACTTACACTACTGTTTACCCATTTCAGGGTGACTTCCGTGTTTCAAACTTCATCAAACCAACTCGCGGTTTAGTGTTCATCTACGCAAAACTGTGAGTATACTCGATCTCATTTTCATTTTAAACACTTTGGGTGCAACATGTACGTTATACAAAAACACGCAACATAATGATACTTGTTTATTCAAATCACACTCTATCCACAATTAAACATGAAAACATGTTATACTTGTTAATCTCATATGCTTTGTATACATTGTGTCTATATGTTCATTAACTTTGCAAGCCTACCTCAACAATTATAGCGCTATAGGATTAACGCCCTGCCCGTATTCTTGAGGTATTGTTAAGTAAAACACATTACACCCTCTTCGTCTCGACGATGTTGGGTAATCATGATTGCGTTGGAAACTTTGGTTTGACATATAGTTTACACCCGTTCAGCATATTAGTAACTTGTATACATTTATCATGTTGGATATGAGCACAGTTAGAAACATTTTCATATTATGCTATCTATTCAAACTTGTATACTCGTCAACATATTTGTTGAACTTTATTTTAATACATGTTGCAGGTTGAAAGATGATGCTATTGAAGAAACAAGTTTAGGGTGGACATAGAAACACACCTAGATAATAAATTATGTTTGGATTGTTTCATGTTGATACATTATGATCATGTTTGGTTTTGTTTGAACGATGTATGACATTTAGCCATTTATGAAATTTGGATTATTAACTATTGTCACAATTTAGCGTTATGAAGCTTTGAGAAATTTGTTTTCGTCTCACTCTGATGTTTCCGCTATCGGTTGGGGTGTGACAGCCCACTCCGGGTAAATACCGTCGACAAAATAGTACCCATACTTATACTACACGTCGTTTGCATAAAATGAAGTATTTGGTGCGACACCATCTATAACATCATCGAAAAAACCCGAAGATTGTAAAACAACGATGTCATTGTTCTTACCGGCCATGCCAAAGTACGCATGCCAAATCCATTAATCTTGAGACGCGACCGCTTGTAATATTAGGGTAGGACCCTCGTGGTCACCATGATGGTGTTGCCCTTTCCAAGCGGTTGGACATGTCGCCAACTTCCAGTGCGTACAATCAAGACTACCCAACATCCCAGGAAACCCGTGTATCCGCTGATGGGCCTCGTATAAAAGTGGAACGTCGGTAGCGGTTGGCACCCTCAAATATCGCCTCCCGTAAAGAAAGTTAACACCTAATATAATAGTGTTAATAAACTATAAACAATAAAAAAATAATACCTTCACATAAATTTTCAAGACAATCACAACAACTTCTGGCCGACATCCTTAAATATTCATCCCACGCATCACTCGCTGTGCCGTACGCAAGTTTCCGAATTGCGGCAGTACACTTTTGTATTCCAAAGAAACCAATTTTGCGACTAGCACTTTCTCTTTTTTGTGAAAAAAGGGGAATTCGGCCGCAAGATCATTAAAAATTGTTAAGAAAAGACGACAAGTCATACGAAACCGACGCCTAAACTGTGCATCGTCGTACATTGGATTTTCACAAAAAATAATCGTACATTAAACGTTCATGAGCAGCTAACCGATCTCGTTCAAGAGGTGCTTGTCTGGTACACACTTGGTTTAAAAAAGCGCGCCTCAGGCGCGCCTAGGCGTAAGGCGACCTAAGGCACAACCGAAATCGCTTTGTGTGACATAAGGCACAGGGTGTACAAAAGGCGCATCTGAGGCACGCTTTTTAGGCTAAAATTTGACCTGAGGCGTAGGTGAGGCGCGTGCCTTTTGTACATGGGGTGTTTCTGTGCAGCTGAGTGTTGTACAATAGGCTTTTTATGTTGTACATTTATGTTTTTTTTTTTCATTTTAAAACATATTTAAAGCTTAATTTTGGCTAAATCAAGGGTAGGGGATACTAAAAACCTGTGAGATATATAAAATAATTTATATAATCACTTTGCGCCTTGCGTACGAAATGCTCACCAGTTTTGCGCTTTGCGCCTCCGTTTTAGACATCGTCGCTTTTGTGCGCTTCCCGCTTTTTTAAACCAAGGGTACGCATTGTAGACGATTGGGCTTCTTCTTGCAAATAATTAATCGCCTTATGCGTCACTACGTTAAGCATATCGTCGACAACACCGTCAGATGAAGAGAGCTGGACGAATCGGATGAAGAGTGGGATCACATTTCTAAAAATGGAGTAAATTACAAGTTTTTTTCTTTATGTTTACACCAAATTGCACGCGCTGTCCTTTAGCGCAAAAGTTGACAAGTCTTGTCCTTAATGTTCGTTATATCCTTTAGGCCAAACCCAATTAGATTTTTTTAGTTAAGTCTGTTCATGTGCCTTGCACATGAGGGCATTATTGTCATTTTACCTCCCTAGGGACTATTGAGTAAATAACTCGATATTCAAGGGACTCATTGTTTACGTAATAGAAAATAAAATATAAATATTGAAAAACCTGAAATCTCTCTCTCTGACTCTCTTCTCTCTCTCTCTTCTCTCTCTCTAACACAATAGTCCCTAGGGAGGTAAAATGACAATAATGGCCTCATGTGTAAGGCACATAACCAGATTTAACCAAAAAATCTAACTAGGTTTGACCTAAAGGATATAACGTGCAAGATTTTGGAATATTAGGTACAAAACTTGTCAACTTTTGCGCTAAAGGACAGCGCCTGCAATTTGGTGTAAACATAAAGGACAAAACTTGTAATTTACTCTTAAAAATAATTGGAGTGAATGTGTGTTTTTTTTTGTGATTGGTTTATGAATATATTTGTATATATATTAGATATTTAAAAGTTTTTTTTAATATATGACCGTTGCCAAACGGTCACATTTGACCAAAATCCTCGAATAACCCGTTAAAGGCTCGTTACTGCGCTGACCAAAATCCTTGAAGAACCCGTTAAAGGCTCGTTATTGCGCTGGCGAAGCAAGGATAGCGGCCCCTCTTTGCGGGCAGGCAGTGGCGAAGCTTGGATTTTTCGGCCGGGGGGTGAAAACATATATACCAAAAAATTTCTATAGAACCGGGGGGTGAAAACGTATATACCCACAAATTTCTATACAAAAACTACATATATAACACTACTGAGCGAAAAATCCCGGGGGGCGGACGTCCCCCCCCCCCCCCCCCCCCCCCCCCCGCCCCCATTAAGCTTCGCCCCTGCGGGCAGGGGATAGGTGTGGGGCGCCATAGGACGCTAACGACGCTAATGTTGCCAGAGACGATATACCATACTCCCAGGCCTAACAAAGTCATGATCGTGAAGATTAGAAAGGATTCCTTAACCACCACATTGCCCATATCACCCATATGTCTCTATAGGTACGTGTTTCTAATAATCAATGTTAAGATTGATCAAATTTTTCATTCAAAAAATGTTTAAATTATCACTTAGCTTAATCTAAAATAATTAATCACTTACATAAAGACATAGTTATGATGTAGCTAGTCGGCTATAATAAATAGATAATTATTGTTTATTAAGTTTTAATCATACCATTAAATACCTCTATTGGTAAATACACTGATATAGGCTAAAATTGAGGTCATACTAGCAAAAGTGCATTACATAACATATAGGGATGACAATTGTGTCAGGTTGATGGGTTGGTGGGTTACGGATTGACGGGTTGGTGGGTTGAAATGTTTAACTCCAACCCGACTCATATTATTATTCGGGTCAAAGATTTCAACCCTAACCCGACCCATATTAATTCAGGTCAACCCGAACTATATTTTTAAATGAGTGATATAAGTTGACGATTTATAAACGAGTTGTTTGGTTTTAAGCGGGTTATCAATAACATGTTTAATGATGAGTATGAGTGTGATAAATAAATAATATAATGTGTCAAAATTAACATTATTATAACTAACCATGTAAAATAGAAACCGAAAAACAAAAAAAAAAATATAAAATATTTTTTATCTAAATAGTTAAACTGGTTAATGGGTCAACCCGAACCCGACCCGTTTTTAATATGGGTCAACCCGAACTCTACCCATTTTTTAAACGGGTCGTGTTAGTCGACCCAAACCTGTTTTTTTCGTGTCGGATTAACGGGTCGTGTCAAAAATTGTTGTCCCTAATAACATGTACATGTATTGAATTATGCATTGCTAACAATTATAGTAGTTTAAGTTCTCGTGTGTTACACGGGTTGTATAAAAAAATACTTTTTACAAATCTATTGATAATTGTCATGTTTTGAGTGATGAGATTGAGGAAAGTTCACCAAGGATACTTTTTGCTGATAAAGAAAATGCAGAATAGTTGTCATGTGGAACCGTTGCTTCCAAGTCTAGGAGTTAACCAGTCCAAATATAACAGATTTACTTGCTCAATTTTCAATATTAGACTAATTTTTATAGTTTTGATAGTTGATTTATTACATTCAAAATTAGATATTTAGATATTGATGAAAAAAAATTATGTCTCGATTGATTATTTAATCATTTTTTGAAACTTTATTTATTCATATTCGAAATTAGATATTTAGTTGCATTCTCCATTATGATTATGATAATTTTAAAATTAATAATTTTATACTTAATAAATACACATTAAACAAAGAATATTTAATTTGTAACACATCGGGAACAAAATTAATTAACATTAATACAAAGTATAAAGTATAAAAAATATAGATCTATAACCTATAATTCTATAATTGGTATTTAAATAATAAATATGATATATATATATATATATATATATATATATATATATATATATAAGCACATATTCATAATATATATTTTTAGTTATTAGTCATCTACGGTTAAAACGTATAGATATTATAAAAATAAAATATATTATATCACTGACAAAGGTTCAAAGTAGAATCGGATTCTACATCATCCTTTTCGTTAGTGGTCAAACAAATATGTATAACACAATGTTTAGTAACATAAACAAACAATAGATTTATTATAAAATAAAGTTAATCATACATATCAAATTTGAAAAATGTCAACAAAAAATGTAAATAAACACTGACAATTAACAAATTCAAGTCTTTATATTAAAAAATGGAAAACGCCAAACAATGTTGATCCATTTAATGTAAACGGAATCTTTTATTTTAGAAATTTATTTTACTGATTGTGTCAAAATTTAGAAATTGTTATATAATACATGTTTTTATTGAAAATTATTTTGACATTAAAGAAATAATATGAGAATGAAATTCAAATTGTATGTAATTGAAATTAATTGACATAAATTGTATCAAATTGTTTTGAATTTAATAATAAAAGAAACAAGTAATTATATGTTTTACTAACCTTCAAATGTTCATTTAATTAATACTACTTTGATCATAACTACCAACATGAGGTAAAAAGAAAACATTATTTCAGATTAAAATAGTGCAAAAATAACAATAAAAGACGTTATCATTCATCAACATGTATCAGGAATCGGTAACATTACACATATATTGTTGTTCATTAGGAGATATATATTTCGAAGATGAAAATCGACCAACCGATTTTTCTATATGTATGTTATTTATTATGAATTATGAATAAGTTATGAAGAATAAATTTACTATGAATTATAAATAAGTTATGAAGAATAAATATATGGTAAATGGTAACATCAACAAAATGAATTAAATTTGTATATCATAAAATAATGTTTCTATTCTTGGTTTGAATATAAAATCGGTAAGTTATTTAAATCTAACTATGAAAAGTAATTTGTGATTGATAAGAAGAATATGCTATGAATGATTTTGCCGTTCAAAGCACATGAATAAGCAATATCATATTGCCAAGTCGAAATAATAGGCCTAAATTCATAACAAGTGATATATATTTTAGTATAGTTAATAATCAAACATTGTTATTTATGTGTTGTAGTTGTGGACTCGTGACCTTCCAAAAGGATGTGTATAGGTTAATTTAATATTAAAAATCTATTTGAATCGCATTCAACCACACATCAAGCACATCTTATTTTCTAATTTGTTTTGTTTTCTTCTTTCTCTTTGCTAGTTTGCTACCACCATCACATACTCCTAAAACCATCACCATTGCTACCAACCCCTCTTCTCTTTTAACTTTTAAACAATCAAAATCTCTTCCTCTTTTAAGTTTTCAATCCTCGCACATCTCTTGTTAAACTCCGATATCACTAGGGCTGTCTATTTTTATCTGAAACCCGAAACCCGATCCGAATTCAAACCACCCGAAATCGAATTAGAGAATCCATGAAAAACCCAAACCTGATGGGCCGGTTATCCCAGAATCCCAGCCAGAAACGCGAACAACCCGACCCGAAAACCCCGAAACACGAACCCGAGATGTGTTTTGGTTTGAAATATCTAGTATTTCGAAGATTAAGTTTTATTACTTTTGAACATTATAATATCATAATGTCAAGTAATATTTGAAATTTGATGACATTATGTTAGTAGCAATATAAATTTTGATAATAATTTGTAGAAAACATTTATATTTATTTTACATCTAAACCGAAAACCGAACAACTCGACCCGAACTAACCCGAACCCGACCAATTCGAACTTTAAATTGGTCAGTTATCGGTTCACCTTTTCCCAGCCAAAAACTCGAACAACCTGATCCGAAGAATACCCCTAACTATGGCCAACACGATCAACAAACCCTTCATCATACCACAAGCGTTAGCGCCAAGATTTTTCATTATAAATGTTTGTAACCGCTCTTGATATGAGTAGAATTATCTTCCATTACTAGCAAAAAATGAAAAATCTAATAAACCATAACTTAAGATTTGAAGGTCACTTGATTTAGATTTCTTTAGATTATCTGTGTGATGTGTGGTCATCCTTCACCCAAGAATGTGCTATATTAGTTTGACAAGTTAACAACACCTTCAACTTCAAATAACCCATCACTCTTTGATATGAGTGAACTATTTTCTATTACTAGCAAAATTTAAAAAAAAATTATAAACCATAACCAAAAATTTGAAGGTCATTGAAACTTGGTTCTCTTTAGATCATTGTAGTGGTGTGTGGTCATCCTTCACTCAAGAACATGTTATATTAGTTTGACATATCATCAACACCTTCATCTTCAAAGAATTCATCACTTCTTCACAGTGGCAGAACCAAAACTTCATCCGAAGGTCATCAAAGAGAGGGCCCGACTCATGTTTTTTTATAGAAAAATCTCATATTTATATATAAAAGTCCAACATATTCTCGTGGTCAGGGAGTAAACAGAGCCACCCACTTGATCCCTCGTTCCGCCCATACTTATTCACACAACTATGTCCTTTCCATATAATCACCATCTTTTACACTCATTTTTCATAACCAAATCAGTTGCCATTACCATGATAAAGTATTTAGTTTTTTCATATAAATAAATATAAGTTATCAAATATACACACACACTTATAAATATTTACAAGTTTATGTATAAATACCATCATCATACTCAGTAAATCCCACCAATAGCAAAACTAAAGTAGGGTCTGAGGAGGGTAAAATGTAAATAGCCTTACCTCTATCCCGTAGGAATAGAGAGGCTACTTCCAGTGAGACCCCCGGTTCGATGGTACTTTTGAATCAAGCCTTGGACATAAGGCACATAACACTCGACAATTAATACAAATGTCAATTAGTGCATATACTCCCTTGTCTTTCGGCTATCAACACCACCACATGATGCATGATTAACCATCCCCATCTTTTAACATTATTTTCACGAAATTAGTAAAATAACGTTAATGCACTTTCACTTTTGCCCCCCAACGCCGACACATCTATGAATTATATGCGCATACCGCAAGCGGGCCGTAAATATACACAAATTATTAATTCTATTAAGAAAAAGTTAAACATAATTAGACAACTTTATTGTGAAAAATTAACTTATTTTACAAAAGTTGTTACATACACACAATATGTATGTATATAGTTTATTAAGGTGTTTCTAAAAAAGAAAAAAAAACAACTTTTTTTGAAAGGGGCCCACAATTGAACGTCGTGAGCTTGTCTGCCGTCACAGATTTTCGCTCGTCCTTCGGTCACAAACAGACCAACGCAATACACCATCCATCACTCGCCACTCACCATGACAACTTCCTAACCATCCATAGCCCCATTCCAAGTGCTCTTACACCAAATAAACAGGAATTACAGTCCATAAAACTCATCACTTGAGATCTACAATCACAAAATCATGTGAATCATATGTATTTACAAGCTTTATACTATGTTTCCCAAATACAAGATGTGAAATTACCCAAATACCCCCCATCTTAGTCAACAAAGAACATGGTTAGATCCATCCATCCATCCATCCATCATCCCCTCTATAAATATAAACATATTATTTGATGAAAGATAAAAAACCCTAGTTTTCTCATCTCCTCAATCGCCCCCCTAAAATCCCTCTTTTCAACAATAATAAAATCCAAAGGGGCTAAAGAGTCGGAAGTACAGAAAGACGAGGCCCCTCCCTACTCACCCACAAGGTAACATTACAACGTTTTTCTTTCAAAATTCGTCACAAATCTTTGAATTTTTTTTCCTTTTTTCTTCCTCTGTTCACAAAACCCACTTGAAATGTCTCTTCCACCCTTACTCTCTCTCTTCCCCTCGTGTTCTTGAGTGAGAAAGAGCGCGGATTTCAAAAGGGTTTCAAAAATTTCCCCTCTTTTCATCTCATACTTCAATAACAAACAAAACCCTTTACTAGATTTGTATATTAACTCACTTGGATCACTTTATTGCATCTGGGTTTGATTTGTTTTGCACAAATTTGTTCTATTTTGTTCAGTTTTTATAGGATCTGTTACATGCTAAAATACCCTTTTTGTTCTTGACTTCAATTGGTTTAATTTCATATTTTTTCATGTGATCTGTGATTATATCTGTTTAGGGTTTGAAAAAGTTTGAAACTTATGGCAGGATGGTCCAAGGTTGCAGATGGGTCTGCATTGGATTGTTTTAGAACCCTAGAAGAGATTCACAATTATGGGGTTTCTTTGAAATGTGGAGAGATTTCAAAGATTGATAGTAAGTTTGGGAAAGTGTTCAATCAAATTGTTTCTAGGTTTTTGAAAGAGTATTGTAATAATAATTGTTTTAGGCCTTTTCCTCCAATGCTTGGAGATGGTAAGCCTGTTGATTTGTTGAGGCTTTATTTGTGTGTGAGGGAAAAAGGCGGGTATAAGAGCGTTTCGAAGAACGGGATTTGGGATTTGGTTGCGAAAGAAATTGGGTGCGATTCGAAGTCTTCGGCGAGCTTGAAGGTGGTTTATGTGAAGTATCTAGACTTGTTGGATGAATGGTTTTTGAAAACTGTTAAAGATAAAGATTTAATGAGTGAATCCTCGAGTTTTGGTGATGTTGAGATGAAAGTTCATAATTCTAGAAAGTCATTTTCTGATGTTGAGATGAAAGATTTCAACGAGTTTGTGGAGGGAGAATTGGATGTTAAGGATTTGCAGAGTTGTGTTGGGTCGGTTGAAGGGTTAGATGTTAAAGATGGCGTGGTTATTGAATCGGGTTTGGGCACTAAAGAAGAAAACGAGGTTAGTCGAAAGAGAAAACGAGAACGTTATTTGCCGATGTTGGATTGGATTAAAAGAGTGTCGAAAGACCCGTGTGATCTTGCCATTGGGTCGTTGCCTGAAAGGTCTAAATGGAAGTTTTATGGAGGTGAACATGTATGGAAGCAGGTTCTTTCGGCTCGGGAGGCAAGGCTTTTGCCGACTAATGTTGACCCGCTAGTCAAACTCAAATGGCAGGTATTTCATTTTTCAGTTACTAGATATTCTGTTGTTTCAATAGCTTATATATGAATCATGTTATCTGTATTACTGAAACTTCACTTTTTATGCAATTAGGTATTCCAATATATTCTACATGATGTACTCTTTCTGTCCCATGAATATTTATAAGATTTATATATTAGGAGATCTCACTTTCAGTCGCCACCACATTACAAGTTATATCTACCTTGGGGTGTGGAGACGTGTGTTTTAAAAGTGGTTATGTGATATTGAATAAATAAAACCAGATATATCATCAAGATTTTTATTTTATGGTGTTTGGATGTGTTTTTGTTGCTTGAAGTTGTTATAATCACTATCGGTGGTTTTGCATAATTTTGCAAGATCATTTGATAATTATTTTGGTTGCAGTTGATATGAAATGATCTTTTTTACTTCTAAACCTATATTGTCAAAAGCCCCAGGTGCATAGGCCGAGCCTTGATCCCGGAGCCTAGGCGCTTAAAAACAAGGGCTGTTTTAAGCTAGATACATAGTATAAAATATTATTTTTAGGGGTGTTAGACATGTTTTAGGCTTGTTTAGGGCTAGTTTAGGCTATATAGGTTGATTTCGGTCTTATTTAAGATTTTTTTAAACCTTTTTTGGCCAGAAAATGCGCTGAAGCAAAGCCTGAAAGCTCGCCTTTCAGGTAGTAGCGCATTTGATTCGCTGGGCTGAGCCTGAGCGCCTAGGGGGCTTTTGATACCATATTTCCAAACAGTGAGATAATCACAAGAAGAAGTTGGTTACCTTAAATGTTTGAAAATATGATTGATTAGTGAAAAACACACGTCTAAACACTCTCTTAGAGGTATTGATTTTGGTATACGTATACTACAAAGTCTGCATACTTCGTTAAAATTTTACTCATGGTTTTAAAAAACGTTTGAGGCGTGCGCCTCAAGGCGCGCCTCGAGGCGAAACGGCCAAAAAACGAGTCTGAGCCGCGCCTCATGGTGTTTTTAATGTATATGCGCCTCAGAGGGGCTGAGGTGCTAAGAAAGCTGCGCCTTAGGGGATTTTGATAGTTGTTTTTGATGTTTTGACCATGGTTATTAAAAGCCATCGCCTCCTGCGCCTAGGCCCAATTTCCTAGCGAGGCGAGGCAATTGCGCCTTAAGTCAAGGCAGTTGCGCTTTGATTCTCCAGGTGATGGTTCATGCGCAGATTCCGGCGAGATTCCTAGATTCTTGAGAGTTTTCGGCCAAATTCTCTAAATTCTTGCAAGATTCTAGCTAGATTTCTACTTTTATTAAACGAAACTACTTTTCTACACTAATAAACTAGCATTTTATAACTTTTAATACTAAATAGACGATATTAACTGATATGTAATAGCTTTAGTTTATTTTATTTGAAGAATAGTATTAATTTTCTATTATATAAAAATATTTTTAGTTTTTTTTTGTTGTATGCTTTTTTTTTTCTCAGGCCCGCGCTTTTTTTTGCGCCTTGCGCCTAGGCCCCAGGCGAGGCCTATGCGCCTTAAGTGCGCCTAACGCCTTTAATAACTATGGTTTTGACTTTTTGTGTCAATTTCAAGCATTTCATGTCTTTTTTAAGTGTGTTTTTGATGATTTTGATGAATTTGATGATGAAATTAGTTGGTATTATTATTTTTATAATATATATAATTTTTATATTTATTTATTAATACCGCCTCGGCCTTACGCCTCGTTTCGCCTCGAGGGTTACGCCTCGTGAGGCGAAGGGAAAACGCCTCGAAACTCGTTTCCGTTCTTTTAAACCTTGATTTTACTAGTCATTCAAGTATTCAACACTAATGCCATCAATCCATGTGTAGAGTCAATTGTTGCAATCCTTGTGAGACTTTAAATGAGTGGAGCACAATGGTCTCTTCTAACTAGATATTAAAAATGATTACTTCATGCTTATACATATTATTTCTTGATGTGCACTTGCATTTAGTTTGTAGCATAGTTGTCAATAGCGATCGCTATAGCGCGCTATGTAGCGTATAGGTACAATGTCGCTCATGGCTATTTTTCGAGGCGTACGTATTGAGGCGCGCCTCGAGGCGAGACGGGAAGAAATCGTTTTTGAGGCGGCGCCTCACTGGCTATTTTTATACGTACGCCTCATTGGTCCGAGGCGGGTCGTATCTATTAGAGGCGGTCGTTTATGAAGAGGCGTACATGTCTGATGGTAACCGGAGAATTAGGGTTTTGTCCATTGGAGAAGATGGCTGTAACAACAAATGATGCTTACCAGGTGCGGCACTGAAGAAGAACACAGCGATGGACATGTAGCGTGGACGATCCAGAAGAACAAAGCATATGGAATGACGGCTGTATCAACTATTAGGGTTTTGGATGGAGGGTGGAGAGGTTTTTAGATGACGGCTAGGTCTGAAGAAGAAGATGACGTGAGTTTTTATAAAGTTGGGCTCTTTCTTTAAACTTCGGCTCTTTTTAAACTTGGGCTCATTCCTATAACTAAGGAAATTTTGACTTGGCCCAATGAATTCTAGAAGTATTTATTAGAATTTTGAAGTATTATTTTATTTTTTTAAGATATATAATTTTTATATTTATTTTTTAATTACGCCTCGGGCTTACGCCTCGTTTCGCCTCGAGACTTACGCCTCGTGAGGCGAAGAGAAAACGCCTCGAAACTCGATTCCGTTTTTTAAACCTTGATGTCGCTATTAGGGTTGTAGCCATGGATAGCGAGAATAGGGACACCTTATTTTTTTTTAATATAAATAGCAATGAAAATAGCTATAAAATAGCTGGATTTTAGGTTTTTGTTAAATATACATGTAAAATAGCATATATACCAGGGTATTTTGATATAATATACATATAAAATTTTTAAATTTTTTTTTCTAGTGTATCGCTATTTGCCATGTAGCATATAGGTTCCTTATCACTATTTGTCGCTATTCGCCATTAACAGCTATGGTTTGTAGTATATATAATTAAAATATCCAGTCCTTGTATGCTTACATGAGAATTTTGCATCTTTATTGTTATGTGCTTATGGCAAGATTTGCAGTCCCCATTAAATGCCCAAAGTGAAGCTACACTAGCATGAATCGGATACTCTATGACTATTATAGATAATTTAAGTTTTAAGAAATGAAAGACGGAAATCATTTGCTGGTTCAAAATGGGAAATGTAGTACTCGTCAAAATGAAGTACTTACCCTTACCTACGAATTCACCGTCACTAATTGCCGCTGCTCATTGTCTTTTATTGCTTTTAGATTTTCATTGCAAAAATGAAGATTAATCAGTGATTTGCTTTCTAATTTTTAACATAAATAAAAAACTTGTTGAATATTAGTATAGCAAAGTATCATTTAAAAAGGATATTCTAAATGATGAAGTGAATTACAAAGGCGACAGGGAAAAGAGAACTGTTTTGATAGTAAGGAGCATAGTTATTAAAGGCGCAAAAAAGCGAGGGCCTGAGGAAAAAAAAGCGCACATAGAAAAATAATAAAAATATATTATGTATTAGAAAAATAATATTATTCTTCAAATAAAATAAACAAAAGCTATTACCCTATTATCTAACATTTAATATCCTCTATTTAGGTTCTGTTTGTTTTTGCTTAAAATGTCTGTAAAGAGCTTATGTCTGCGGGCGGGCAGACATAAGCCCTTGAAGACTGTTTGTTTAAAAAAAAGATCTTAAAATAGCTTTTAATAGCTTAAAAAAAAGCTATGTATAATAGCTTCATGAATCAGATCAGATCTTCACACAGACACCCACCCTTCTTCTTCTCCCTCTTCTCCCCTGCCACCGCCACCACCTCTCCTCCCACATCACCTCCACCTCCCCTGCCGACACCACCTCCACCTCCGCCACCACCTGCCACCACATCTCCGCCACCACCTCCTACATCTCAGCCACCACATCTCCGCCACCACCTCCTACATCTCAGCCACCACCTCCACCACCACCATCGTCAAAACCCACCACCACCAAACCCATCAATTTAGGGAGACCGTAGAGAGAGAGAGAGAAATCTGTGAGAGAGAGAGATCTGTGAGAGAGAGAGAGACCGTAGAGAGAGAGATCGGTGAGAGAGAGAGGCGGTGGTGTGATGGCGGAGGTGGTGCGGTGGTGGTGGCGGAGGTGGTGCGGTGGTGGTGGTGGTTGTAGAGAGAGAGAGGCGGTGGTGTGATGGCGGAGGTGGTGCGGTGGTGGTGGCGGAGGTGGGGCGGTGGTGGGGCGGTGGTGGTGGTGGTTGTAGAGAGAGAGAGAGCAGAGAGAGAACCGGTGTGTGTGTTGTGTGTGTGAAGTTGTTTTTGAAGGAAAAAAACAAACCCTCTTCTTCTTGCAGACTGCAGACATTTGGTTCACATCTTCTCTTGCAGATGCCTGCAGATGTGGTCCGCAGACTACAGACATTTTACATCTGAAAAAACAAACAGCACCTTAGTAATTAGTACCAAAAGTTCTAAAATGTTGGTGTATTGGTGTAGACAAGTAATTTTCTTTAGATAAAAGTAGAAATCTGGCTGGAATAGTGCCTAAATTTAGAGAATATGGCTAGAAACTTTCTAAAATCTAGGAATCTCTCTGGAATTGACGTCTGAACCATCATCTAGAGAATTAAAGTGCAATTGCCTCGCCTCGCCTCGCCTGGAAAATGGGCCTAGGTGCAATAGGCGATGGCTTTTAACAACTATGGTAAGGGGTAGAAAAATGTTGTTAGTAATGCTTAAACTGAACCTAAACCAGAAAGAAAAGCGCTAGCTTATGTATTTGATTAGTCTTATCTAGGGGCATCATATTTGGCCAGTTTAAAATATATACTAGGATCTAGTGGTGTTTATAAATTGACTGGACTACCCAAACCGAAGCAAGTCTTCTGGTTTGAAATGTATGTGGTTCAGTTTTGATGGTTTGTCAGTTTATGGGTTGGAACTTGGAACCGGCCCGTGTAAATCAAGTAAGCTGTGTGACATTTATTATTATCTTTTATTTTTTTCATTTTAGGAGTATGAAGTTATGGATGAATCATCCTTATTATTTTTAACACATTACATCAAGTTACGCTTATAAAAAGTCTGTTCAAAAGTACCGAAACCCACAAACTGTCAAAGCCATCCGACCCGACTTAACCGGCCAGTTTTTTTTTTAAAGCCATAGTTTGTTTCAGAATTTTCCTCATTGTTAAGCTCAAGGAATATAAAATCTCAAATCAGTTTTACAGAAGTAATCTTCTCATTTAAAGTTTAAATTTTCACTTTTGCAGAAGACTCTGCGGATGCATCCATCCATGTACGACGATCTGAGCGAGAAATCAACATCAAGATGTAGCCAGAGGCTCATTACTGCTAAAGAGACCCGAGTCTCACGTCCTTCAAACAAACCCCAGCCTCAAGATTGCTCCGAGTCATCATCCACCGGGAGCCCGAGCGACCGTGAGGATGAAGATTCTTTCTGGGGTTACAAGTTAAAGCGAAAACGGATGCCATTGGGGCGCCATTTTCAAGCCACAGTACCCGAGTGGACCGAGCAGACTTACAACCCCGACACCAAATGGCTCGGCACTCCAATCTGGCCACTAGCAAAAACCGAAACTAGAAGTAGTTTAATCGAGCTTGAAAGAATCGGAAAAGGAAGGCAAGATTCGTGTGGCTGCCAGTTTCCGGGCTCGGTAGAATGTGTTCGGTTTCATATCTTCCAGAAACGAAACAGGGTCACCCTTGAACTGGGGTCCGCTTTTTATAAATGGAAGTTTAATGATATGGGTGAGACGGTTGCTCTTAAGTGGACTTCTAATGAGGAAAAGATGTTTGAGGATATAATAAAGGCGAACCCTCCGTCTTCGGGTATAACCTTTTGGGACGATCTAACGAGCCATTTCAAGGGCAAAAGCAAGAGGGTTTTGGTTAGTTACTATTTCAACGTGTATCTTAATAGGCGTAGGGCCCACCAGAACCGATCTGATCCAAGCAACATTGATAGTGATGACGATGAACTTGAGAAAGCTGGAAACGAGGCAAGCAGTAATGATCCTGGATCCATCTTTTGTTCCCCAAAGAAGGTGCATTTAAATGGTAGATGATGTTATTGGAGTGTGTTTCTTGTATGTTTTTTCATAATTCTATGCGGTTTTGCTAAGGAGATTGTTGACTCGAGGTTTGACCGGAAACGGGAAAAAACTCGGGGTTAAGTGTTGAAGTTTTATTGTTATAATGTACATGGAGAAGATTATGGTGGTTTACTGTTTTTGTTGCTTTTCTAGTCTTTTTTGTTGGATGTTTTGTGACCCAAGAAGCTCATGTATGCTTTGTGGGCCTGTAGATATATTGTGGTACGATATAAAGGACAAAATACCGAAAACCCGAAACATTTGGGAAGGGTAATGAGACAAGAATACGGGGTTGAGGTTAGTTTAACAGTTTTATAGGTTTGGATAGTTATAGTATTAGATGACAATTACCTGAACTTGTTTACCCACATCAAAACTGCTGGTTTTCTAAGAGATCAAAAAGCATTTTACCTTACTCTAATTACTATTTAGTGGGGTGTAACGGCTTAAGTAAATCTCATATTGATAGATAGTGGACATGAAAGATGCTGGGTTTATATGCAATGTTTGATCTCTAATACTATGAAGCGTTTTGAAAGATTTGATTGTAGATTTAAAAAAAGATTCATGTCTAAACGTGTCTGGGTTAGAAAAACTTCATGATGAGTGATCTTCTGTAAAGTCTTCACATGAGTAAAATTGTGAGTTCCTTGTGGAGGGATGAGCATTTGGTACTGGGTACCGATACCGGTACCAAATTTCCTGTGCCAAATTTTTTCGGTACCGGCACCCAGTTTTTGTCATTTTCGGTATCGGTACCGGTAAAATATCGAATTTTACCATCAAATACCGGTACCCTACCGGTACCCTACCGAATATTTCGGTACCGGTACCCGGTTTTAGCGAATTTCGGTATTGGTATTTTTGGTACTGGTACCGGTACCACGCTCATCCCTAGTCAATATATTATATTGGTTGGTATGAGGGTTGCATGTTACAAATGGAATCAAAATCATTCATGTGTCATTTTGTGTTAGGCCCTAAAAGTGTGTGATTGACGCATCAAATATACGCAACGGGTTATGGTTGCGAACTGCGCTTTACCGGGTTAGTTTATATTAGGTTTAGACCTTTATAAGTCATTTGGGCCATGCATAAGGCCATGTGGGCCAGGCAGGCCTATGGGGAGCCCATGTGGGGAATGGGCTTACCCAGGGTATATAAACTAGTTTGTGAGGGTTTAGACCTCCAAGTTGGAGATTTGCTAGAGAAGAGAGGAGACAATTTGGTGGTTTAGGATACTTGTACAAGACGTTTTGCTATTTGATAGTAATAGAACGTGTGCAAGTTTGAAAGTGATACTAGTAGCAGACGTTTTGCTATTTGACAGTAATAGATGTTTTGTTATTTGATACTTGTACCACAGTTGCCACCACCGACCCCCATTGCCGCCACCACTCACAACCCGCCACCGCCGGCACCACGACGGCCACTGCCACCACCCACATGCCATCGTTGCCACCCGCCGTCACCTCCACCGCCCGCAACCTGCCACCCGCCATAACCAACCACCACTGCCGCCGCCACCAACCACCACCGTCACCGTCACCTATCACCACACACACTTGCTGCCTCTGACCATCACCTACCACCACCACTCACCGCCGATTTTATTCCTTCGTATTTTCTTGCATACCAAACAATACACGGTAATAATTCATTCCATTCACATGTAGTAACCAAACAAGACATGGAATGGTGATGATTCGTTTCATTCACTCGTCTATTTCATTACCCCATACCAAACAGGCTCAAAATCTTTTTTATTATAATAAAGTATTTAACTACATATTCAAACTACAAGAAATGAAAGATAATCTTTATAGAACACGAAATATTAGGTCATGTTATTTAATTTTGTCCTTTAATTACACATACATAGTTTATGTACAATAAGACTCATTAAGTAACTTGTTCATGTATGTTTTAATTTTGTATCATTAACTTAGATCTTTATAGGTAACTGGTAATAAGGCCACGCGCGATGCGGCGTGGGTACATCGCAAACATCAAATAGATTAGCGCAAGCGTTATGTAATGTGTAAACCATATAAAAACGTGTGTTTTGACGTATCCGATATAAATCAATGTAACTTATATAAGCATTTAAATCAAATAATAAAATCTAAACCGGGTTGGTTCATTTAGTGGGGTTCCACCTAATTACTACATAACCCTTACATTTTCATTAAGACTTAGTGGCATCAACACACGTAGTGACTCGTATGTCAAATCATAAACCAACTAAAAACGTACATAAAGATAAGCACGAAAAGGTATTATATTTGACCATGTTTATTAGCATGAATTTATATTGACATGTACATATAAAAATGAGCATGTGAGAAAATAAAGTGTTTACATCAAAACGTATAACAACTTAAAACATACATAAAAATAGGCATGAAAACGTATTATATTAGACCCGACTCATTTATAGGAAAACTTCAGGTCGAAACGTAAATGTGTACTGTTTACGTCCAATGCCGATACATGAATATGTACCGAAATGTCCATAAAAATAAGCACGCGAGGAAATAATTTTTTTATGTTAAAGAATGAAAATAAGGTGCTCGCACGTTGTGACGTGACATTTAAGGGCACATTATCGTTCGTTAAGCACGTTGGCACGGTGACATTAACGTGTTTAAGCACATGGAAGAAACTTATAAAGATACGGTACGATTAAACGAAATGTATTAAGTTGTGACGAACCAACTACCCGTTTCGAATTTATAGCAACATGTAAACGTGATATAGCTAAAAACACAAAGGGAAAAAAAATTAAAAACTAAGGAAGCAAAAGTAAAAAGTTAGAAATTTAGATGATAAATTTGTTATTGTGTAAGTTCTAGGAAAAAACAAATTAGTTAAAAAAATGACGGAGCCAAAATGGAAAACAATGAGGGAGTCAAAATTGTAATTTGAGGGGTGTTGTCGGTGGCCTTTTGTAAGGACCTGCAAAAATGTCCCTAAACGACCCGTAAGTAAAAACCCGGACCCATGAAACCCTAATGCGCATGAAAAACCAAGAAAACAAGATTTCAGGGTTTCACGCGGGCCGCGTAAGAGTAAGCTTAGGCTTACGCGGGCCGCGTCAATGTGGTGTTGACCAGATAAGCGTCCCAGGCCACGTGTCGCACACGTGGCAGACCTAGGTGTGACACGCTAGCCCTAGTCTGCGACTAGGTGGCCCTCGCGGGCCGCGTAAATGTTAGAGTGGGTTTACGCGAGCCGCGTAAAACCCATTTTTCAGCTATAAAAGGGTTGGACATGAGCAGTTCATCTGTGCTCGAGAAATCAATCAAAAAAACGAAGTTCTACTGCTCAAAATCGAATTTCCAAGTAGTGAAACGCTGCTACGACTACAGGGTATTAACTCGATCGCTGTTACGATTCAATGTCCGATCGATTTAAACCAATCCGATGGATGTTTAAGTGCCGCCCAAACTCTGGCTATACTTTGTCATTCGTCGTGAATTCGATGAATGTTTAAGTATTGCACTTTGTCATTCGTCGTGAGGGTTTTAATCTCGTGAGTTATCGTAAATGTTGTATTAAGTTACTGACCTAGTTTCGTATGCATTGCTATTTAAATTAGGTTACAAGGCTTATCAGTAGGCTAAACTCTGCCCGTTTAAACTTGCAATGTGAGTCATTCTCTTTTTATCAAATAATGTTTTACAATACTCTAATTATTTTCAAAGTTATAATTACAGGGATTAAGTCGTGGTTATCTTGAATCACTGGCTAGTGGGGTATTGTGCACATTACTAATTTCTCACGGTTAGGTTCATCAACCTAACAGTGATAATCATCACTACTTGGGTGAAAGGACCCAATAGTGGTATGACCATCGTCACCAGGAGGTGACACGGCGCCAGATAAAAATAAGATAGTAGCCATTGTAATCGCTCTTATGCTGTAATTTATAACTAAAGGTGTCATTTTGTTTAACCTGAATGACTCGCCAGTATTTCCCCGCTGATAAAATATTTTTTAAACATGTTTCAGGTGACCTACTGTGAAACCAGGAAAACGTGCTACGGAGCACTAACAAGCTTGAAGAATGTGGCTCACTAAAATAAATAAACATGTTTTGAAAACAGGGAATTTCCTAGTAAAATTCCTCTATTGTAAATTACAGGGTTTATCCCAAGTTATGAAATAAAAATAATCGGGCATTTTCAAGTTTTAAAAGATCCTGTAAATCTTCCGCTGTCAACTCAATTAATAAATATCACGGGTTTCTGTCCCGTGACTCCTGGACCGGGTCACACCGGGACGGGGGTCGTGACAGAAAAAGGTGGTATCAGAGCCACTGATTTAAGCCAATTAAGTATTTAGAAATACTTAATTTTTCTGATTGCCATTCTGTGATTATGTGAAAATTTAATTTACAAAATTTTAACCTAGAATTTTGTGTGTTTCTTCATATATGCTAACAACATGAATGAGTTGTCTGAAGCTCTTCAGAATATCACTATCCATTCTGCTGACATGGAAGTTTCCGAGGACTTTTCCGGTTACTTGGCCGATACTGATGAACCTATGGAATTCCAAGCCCAACCCCAGGAGAAACCCAAACTGAGAAAGAAAAGAAGATTCGTGGACTGGAGACGTGTGCGTAGGAAGAAACCAGCAACACGGAAAGTTATAAAGACTGAGGATCCAAATGATAAAGGCAAAGGAAAAGAAATCGGGGAAAGTTCCAGGCAAGACCAGGAAATGCCATCATGGGAGGAGCTGGATCATAAACTGGCACTTAGTGACCTCATCGGACCTGCCGATGAAAACCTCTTCAATTACCCAGCAGAAGCACAACTTCCAGTTAATCTGGAACCTGCTACCCAGATCCTATTATCCACCCCCGACCTCTACCAGAAGAGCTGGAAGAATGGTGGACCACTGACTGGCAATTTCAGAATCTTTTAAATAACCCTAATACCTTTTTCCCCCAATTTGATCCTGAGCCTCCACTACACCCCCCTTTGAGCAATGAGAACTTGGCTGAACTCCGCCACTACGGCGAGGAGTTGGTGGACGCAGGAAATCGAATCCGGGAGGTGGGGGAGAGAATATCATGGAAATACGACGAGAGGGAACGTCGTTTCTGAAGTGCCAGCTGATGAGGATCGTATGTGATGGTGGAAATATGTGTTTAATAATAATAATAAATAATAAAAATATAATCATGTAAAATAACTTAAAATAAAACTTTTCTAAGATAACCGGTGTGTACGGAGGCATACTAAAATATATATAAAATATGAAAGTCGCAAGGTCGACAATTTTGGCTATACGTGTTAACTTGATTATGTGTGATTGTTTTATTATGTTTGGTTGTTCTTCATTTTGTGCTAATAAGTTATATATATTAATTACCAGATGGAACACGCTGGTAATGAACCAGTTAACGAGGTTAACCAATCTGAGCAAAACCATGAAGATCAATTTCTGAATCGACAAGATATAGAGAATATCGTTGCTCAAGGAATAGCCAATGCTATTCCAGCAATCCTCGCTGCTGCCCGAAATCCAGTTGAACCTCAACCAATTATTCCCAGCAAACGTACTCACGACGACAATTTCAGTAATAGTATAAATGGAGGCGGCAACATTAATAATAATGATAATGATGATGTGGTGCAAGCCCCATTCCTTAAAAGAATGAAAGCTGCAACGCCTGGTTGCACTTACAAGGAATTTCTTGCCTGTAAACCAATCGAATTTGCAGGCAATGAAGGGGCAACTGCTGCACTGCGTTGGTTAGAGAGAAACCGAAGCAGTAATTAAAATAAGTAAATGTGCCGAGGAGGACAAGGTCATGTACGCGTCGAATCTTTTTAAAGAAGGGGCACTAGAATGGTGGAATACGGTACTACAAGCCAAGGGAAGTGATGTGGCCTATGCCATGAATTGGGCAGAATTCAAGAGTCTAGTAGAAAGAAAATTCTGTCCCGAATATGAAAAGGAACAAATGGCAAATAAGTTCCTAAACCACCGGATGGTGGATGTGGACTGTCGAGGGTATACTTCGACATTCTTCGAGTATGCTAGAGTTGTACCTACCTTGGCTTCGCCAGAACCGGTACTTATATCCCGCTATATTTGGGGTTTGATTGGCGAAATTCATGACATCGTCAAAGCTGCGAGACCTCGCACTATTGACGATGCGGTGGAATTAGCCAACACTCTGACCGACGGACTGGTATGCACTCGCGAAGAAAACCGGAAGAAGGAAGTGGCCCAAAAGATTACCCAAGGATTTCGTATGGGTAATAGTAATAATTTCAAGAAAAAGGGAACTGGGCAATCTTCCACTGCTCCATTCTGCGGTACCTGTAAAAGAAAGCATTTTGGAAAATGCAAAGGGTATTGCAATTTCTGCAAAATTTCGGGGCATCAAGAGGAAGATTGTAGGAGGAAGAAATCAACCATCTGCTACAACTGTGGAGAAGCTGGACATTTTAGGCCAGACTGCCCGAAACTGGTCAAACCAGCTGACAACAAAGCCAAACCCGCAGACGGAGCTACCAAGAAGTATGCGAGAGCATTCCAGTTGACCACTCAGGAAGCAGAACTAATCCCTGACGTGATAACTGGTACGTTCCTAGTTCACGATGTTTATGCGAAAGTATTATTTGACTCTGGTGCAAACCAAAGTTTTATAAATACTTCATTATGCCAAGCTCTTAACCTACCCTTAACCAACCTTAGACAAGTTTTTACTGTAGAAACGACAGATGGTAATTCGGTTCACATAGATAAGGTTTTGCAAGAAGAAAAGATAGAACTCTTAGGTCATAAATTTTCTGCAAACCTGTTACCTATGAATTTAGCTGGATTTGATGTTGTGTTAGGAATGGATTGGTTAGTAGCCAACCATGCTCGAATCCTCTGTGATAAGAACTCTATAGAAATTCATACACCCACAGGAGAAGTAGTGGTGATTACAGGAGATAAGCCACGTAAGCCAATGAAATTCATTTCAGTAATGAAACTGGCTAGTTATTCAAGAAAACAAGGAATAGTGTATTTGATTTCGGTAATCATTAACACTAAAGGTAAGGAACTTAAGGAAATTCCAGTAGTATCAGAATACCCGGATGTATTCCCAGAAGAACTACCTGGATTACCACCCAATAGGGAAGTAGAATTTAGAATTCATCTAATTCCTAGAACTACACCGATAGCTAAGGCACCTTATAGGTTAGCACCCACCGAAATGCTAGAATTGAAAAAGCAGTTAGATGAATTACTAAGCAAAGGATTTATACAACCTAGTTCATCCCCGTGGGGAGCTCCAGTGTTGTTTGTGAAAAAGAAAGATGGTTCAATGAGAATGTGTATTGATTACAGGGAATTGAATAAGGTTACCATTAAGAATCGATACCTGTTGCCTAGGATTGATGATCTTTTTTATCAACTTCAGGGAGCTAGATATTTTTCTAAGATAGATTTACGCTCCGGATACCATCAGTTGAAAGTACAAGAAGAGGACATACCTAAAACTGCCTTCAGAACTAGGTATGGTCATTACGAGTTTACAGTCATGCCCTTCGGACTAACAAATGCTCCTGCAGCATTTATGGACATAATGAATAGGATCTGTAAACCGTATTTGGATAAATTTGTAATTGTCTTTATTGACGATATACTCATTTATTCCAAAAGTCAGGACGAGCATTGTAAGCACCTACATGCACTCTTAACTTTGTTAAGAAAATAGAAGCTTTACGCCAAATTCTTGAAGTGTGAATTTTAGCTACAGGAGGTACAATTTTTAGGACACATGGTGAATCACGAAGGTATTCACGTAGATCCCTCCAAAATAGAAGCGATCACCAAATGGAAGGTCCCGCAATCAGCTATGGAAATTAGAAGTTTTCTAGGTTTAGCCGGATACTATAGACGATTCATTAAGGATTTTTCTAAGATAGCGGTACCATTAACTAAGCTAACCTGTAAATCAGTTAAGTTTGAATGGGGACCTAGGCAGGAAGAGGCTTTTAAGATTTTAAAGCAAAGGTTAACAAACACCCCAATTCTTGCCTTACCAGAAGGAACGGAAGGTTTTGAAGTTTATTGTGATGCTTCTAAACTAGGATTAGGATGTGTGCTGATGCAACGCAAGAAGGTAATTGCGTACGCCTCAAGGCAATTGAAGAAGCACGAAGAAAATTATACGACTCACGACTTAGAATTGGGAACCATAATTTTTGCCCTTAAGATTTGGAGACACTATCTTTATGGCAGTAAGTTTACAGTCTATACATATCATAAGAGTTTAAGATACATATTTAGGCAAAAAGAATTAAACATGAGACAAAGAAGATGGATGGAAATTCTAAGTGACTACAACTGTGATATTCAATATCACGAAGGAAAAGCAAACGTAGTTGCAGATGCCTTAAGTCGTAAGTATCATGAAAAGCAAAAGCGAGTTCGTGCTCTTAGATTAAGTTTACAATTAGACTTAATGGAACAACTGAAGAATGTTCAAGAAACAGCAATCAAGGACGATGCTGAAGGAATGAAAGGACAAATAAAGGAATTAGAGCAATGCATTGATGGAATTTGGAGATTCCACAAGAAAAGAATTTTGGTACCTAAGCAAGGAGAGTTAAGAAATAAGATTTTAGAGGAAGCCCATAAATCTAAGTATACCATGCATCCTGGTAATAATAAGATGTACCAAGATTTAAGGAATAACTTCTAGTGGATAGGAATGAAAAAGGATATAGCTAGATATGTATCTAAGTGTCTAACTTGTTCACAAGTTAAGGCAGAACACCAGAAACCCTCAGGCTTACTCCAATAATTAGAAATGCCTGTTTGGAAATGGGAGCTAATAACCATGGATTTCGTTACTAAGTTACCCAAAACCAGAAAGGGTAACGATGCGATTTGGGTAATTGTGGATCGATTAACCAAATCAGCTCATTTCCTACCCATGAAAGAAACCTTTTGCATGGAAAGATTAGCCAAGCTATACGTAGACGAGGTAATATCCTTACATGGAGTCCCACTCTCCATTGTATCCGATAGGGATAGTCGTTTCACTTCACACTTCTGGACAAGTTTCCAAGAAGCAATGGGGACCCAACTGAACTTAAGTATGGCTTACCATCCCCAAACAGACGGACAAAGTGAAAGGACAATCCAAACCCTGGAACACATGCTTAGGGCATGTGTAATAGATTTTGGTGGAAACTGGGATGACCACCTACCCTTAATTGAATTTTCCTACAACAATAGTTACCATTCAAGTATTGAAGCTGCCCCGTTCGAAGCACTATACGGACGTAAGTGTAGAACTCCAGTTTGTTGGGCGGAAATAGGAGAAAGCCAATTATCTGGTCCCGAAATCGTACAAGAAACCACCGACAAGATCACTCAAATCAAGGAAAGACTGAAAACGGCTCGAGATCGCCAGAAGAGTTATGGAGACAATCGACGCAAGCCACTGGAATTTCAAGTTGGAGACAAGGTACTCTTGAAAGTATCTCCTTGGAAAGGAGTAGTTCGATTCGGTAAGAAAGGAAAACTAAGTCCAAGGTACGTATGACCTTTCCCAGTAATCCAGAAAATAGGACCAGTCGCCTATCGCTTACAATTACCAGAAGAGTTAGCTGGGGTACATGATGTATTTCATGTATCCAATCTCAAGAAATGTCTATCGGACGAATCACTAGTAGTCCCTCTTCAAGTCATACAGCTGGGGTACATGACGTATTTCGTTGAGGAACCGCTTCAAATAGAAGACAGAAAGATTAAATTTCTCAAACATAAAAGACTGGTACTTGTCAAGGTCAAGTGGGATTCAAAAAGAGGACCCGAATACACCTGGGAGCTAGAATCGGAGATGAAGCGAAAGCATCCTCACTTATTTCAATAAATATCGAGGACGAGATTTTAAATAAGGTGGGGAGGATGTAAGGACCTGCAAAAATGTCCCTAAACGACCCGGAAGTAAAAACCCGGACCCCTGAAACCCTAATGTGCATGAAAAACCAAGAAAACAAGATTTCAGGGTTTCACACGGGCCGCGTAAGAGTAAGCTTAGGCTTACGCGGGCCGCGTCAATGTGGTGTTGACCAGATAAGCATCCCAGGCCACGTGTCGCACATGTGGCAGACCTAGGTGTGACACGCTAGCCCTAGTCTATGACTAGGTGGCCCACGCAGGCCGCGTAAATGTTAGAGTGGGTTTACGCGGGCCGCGTAAAACCCATTTTTCAGCTATAAAAGGGTTGGACATGAGCAGTTCATCTGTGCTCGAGAAATCAATCAAAAAAACGAAGTTCTACTGCTCAAAATCGAATTTCCAAGTAGTGAAACGCTGCTACGACTACAGGGTATTAACTCGATCGCTGCTACGATTCAATGTCCGATCGATTTAAACCAATCCGATGGATGTTTAAGTGCCGCCAAAACTCGGGCTATACTTTTTCATTCGTCGTGAATTCGATGAATGTTTAAGTATTGCACTTTGTCATTCGTCGTGAGGGTTTTAATCTCGTGAGTTATCGTAAATGTTGTATTAAGTTACTGACCTAGTTTCGTATGCATTGCTGTTTAAATTAGGTTACAAGGCTTATCAGTAGGCTAAACTCTGCCCGTTTAAACTTGCAATGTGAGTCATTCTCTTTTTATCAAATAATGTTGTACAATACTCCAATTATTTTCAAAGTTATAATTACAGGGATTAAGTCGTGGTTATCTTGAATCACTGGCTAGTGGGGTATTGTGCACATTACTAATTTCTCACGGTTAGGTTCATCAACCTAACAGTGATAATCATCACTACTTGGGTGAAAGGACCCAATAGTGGTATGACCATCGTCACCAGGAGGTGACACGGCGCCAGATAAAAATAAGATAGTAGCCATTGTAATCGCTCTTATGCTGTAATTTATAACTAAAGGTGTCATTTTGTTTAACCTGAATGACTCGCCAGTATTTCCCCGCTGATAAAATATTTTTTAAACATGTTTCAGGTGACCTACCGTGAAACCAGAAAAACGTGCTACGGAGCACTAACAAGCTTGAAGAATGTGGCTCACTAAAATAAATAAACATGTTTTGAAAACAGGGAATTTCCTAGTAAAATTCCTCTATTGTAAATTACGGGGTTTATCCCAAGTTATGAAATAAAAATAATAGGGCATTTTCAAGTTTTAAAAGATCCTGTAAATCTTCCGCTGTCAACTCAATTAATAAATACCACGGGTTTCTGTCCCGCGGCTCCTGGACCAGGTCACACCGGGACGGGGTCGTGACACCTTTGCCACCGACTTTGTACTTTGAGATATAGTAGAATATAATTTACACATCTATACGATATATACATAAACGAACAAACGGTCTAATTTGTTATATATATAATATATATATATATAGTGTAATATGTGTTCTTGAGGTTTCCGGGCAGAGTTAGGTTGAGTCACTGCAGGAAGTTTTTGGATGCCTGAGTCCCTGTTGTTTGAAATTCTCTACACTCTGAGTCCTTCTGTCTAGAGATGAGCATTTGGTACTGGGTACCGGCACCGAGTTTTCCGTACCAATTTTTTCAGTACCGGTACCCATTTTTTGGTATTTTCAGTATCGGTAAAATACCGAATTTTACCTCCAAATACTGGTACCGTACCATACCGAATATTCGGTACAGTTTTGATGAATTTTGGTACCAATATTTCTGGTACCGGTATCGGTACTACACTCATCCCTATTTCTGTCAGTTTAACCGTTTGAAAATTAGTGAAAAATACCATTTTGCCCCTTATCCTCAATGTGAAAAGTTTTTTTTACCCCTTTGTTATTGTTATTGTTATTATTGGGAGATGATCAAATAGGAAGTATAGTTTGGGTAGGAAGGAATCAGGTTGTGACATGTGGTAAAATTAAAAAATAAAGGCGAAGAGTATTTTAGTCATTATTATCTCATCTTATCCCTTCCTCTTTTCATGCAACTTCAAAACCCATCATTTTTAAAACCCACCATGTTCAATCTTTTCTTCATTTTCTATCTAATCACTACATTATAGTACGATTTTCGTCATCAATTAGTGATTTAAACACATAGTCAAAGTGTTCTTCAACTTTTTTTTGAAGAAACATAGTTTAATTTCATGCAATTTCTCAAATTTTTCCCGTGATTTTGAAGTTAATCACTTGATTGGTTCAATTCGATCGTTGATAAGTGTTTCTAACATTCAAATTTCGTCTATCCTTGAAGAAATCCGAAGAAATAGGCTTCGATCTGTGTAAGAAATTTTTGAATTGCGTTTTACGATCTGGGTTTTTGAATTAAGTCATTGCGTTTTACAAAAGAATGAAAAAACACATTTGTTTTTGTGTTTTTAGTCAATTGCATTTTAGAAACAACACATTACTTTGCTTTTAGTCCATTGCCTTTTAGAAAGAAAAAAACATTTCTTTGTGTTTTTAGCCTATTGCATTTTAGAAAAAAGGACATTTCTTTGTGTTTTTAGTCCATTGTGTTTTATAAACAACACATTTCTTTGTATTTTTAGTCCATTGCGTTTTAGAAGAAAAACATTTCTTTGTGTTTTTAATCCATTGCGTTTTAGAAACAACATATTTTTTGTGTTTTTTATCCATTGCGTTTTATAACTCAATGAAAAAAAACACATTTTTTTGTGTTTCTAGCCCATTGCGTTTTAGACCTGGAGTGTACAGGAGTGGCGTTGGAACAAAAACATGACCATTTTAAAACAGAAACATGACCATGTGAAACCTCATTGCGTTTTAGACCTGGAAGGTGAGGTACATTAAACTGACATGATCATATTAAAATAAAACATGATCATGTTGTGAAACCCAACCCATTGCGTTTTAGAAATGGAAGGTGAGGTACATTTTAGAACTAAACTGACATGATCATGTTAAAACAGAAACACGATGATGTTGTGAAACCCAACCCATTACGTTTTAGATCTGGAGTACCTTTTAGAAACTGAAAGAAACTGATCATCTTAAAACAAAAGCATGATCATGTTGGAACATGACCATGTTAAAACATAAACATAGCCATGTGAAACCTAATTGCGTTTTAGACCTGGAAGGTGAGGTAAGTTCTGTTAAAGAACATGATCATGCTAAAATAGAAACATGACCATGTTAAAACTCATGCAACACTAACATAACCATGTTGAATAGAAGTCAAACCCATTGCTTTTTAGAACCTGCGACTGCAAAATCTTTATTTTAGGTTTCATTGTGTTTTACGTATTTGGGTTTTTGATTTTTTTAAAAAAATATAGCTATAGTATACTCGTTTTAAAGATAAAAACGCTCGTTTTGTGGTGCAATTTTTATAAAAAAAATAATGTCGCATGAAAAAGTTATTAACATTTAAAAAATTGGAAGAATTGGAGGAGAGAGAAAATATTGCTTTGGATTAACTAGAATACTCCTACACAAACTCACACACCTCCTTTTTTGGTTAAATTTCAGTCATCTAATCTTAGTACTTGATTACTAAATAGATGGTCAAGATTACTTTCCAACCTTCATATCCAAATAAACTTCTTAGTATATCCTGATCCTATTATTATTATTATTATTATTATTATTATTATTATACAAAATCATATTCATCATCATCAATTCATCTTCAAAATTCACCAATAACACACTCAACATCATGGGTTCATCTTCGGATCTTTCGTCTTCATATTCTCCCCACTTAACACCCACCACCATTCTCCGCCACCCACCCACCATCACTACCAACCATCTTCATTGAATCCACAAACCACCATTTCACCACCGCCATCACATCCGATTCATCTCCCCCGCCGCCCACCGCCCACCAATAATCAAAACACAATACATACAAACAATCAAAACAAGGAATCTGCACATCTGATTCATCTCCTCGGCCGCCGCCCACCAATAATCAATGATTCATGTCACACCCCCAAAATCCACATGCGGAGTACTACCGCTTGGAGGCGTGACTGACCAGGATCCAGCCACCAATTATACTGAGCTTTGATTAATAGTAAAGGTATTCACCAACCACAATGGTTAGTAAACACCATACTTTAAAGTTCTAAAGGTTTAAGTTCGAATAACAATTTAAACAAATAGCGGAAGCATAAACCAAACAGTCTCAAAACGAGGTTCATAATTCAGATTATTTAAAACCCACACACGGGCTGAACGACCGCTACACATCCCCAAGCTGCAAGCTCTTGAGTCACTGGGTACCTGCAAAGCATGCAGTAGGGTATCAACAAAAATGTTGGCGAGTCCACGAGTTGTCCAGTTTTAATTACCAAAAACATGTTTCACCAGTTAATTTATCCGTTTATACATGCGATGGGGAGCTACCCCATAAGTAAGCGACTAAACTGTTTTTACAATACCGAATACTATTCATCCGTACGTTTCCGTAGAGTGCCCCGTTTGTCAATGTTCTATCATCATTGACGGTTGCCAGAGTACATTAGTTCACGCCCGATCCCATACGCGGGCACGGTGTGAGGTTGGTGAGACCTAAATAGCGCTATTAACTAATAACCCGTTCGCCTGACCCCGACGATTAATCGGTATTAATAAGTGAGGACTTGAGTGATAGAGTTTTGTTTAGTGTTGCTTGTTGCATCCAGTATAAACAGTAATTAACCAAAAGTCCCATTTAAGGGGAGAGAAGTAGGTTTGTATCCCTTACGAGGGGATAGCGTTGTTTAAGTTTCCGTTTCCCAACCACCGGGAACGCATGCTTTATTAGTTGTGAACTCACCTTGGGTTGCTCGGCAGGTTAGTTTACTAGGTTAAGTATGCTGGTCACCACGTCCTAAATGGTTACCAGTATAGGTCAGGTTCGGACACAAGTAATCACGTATATCTACACATAGCTAACACATTGAATGAATAACATATGATTACCTAGCAAGTTATCGAGCCTATTCTAATACGTAGCAGTTAAACAATAAACGTCAACACCTATCATACAAATCATAAGTGTTATTGGGCCTAACCGGTCATACTAACAGTTAATCATCATCACAGAATCCAAATAGAATGGTATGCACAACCCACACGTTTTCGGCCCAATATCGGAGACAAGCAGCCCACTCGAGACAAGGTGATCTCGAGTCGAGATCGACAGGTCTCGAGTCGTAACCGGATGGTCTCGGTTTGTAGTGGAGTGGTTTCGAGTCACACCAACTTGAGTCGCAACCTCAATTGTCCCGGATTTAGTCTCGAGTCGAGATCATGGGTTCTCGAGTCGAGACCTAGATGGTCTCGAGTCCTTGGAGTCTGCTTTGAGTACTTGGACATGATCTCGAGTCGCGACTGCCGTGGTCTCGAGTTGTCATGAGTTGATTCCGAGTCGAAATCACGCGGTCTCGAGTCGAGACAGGAGGTCTCGACTCGCACTCCTGATGAACCAGATCTTCTAGAACCTGTCCGATGTACTATCCAATAGGATTGCCATTTCATGCCAATTTGTGTACTATCCGATTAAACATGTTTCTTTGTCTAAATGTAATTCAAAATAGATCAAACAAAGCATATTTCAAATATTTTCATGACATTCATGTTGTTCATCAAGCACATTCATCACACATTCATCATATATTCATCCTTTGTTTGCATATACCCAACCCTAAGTCGAAACATAATTTAGACATCATCTTCGGCCCTAACTCTAGCACATAATCATCATCAACATACACTCGATATTTGTGATTTTGTATACCATCATTCAAGCCAATTCATAGCTAATATTCATGTTTTATCATTCACCTAAACATATTTACAACATAAACATACAATCATCGGTTCAATGACAATACGTATCATGCTACTTGGTCAACAAGGATCATGTACACATTTATTCTAAACATTAAACACCCTACACTAACAATCATTCATAAATATCTTAGCACTTCATTATCATGCAAGAGTTCACATATTTTATCCATCTTTTTAATCATTCCAAGCACATAACACTATTATACACATAAACACATAGTGAATATCTAGGCACTAACCGGTTGTGGAAAGGCACCGATTTAAAGGAAGAAAGTGAGGAAAAGAAGCGTCCGAGTGGTGATGATGAGCTTAACCGATCTTCCTTGTTGTTGTCGATTGAATCCGAGAGAGAGATGAGGAGGTGAGCTTGATTGTTAGGGTTTTTAGTGGGAGAGAAAGGAGGAGTGTGTGTGAGGAAAAGTTTGGTGCAAATGGTGGTTAATGAGGTTTTATACTCAACCCAAGTTAGTCGAGTGGGCTTTTAGGGGTGCACAGCCCAACCGGCCCAGTTGTCCACTCGAGACCGAGTGTTCTCGAGTCGGGTTCATGGTCTTGGTTCACTTATACGCACAAATATATATTACATACACATACAACTTGATCAAGAATCATATAGCACACTACGGTGATTCACCAATTTCATTTAATAACATATATATATATATATATATACGCACAAAGCAATTACAGGGTGTTCGCTCGGAAAAACCTAGAGTGTCACATTATCCCCAAGTTTTAAGAACTTTCGTTCCGAAAGTTAAGGCAGCCACTGACAAGCTAGTGTGAAAGAGAACGTTTCAACGGGGTGTCACATCATCCCCCCGTTAGTTTGGAATTTCGTCCCGAAATTCGGTTGTAGCTTCAGTGCTGGGAGTTTCATTTGGGAACAACTGGGGATACTTGCGCTTCATCTGGTCTTCCCGCTCCCAGGTAAACTCTGGGCCACGGCGCGAGTTCCAACGAACTCGTACGAGAGGTATCTGGCTACGCTTGAGGGTTTTGATTTCACGATCCGTGATCTCAATCGGTTCCTCAGTGAAGTGTAGCTGTTCGTCAATAGTAAGTTCCTTGAAAGGAATGATGAGTGTTTCATCTGACAGACACTTCTTCAGATTAGACACGTGGAAGACGTTGTGCACAGCACTCAGTTCTTCAGGCTGATTCAATCTGTAAGCGACCTTACCGATCTTTTCGGTAATTTCTAAGGGTCCGACATATCTCGGATTTAGCTTGCCCCGTTTTCCAAAACGAACCACACCCTTCCAGGGTGAGACTTTAAGTAGAGCCCGTTCACCAACCTGGAACTCTAGTGGTTTCCTATCCTTATCAGCGTAGCTCTTCTGACGGTCACGAGCTGCCGCCATGCGTTGCCTAATCTGGGCAATCTTTTCTGTGGTGTCAACTACATGTTCTGGGCCTGTGATCTGGCTGTCGCCAACCTCCGCCCAGCAGAGAGGCGACCGGCATTTACGACCGTACAATGCCTCAAAGGGTGCCGCCTGAATGCTGGTGTGGTAGCTGTTGTTGTAGGAGAATTCCACTAATGGTAGGTGCTTCTCCCAATTCTTGCCAAAATCGATCACACATGCCCTAAGCATGTCTTCGAGGGTTTGGATGGTGCGTTCGGATTGCCCATCCGTTTGCGGATGGTAAGCGGTGCTCATGTCTAAGCGTGAGCCAAAAGATTTGTGCATAGCTTGCCACAACTCAGAAGTGAAACGTGCATCTCGATCGGAAATAATAGAGGTTGGCACTCCGTGCTTCGAAACCACTTCCTTTAAGTACACCTCTGCTAAGGTGGAGAACTTGTCTGTCTCTTTAATAGCCAAGAAGTGGGCGGATTTAGTTAATCGATCTACTATCACCCAAATGGTGTCATTTCCGCATTGAGACCTAGGCAAGCCGGTAACAAAGTCCATGGAAATTTGCTCCCATTTCCACTGTGGGATCTCTGGTTGTTGGAGCAGGCCTGATGGTTTCTGATACTCCGCCTTGACTCTTGCACAAGTCAAACATTTTCTGACGTAGGTTGCTATGTGGGCTTTCATGCCGGGCCACCAGTATGTAGTCTTTAAGTCATGGTACATCTTATCCGAACCAGGATGGACTGAGTAACGGGACTTATGGGCTTCATCCATTACAAGCTCGCGCAAATCCCCATAAAGTGGAACCCATATACGCCCGTTTACGTAGTAAGCACCATCTTCTTTTTGTTCTAGCCGTTGTCTCGATCCTCGTAGGGACTCAGCCTTGATGTTCTCGGCTTTCAATGCTTCAGCCTGAGCGTTTCGGATCTGATTAGGGAGGTTCGAGTGGATAGTGAGTTGTAAGGCACGAACACGCTTGGGTTTGGTCTCCTTTCTGCTGAGGGCATCGGCTACCACATTAGCCTTACCTGGATGATATTTAATTGCACACTCGTAGTCGTTTAGGAGTTCGACCCATCGGCGCTGCCGCATATTCAGCTCCTTTTGTTCCATTATGTGTTGGAGACTCTTGTGATCAGTGTAAATCATGCATTTGGTACCGTACAAGTAGTGCCTCCAAATCTTGAGTGCGAAGACCACAGCTCCAAATTCTAAGTCATGTGTCGTGTAGTTCCGTTCGTGGATCTTGAGTTGTCGCGAGGCGTAAGCAATAACCTTCTCGTGTTGCATCAATACGCAACCAAGCCCTTGAATAGAAGCGTCGCAGTAAACAACAAAGTCGTCGGTACCTTCAGGCAAGGAAAGAATAGGAGCACTGCAAAGGTTCTTCTTTAGTTCCTGGAAGGCAGATTCCTGAGCATCACTCCATTTGTAAGCAACACCCTTCTGAGTGAGGGTCGTAAGTGGTTGAGCGATCTTAGAAAATCCCTTGATAAATCTTCGATAGTATCCTGCCAATCCCAAGAATTGGCGAACTTCGGTCGGAGTCTTAGGTATGGGCCAATTCTTAATGGACTCGATCTTAGCGGGGTCCACATGAATCCCATTCTGATTGACTATGTGCCCAAGGAAATGGACTTCTCTAAGCCAGAAATCACATTTCGAGAATTTGGCGTACAGTTGCTCATTGCGAAGGAGTTCGAGAATAAGACGCAGGTGTTGTTCATGCTCCTCTTGACTCTTCGAGTAGATTAAGATGTCGTCGATAAACACAATTACGAACTTGTCGAGGTAGGGTTTGCATACTCGGTTCATGAGATCCATGAAGATCGCAGGTGCATTGGTCATTCCGAAAGGCATAACAAGGAATTCGTGGTGACCATAGCGGGTTCTGAAAGCAGTCTTAGAGATGTCCTCATTGCGGACTCTCAGCTGGTGATAGCCCGATCGTAGATCGATCTTGGAATAGTAGCTCGACCCTTGCAGCTGGTCGAACAGATCGTCGATACGGGGAAGCGGGTAACGATTCTTGATGGTAACCTTGTTCAGTTCGCGGTAATCAATGCACATTCGGAACGTGCCATCCTTCTTTTTGACAAAGAGTACTGGGGCTCCCCAGGGTGATGAGCTAGGACGGATAAAACCTTTATCCAAGAGCTCTTGTAGTTGAGTAGAAAGTTCCTTGAGTTCCGCAGGGGCTAGTCGATAAGGTGCACGAGCTATAGGTGCTGCTCCGGGAGCTAGTTCGATTTGAAATTCGACCTGACGGTGAGGAGGGAGTCCAGGTAGTTCCTCCGGGAATACCTCAGGATAGTCGCGTACAACTGGAAAATCTTCAATCCTGTTTTCCTTTTTCTGTGTGTCGGCAACGAGTGCTAAGATAGCGGTGTGCCCCTTTCGTAGGCACTTCTGGGCCTTTAAGAATGAAATGATGCCTGTGACTTCTCCGCTCTTGTCTCCTTGAACTATAAGAGGTTTGCCAGGGGGACGAGGAATACGAATAGCTTTCTCTTGGCAGAGGATTTCAGCTCGATGTTTGGATAACCAATCCATACCAATGATGACGTCGAAGCTTCCAAGAATGATGGGGAAGAGATCGATACGGAAGGTCTGACCAGACAATTCTAGTTTGCAGTTACGTATTACGTGTGAGGCCTCGAGGTTTCTACCATTAGCTATTTCAACGATGTGCTTAGAGCTTAGAGGCGTAAGAGTGGACTTAAGTTTCTTGCTAATACGTAGAGATACATAACTAGCATCTGCTCCGGAATCAAATAGTATGGAAACATAACGATCATTAAGTAGGAACTTACCCGCTACAACGTTGGGGTCATTCCTTGCTTCCCCAGCTCCAATCACAAAAGCCCTTCCTCTTGCACCATTCCCAGCATTGTTGTTATTGTTCCCAGCACCCTGATTGTTGTTGTTTTGATTCAGTTCGGGGCAATCCTTTCGCATGTGTCCCGTTGCTCCACACTTGAAGCATCCACGGTTGTTTCCTTGTTGCTGTTGCGGTTGTTGTTGATTCTGCCTAGCTGGAAGCGGGCTCCTGCAGTCTTTGGCTTCATGCCCCATCTTGTTGCATCGCTGACATTGACTTTTGCCACATGGCCCACTGTGGTGTCGGTTACATTTGTTACACTTGGGGTGGTTTCCTCGATAGCCACCCTGTTGCTGAGGGCCCTTGTTGCTTTCAGTCTTCCTTTGTTGAACTGGGGCCAGAGTGGGGTTAGCATCCTTTCCCTGACTTCCATCCCACTTTCGTTTGTTATCGCTAGAAGTTCCAGCAGTAGCACTGATCCTCTTGGGCAACTTGCCCTCCTCCATAGCCTGATTGGTGAGTTTGTGAGCAAGACGAACCACGGGCTGTATGGTATTGAGGTTGGCCGAGGTCACATGGCTCCGGATTTCTGGGACCAAGCCTTTGATATACACTTCGATCCTTCGATACATAGGTCGGGACATGTTTGGGCAAAGTGCAGCATAGTCGTTGGACTGCTTGGTGTAGGTCTCAATCTCTGACCCAACCATCTTGAGCCCATAGTACTCGTTCTCAAGTTTGTGGATGTCATCCCTGTGACAGTATTCCTCTTTGATCATGTCCTTGAAAACTTCCCATGCAGTAGCATTAGCAGTTTCCAGACCAAGCATCTGAATCTGTGCTTTCCACCATGAAAGCGCGTTTCCTTCAAGCGTACCAGTCGCGAGCCCAGTTAGCAGGGGGACACTCACAGACAGCAAAGACAGCTTCGGCCTTTTCAATCCAGTGTAGAAGGCCTATGGCACCCTCAGTGCCGTTGAAAGGGAGAGGCTTGCCATCCATGAAGGTTTTGAAAGTACAAACACGTGGCTGTGCAGGCGCAGGCTGACCTGTTGTGAGAAGTGAAGCGAATAGGTTCAGAGGTGGAAAGATGATGTGGGGGTAGGATCTAAACATCCTAAAGTAACGAGTTTACCTCCAGGGTGAGCTGCGAAAGCTGCAGCCACCGTGTTGAGCAAGTTGGCGAATTGAGCCTGAGTCATGTTAACGCTTCCTCTTCCGCGTCCACTCATTGTCTTCATGACCAGAAAACACAGTATGAGTGTGATGTCGTAACATAGCGTGAATGAGATAGAAGAAGGATGTGTATCTATCTAATTAGGCATACTAGTATGTATAGAGAACAACGACATAAAGTAAACAAGCAAGTAAACACAAGTCCGAGCTATGAGGTCTAATATGCTGAGTCTTGCCCTTGGAGTGTAGTGTCGTTGCGAGTCACGGGTTATAGTCTGGTTTTTCTCAAAAAGACTTTCTTCTTTTTAAAACCAAGTTCACTATAACCAATGGCTCTGATACCAATCTGTCACACCCCCAAAATCCACATGCGGAGTACTACCGCTTGGAGGCGTGACTGACCAGGATCCAGCCACCAATTATACTGAGCTTTGATTAATAGTAAAGGTATTCACCAACCACAATGGTTAGTAAACACCATACTTTAAAGTTCTAAAGGTTTAAGTTCGAATAACAATTTAAACAAATAGCGGAAGCATAAACCAAACAGTCTCAAAACGAGGTTCATAATTCAGATTATTTAAAACCCACACACGGGCTGAACGACCACTACACATCCCCAAGCTGCAAGCTCTTGAGTCACTGGGTACCTGCAAAGCATGCAGTAGGGTATCAACAAAAATGTTGGCGAGTCCACGAGTTGTCCAGTTTTAATTACCAAAAACATGTTTCACCAGTTAATTTATCCGTTTATACATGCGATGGGGAGCTACCCCATAAGTAAGCGACTAAACTGTTTTTACAATACCGAATACTATTCATCCGTACGTTTCCGTAGAGTGCCCCGTTTGTCAATGTTCTATCATCATTGACGGTTGCCAGAGTACATTAGTTCACGCCCGATCCCATACGCGGGCACGATGTGAGGTTGGTGAGACCTAAATAGCGCTATTAACTAATAACCCGTTCGCCTGACCCCGGCGACTAATCGGTATTAAGAAGTGAGGACTTGAGTGATAGAGTTTTGTTTAGTGTTGCTTGTTGCATCCAGTATAAACAGTAATTAACCAAAAGTCCCATTTAAGGGGAGAGAAGTAGGTTTGTATCCCTTACGAGGGGATAGCGTTGTTTAAGTTTCCGTTTCCCAACCACCGGGAACGCATGCTTTATTAGTTGTGAACTCACCTTGGGTTGCTCGGCAGGTTAGTTTACTAGGTTAAGTATGCTGGTCACCACGTCCTAAATGGTTACCAGTATAGGTCAGGTTCGGACACAAGTAATCACGTATATCTACACATAGCTAACACATTGAATGCATAACATATGATTACCTAGCAAGTTATCGAGCCTATTCTAATACGTAGCAGTTAAACAATAAACGTCAACACCTATCATACAAATCATAAGTGTTATTGGGCCTAACCGGTCATACTAACAGTTAATCATCATCACAGAATCCAAATAGAATGGTATGCACAACCCACACGTTTTCGGCCCAATATCGGAGATAAGCAGCCCACTCGAGACAAGGTGATCTCGAGTCGAGATCGACAGGTCTCGAGTCGTAACCGGATGGTCTCGATTTGTAGTGGAGTGGTTTCGAGTCACACCAACTTGAGTCGCAACCTCAATTGTCCCGGATTTAGTCTCGAGTCGAGATCATGGGTTTTCGAGTCGAGACCTAGATGGTCTCGAGTCCTTGGAGTCTGCTTTGAGTACTTGGACATGATCTCGAGTCGCGACTGCCGTGGTCTCGAGTTGTCATGAGTTGATTCCGAGTCGAAATCACGCGGTCTCGAGTCGAGACAGGAGGTCTCGACTCGCACTTCTGATGAACCAGATCTTCTAGAACCTGTCCGATGTACTATCCAATAGGATTGCCATTTCATGCCAATTTGTGTACTATCCGATTAAACATGTTTCTTTGTCTAAATGTAATTCAAAATAGATCAAACAAAGCATATTTCAAATATTTTCATGACATTCATGTTGTTCATCAAGTACATTCATCACACATTCATCATATATTCATCCTTTGTTTGCATATACCCAACCCTAAGTCGAAACATAATTTAGACATCATCTTCGGCCCTAACTCTAGCACATAATCATCATCAACATACACTCGATATTTGTGATTTTGTATACCATCATTCAAGCCAATTCATAGCTAATATTCATGTTTTATCATTCACCTAAACATATTTACAACATAAACATACAATCATCGGTTCAATGACAATACGTATCATGCTACTTGGTCAACAAGGATCATGTACACATTTATTCTAAACATTAAACACCCTACACTAACAATCATTCATAAATATCTTAGCACTTCATTATCATGCAAGAGTTCACATATTTTATCCATCTTTTTAATCATTCTAAGCACATAACACTATTATACACATAAACACATAGTGAATATCTAGGTACTAACCGGTTGTGGAAAGGCACCGATTTAAAGGAAGAAAGTGAGGAAAAGAAGCGTCCGAGTGGTGATGATGAGCTTGACCGATCTTCCTTGTTGTTGTCGATTGAATCCGAGAGAGAGATGAGGAGGTGAGCTTGATTGTTAGGGTTTTTAGTGGGAGAGAAAGGAGGAGTGTGTGTGAGGAAAAGTTTGGTGCAAATGGTGGTTAATGAGGTTTTATACTCAACCCAAGTTAGTCGAGTGGGCTTTTAGGGGTGCACGGCCCAACCGGCCCAGTTGTCCACTCGAGACCGAGTGTTCTCGAGTCGGGTTCATGGTCTTGGTTCACTTATACGCACAAATATATATTACATACACATACAACTTGATCAAGAATCATATAGCACACTAAGGTGATTCACCAATTTCATTTAATAACATATATATATATATACGCACAAAGCAATTACAGGGTGTTCGCTCGGAAAAACCTAGAGTGTCACAATTCATCTCCTCCAACAATAACCGATACCGCAAATCACCACAAGAACAAAACATATTGTTTAGAGAAAAGGTTTTTTTTTTTAATTTGGAATAAAATGACAGATCATTTAATTTGGATTAACCGGGTTTCACTGTGTTATAATAAGGCTGGGGGTGTGGTTTAAAGCCCCTAGGGGCTTTATAGTGTCACATCAGCGTCATGTCACATAGGGGGCTTTAAATCCCTTCTCTTTAACTTGCATGTAATGGTTTAAAGCCCCTTTAAAGCCCCCCTAAACAAAATACAAAACACAAAACACAAAAATCAATGATTCATCTCCTCCATCAATAACCGCTACCGCAAATCACCACAAGAACAAAGCATATTGTTTAGAGAAAAAGGTTTTTTTTTTTCAGTTTGGATTAAAAAGAGTGATCATTTAAGTTGGATTAACTGGGTTTCACTGTGTTATAATAAGGCTGGGGGTGTGGTTTAAAGCCCCTAGGGGCTTTATAGTGTCACATCAGAGTCACATCAGCGTCATGTCACATAGGGGGCTTTAAAGCCCATTTCTTTAACTTGCATGCAATGGTTTAAAGCCCCTTTAAAGTGTCACACCCCAACCGATGGCGGAATCATCGGGGCGTGGCACTGAGAGAAACAGATTGTCCAAGAGAATCCATAATGACTATTCATTACCAATATTTTAAAGGTTCATCATCCCATACTAACGGTCAAATATTCAGCAAACAGTCATTACAGATAATGAGTTCTCATAAACAAAACTATTCCGACAACTCAGACTTTTATTGTGGGTTTCTAGACTTCCTAATCCATTTGCAGCAAAATCCATCAACCTGTCACATACGTTAAAATAAAAGTCAATACATAAAGTAAAGGTGAGTACACAAGTTTGCATAGATATAGTATAAAAGCGTTTACACATAACCAACATGTAACACGTAACGGGCGATGCATGTAAACTACCAACAATGATACATCCTAACCACGTGACTGCGTGTAGAGTATGCGTGACACATGTTCACCGAAGTGAACACGTGAAGTAAAGTATGTGATCCCTAGCAACCCCTGTCAAACAGGTTCTGAGTCCAAACTATAGTACTATCGTTGCTAGAGGCGGTCTGGCAAGTAATCATTGTATAAGCATAGCAACAAGCATTCAACTAATAACGTATAGCATGCGGGAGCGGTTAGCGTTAAAAGTGTTTGCGTTGTGTGTTGTGTTTTGATAGAGAACGTATGTAACACCCAAAAGTGCGTTAAACGAAAATGGGTTCAAGTATATTCACAGTGCGTGTTTCAACAAGTAACACGATCTGATATGGATTGAAGGGAGCGCCGGATCAGCCTGCGTACGGGAACAGAAGCGTAAGTCCTCCAAGGTGCTGAAACCGTCGAAAATCGAAGTGTCGGTGGGAAACAGAAGCTTCGTACAAAGTTGTGCCTTCGTACGAAGGTGGGTCTTCGCACTTGTGCAGCTTTCGTTGTCCAAAATCGAGTGTCTTTGCGTCTGTCTTTGGAAAATCGAGTGTTCATCCCTCCAACCTTAAGGTATTGATTGTGTAGGATCGTTTTGTGACCCAAACGAGTCAATCAGAAGAGTTCTAATGAATTCAAGAGGCGGAAACAGATGAATTGACTTGGTAAACAGCTTGTTTCACTTCTAAATGTCTTGTATATTGATTATAACAAGTTTACAAATCAGTAGACACGTCGGCAGCACTTCGGTACCGGAAATATCAAAGTTACAAATGATTTCGCTCCAATCCTATATATAGTGGATGTGATTTCGCCTGAAAGTGGCAAGTGTCATTTCAAGCGAAATAGCTAATGTTGATTTCGCTTGAAAGTGGCAAGTGCCATTTCAAGTGAAATTAGCTCAATCATATACAAACCCTAGTTTCTCGAACTACGTGCCCTGGTCTAATAATTCTAAATACAAGACTCGATACAAGACGAAGTCGACAGACGCATGCACCAACAGACTCCCTCTCGAATGTTGACGAGTCTTAAGTGTCGAGTCTTCACATTCTTCAGTCTTTATCAGTCTTTGGGCTTCTTCTTCATTCATTTCTCTTCTTTTCTCTTCACTAATCTGCATCAGCAACTTGCATGATCTTCAGGATTTACACCTGGCTTTCCTATCTTCAAACTTTTCTTTGCTAACAGACTCCCCCTTAAAGAATGCATGGGATCGTAATCTGTCTTTCATAGGTTTTTATAATCGCAATATGGCTCTCTCATAGCCATAACCTGCACATTCTCTACCTCAAAGTAAATTTCACAAATTTAATTTTGACAATTTTAAACTTTTACAAGAAATTAATTTGAAAAATTTAACAATTAACATATCTTATGACCACTTGTAGAAATAAAATTTTCATTTCAAACAATCTTCTTCATTCCAAACACACTTTCCCAAACCTGTTGTTCATCATGTTTAGCACTCGGAATTTTGAAAATCAGCTTTTCAACATCAGTTGTCTAAAATCTTTTTGTATTTTTCAAAATTTATGCTAAAACACTCTTAAAATCTTTTTGGATTTTTTATATAAAATGAAATGCAGTAAAGAAATATTTACAAACAATATTTTTGTGAGTTTGTGTAAGAGGATCATATCAGTTTTTGAGACAAATCACCAACACCGTTAAGCTATAAACATTTTAAGTTCTAAACGATTCACTTAGATTGTCAGTATACTGATCCACTTAAATTTTCACACAAAGTTCAACTGTTTCGGGATACGAGATTAATGTCTTAAGAGACTTAAACTTATTCGCGTGTCCCACCTCAGAATATACTCCTGTATCCAGATCCCAATATTCAGTCTTACAGGTGAGTATACCTAGATGATATCTGTAAGGGGTTAATTGCGAAACCGTGAGAGCTCAGGTCAGAACTTCCGTTCAGCAAAGAGATGACGGCTCGTCTTTTGGTGTGTTCCCTTTAGAGAATCTTTTCTTCAACAGCACATGATTAGCATTTTTCAACGATTCATCATTTTTTGTACTGAGGGCGGTGCTATATTTCAAGCAAGCAGAAAGTATTATACGGGGACTAGGCCATTGCTTCCGCAAAATCAGAAGTCCCGGGATAATACCCCAGATATCACTGAGTATAAAGACCTAGTATCTCAGAAAGAGGGACCTTTCAAACAAGATTTCGGGGGTTACCCATATATCCGAGAGATGTTCCCCACGATATAAGCAAGTTTGAAATTTAGGTTTATATCTCGACACAATCTACTAAATGTGTAAAAACCTACTGGCATATCATCAGTGAGACCGTTTATCACATTTTGACTTTCCAATTCTTTAGCATGTTGTGATAGTCCACTGATGTACTATCATTTCCTCTTTTCTCAACAAAACTCATTTTCGATTTTATCATGTTTTTGACTTTTTCAAATTTTCAAATGTTTTTGGATTTTCTGAAATTCTTACTCCCCCTAAAATTCAAAATCATTTAAAGAAAATTTGAAAACAAACTGTACAAGTAAAATGACAACTAATATCAAATCGCTTCAATTCGCCATCCACTTGGCATAAACAATCAGAACTTCCCCTCACAACAAAACATTTTCCCATTGTGATTTCAAAACACTTAAGTTTGTTTTAATCAAATGGTTTTTCCGGAAAATTAGTTTTGTTTTCATCATAAACCACTTGTAGGTTAGGGGGATCTCATCACATTGTTTTACTTTAACCAATTTAAAAAATATAACAGTTTTAAATTCAAACACCAAATATCATTTGTAGAAAATCAAGTACAACTTAATGTCCCTGATTTACCACTTGTAAGTCGAAATATCACCAATAGTGAATTTCTCAAGAAAGATGCCGATTCCTGCTCCACTCTTACCAACCTGGGGCTCCGGCAAGTCAGAATTTTAATCAGAAAATGATGTCACCCAAGCCTGACCAGCATTGGGTGATTTTGGTACACATCTATCCCACCAACATTTTGATTTGTAAAATTCTTTTGCACCCTTCACTTTCCCATCAACCATCTTTCCGAAAATATGTTTAACTTTTCCATTAAACACCTTTTCAACATCAAATTCTTTATTACCAGCAAAGAATTGACCTGAAATCTCAGTTTTACCAACCTTTATCTTCAAATTTTCTTTCGACAATGGCGGAAAGTTTTCATCGTTCAACTCTGGAACAGAATTCTCATTCTTTTCCTCAACACATGACTCCTCTGATTTTATGGAATCAGATTCATTGTCAGAACTACTCTCAGACTTAACAACCCATCTTTGTTTGTTCAAATCAACTTTTCTTTTATAAAATCGTTTTGAACTTTCACCAAGTTCGAAAGTTGAATTTTCAAATTGTTTAATCTTTTCTGCAGATTGTTTTGTTTTTCTCAATTCAGAGTTAGAAGAAACTCCCTGTTTTGTCTGGTTGGACTTGGAGCAATTCCAAGCAATGTGTCCAACTTCTTGACATTTAAAACAAGTTCTTCGATCAACTCTTGGAGCAAACTTTTCACATTCTTTTTCTTCTCAGCAAGAAATTCCTGGTTTAACTGTTTCCAGAATGGTTTCTTTTGTTCCTCTTCAGCACTTCCTCCTGCAAAAAATTTTGTATTTGATTTATAATTTTTCTCATTTTTATAATTTTCTGGGAAAATGAAACCTAGACCTTTCTTTTTGAAATTACTATTATGGTTTTGTTTCTTTTGAAAACCATAACCACAACCGTAACTCATTTTCTTGTTCACTCTCTGTTGAACTCTTTAAGTGTACTTTTTAGGTTTTTCAACAAGATTTATATCTTTTATTTCAGAAATATTAATTTCTGTTAATTTGAAAACCTGTTTGATCATTTCAGATTTGACACTTCTTATTGGAAATTCCTCATCAGAATATAATTTGTCTGAATCACTCAAAGTATATGCTACTTTGATTGGTCCATCATTCAAATTAGATTTTGATAACATGAATTCTTTATTGTTAACCCTTTTAACTAGTGAACTCAGACTCTTTTCTGATGAACTCGAACTTTCAGACTTAGACTCCGACTTTGACTCTTCATCCATATCCAACACCTGATCGAGCACTTTCTTTAACAACTCAGACTCATGATCAGTGTCAGACGCTGTGAATGTGACATCAATATTATCTGGTAACTCATCAATGGTTTCAGACTTTAACTTGATGTTGATAGCCTTATTTAAACGTTCCTCATTTGGCTTTCTGGGAGCATAACTTTCATAGATTGGGGGCGGACACTTGTTATACTTGACACTTTGTTTCTTACCAGTATCCGTTTCCTTCTCTTTGTCTTGGAAAGCTTCAAGACCTGCAACAGTAGGATAAACACGATCAATCAAATAATCACATGTTGTATAACTCAACAACAAACGTTTAACTCTTTCCCTCTCAATTTTCTTAAGTTCAAAATGCTGCTTTAGATTTGCACAATCTTCAATATATTCATTGATGACTTTCTGTTTTGTCATTAAAGTAGAACTCATCATTGTCATAGAAGCATCAACTTCTCGATTTGTTTTATTCAGCCCATCAACTGTTCTGTTCAAAACATCGTATGACTCTTTCACATACTTCACATCAGACAACAAATTCTCTTTCATCTCTTCCAGTTCACTAATCTTCTTGTCTTTCTCCTCACAATGTTTGCAAGACTCCAAACATTTCAAGCAAGGTTTAACGACTTCAACAATCTTTTCAACCTCAACAATCTTCTCGACTTCAACAATTTTTTCTACTTTGATGACTTTCTCAACTTCGACGAGTTTCTCAACTTCGACTATTTTTTCTACCACTTTCTCCACTTCAATAATTTTTTCTCCAGCTTCCATCTTTGCCTTTTCATCAGCTATTCTTTTTATTGCTTCCAGCTCTCTCTTCAGTCTGGCAATCTTTTTCTCATTCAGCATCTCAACTTTATCTGCAAAAAAAAATTAAAACTGTTAGGATCCAGACCTTTTCTAGCTTTATTGATATATTCTTCTTCATCATCAGTATCAACATCACTTCCAAAATCTTGAAAAATTGGTATTCTTTTCGGACTAGATTTTATTTCATCTTCTTCCAGAATTCTAGCAACAAATCCTGAACCAGGTGGAATATATTTATCCCAGCTAAATCCCTTTGCAAAAAATTCATCATCTTGATCAATTATACCAAAACAAGCTCTTTTCTATTTTTCTTCAATGGCACGTGCATGTGCAGTTTGTGGTTGTTGAACAATCTGATGAAAAATTGACTTTTGATAATAATCATTCTTTCCATCTTGTCTTCCGGTTGCTTCTTTGTTTTTGCATTCTCGTTTAAAATGTCCCTTTCCTTTGCAACGAAAACATGTAACTTTTGATTTGTCAAATCCTATCGGAGAATTTGCAAGATTACAAAGATCATCTCTACCAGTGACTTGTGTAAATTTCTCAGCTCTTCTGACTGCACTGGCTAAACACCACTTGACATCCATCAACTCAAGTTCCTCTGCATCAATTTGGTCATAATCTTCTTTTGTAAGCATCAGATTTCCTATTTTACCAGCAATCAAACTTTCATATGATTCCAACATAGCAACAAGTGATGCCATGTGTTGCTTAGTTATTTCTGGAGATAAATTTTGACCATTTTGAATGTTTAAAGTAACATTGCACTGCAGATTTGTAGAATTCTGTTGTTGAGGACTTGGAGTTGTATGATTTGGATCAAAGCTTGAATACGAAGACGAATGTCCACCACTCTGAGTCACAGTACTACCTTTCATTCCAGAAGAACTATCAGCACTGAAACAAGTTTGGATCTTTGGGCTGGGAGTAGCTTCAAATTTGTTTCCTCTGTAGTATAAACTGACATCTTGTTGAGCATTTGGATTCTTCATGATTGCTGTTTTCTGAATATCTAACTCATGCTCTTCAATCTTCTGAATAAACTATGCCAGATTCATGTTTTCAGATTTTCTCATGTGTTTAAGAATCAACAAATAAGTTCCCCATTTTTGCTGTGGTAATGCATCAGCAAGTTTATCAACCCATTCATCATCATCTTTCTTTATGTCCAATCTTCCCATTTCCAAAAAAAGATGACAATATCTGTCAATGGTAATTTTTGTTGTTTCATGGTCAAAAGCTACAAACATGTCAAATGATTTCTTCAATAATGCCTTTTTGTTCTTGATCATATCTGCACTTCCTTTAAACTTCTGAATCAAAGCATTCCAAATTGACCTAGCAGTACCCTCATGTTGGAGCAACACAAATATATCTTCTTTAATAGCTTGTTGAAGAATACTGATCATCATTTTTTCACTTGTATATTTCAGTTTATCATTCTCCGAAAAGTCACAAAACGTTTTTTCAAGCCCGCGTTCATTTTTTGGTTTTTCATAATCTTTGTCTAATGAACACCATGCATCAAACTTATAAGCTTGCACCCAGTTCTCAAATCGATTCTGCCATCCTTTAAAATCTTCAATGTACATCAGCTTTGGCGGTTTTTGATGAGTTCCCGTTTCATTCTCACTGTACAGTGTTTCAGCAGCTGTAACTGGTGCAACTGGTGTAGCAAAAGCATTGTAAAATTCCTCTTCCATGTTTTGGAAAATTGTTTCACAAAAACTCAAGTTTCACACAAAATACAAGTTCAAACGGAATTATAATTCAAACGGAATAGCCTTCTCAAACGAAATCACTTTTTAAAACGAAATATCCCCTTCACACGGAATAACACTTTTGGTACAAAATACCTTTCACACGGAATACACACTCACACGAAATACCTTATTTTGTGTGAAACAGATGAACTTTCAAACGAGATTACACTTTGGAACGAAATCAGGTGATTTCGTGTGAAATCAAGTGCACTTTTCAAACGGAATTATGCACTGAAACGAAATTACTTATTTCGAGCGGAATTAGATGTACTTTTCAAGTGAAATAGCTGATTCAAGCGGAATCAAGTGCTAATTTCGTGTGAAATGCTGCTGACATCATCTTTTTCGATCTAATTTTCAAGCGGAATTAAGTATTTTACCAATTTTAAGCTGAATTAATGTCCAATACTTTCAAGGATTCTTTAAAACACTATTTTGCATGATATGTGTGAAATTCAGACCATTTTGACCATAAAAACTTGTGAATTTTGAAAAAGAAGGTGTAGAAGTCAGATTTTATGGCTGTTTTGGCAAGAACTCTTCCTCCTAAGCTCTGATACCACTTGTAGGATCGTTTTGTGACCCAAACGAGTCAATCAGAAGAGTTCTAATCAATTCAAGAGGCAGAAACAGATGAATTGACTTGGTAAACAGCTTGTTTCACTTCTAAATGTCTTGTATATTGATTATAACAAGTTTACAAATCAGTAGACACGTCGGCAGCACTTCGGTACCGGAAATATCAAAGTTACAAATGATTTCGCTCCAAGCCTATATATAGTGGATGTGATTTCGCTTGAAAGTGGCAAGTGTCATTTCAAGCGAAATAGCTAATGTTGATTTCGCTTGAAAGTGGCAAGTGCCATTTCAAGCGAAATTAGCTCAATCACATACAAACCCTAGTTTCTCGAACTACGTGCCCTGATCTAACAATTCTAAATACAAGACTCGATACAAGACGAAGTCGACAGACGCATGCACCAACAGATTGAACTTATACCCAAATCACTCGTTCAAGTGTACATCCGTGATGAAAGAAGAAGATTTGATGAAAACGATGAAGATTTTGTATGAAAAAGATGAAGTTCTTGTAAAAAGATGAAGTTTAAATGGAAAAACAGAAGAGTTTTGAAGAAATCGAAGATGAACCTTGTGAAAATCGAAGTGGAAAACGTTGTGTAATCATAGAAAACTGTTAAATCTTACTTGAAAATGGTCGGACAACAATTTAGCAGAGATTCGATGCGAAATCAACAAGTGAGGTGAAATGGAGAGGGCTTGGGTATTTATAGAAGAGTGGGATCGCACAACATCCCTTCTATTCGAACCGGCTGCCTTCGTACGAGGCGACCTGGCTTCGTTCGAAGGTGCTGTTTTGTGCACTAAATTCTCCGTTTCGCGTGTAGGATGCTCGTTTAATGTGTTTTGTTGTGTTAGTTAGTATTGGTACTTTAAGTATTTTAGTGTAACACCGAGTATCGGGTCGCGTTGCGTTGCGTTTTGAAGTGATAAATCGAGTTATGCGAGTATCATTGAGTTTGCGTTTCGAGTGTAATCCATAACATATAAAGCACACACAAGTAAAACACATAAGAACACACAGCATAACATTACTACTACAATTAACAGCGTTTGCGATTTAGCGTGGTAGGCGTGATAAGCGAATGCGGAGGCGTGAGATAACCATACAAACACACTCGGCAAATAAAGTAGCATAATTCTCTGTAAATTGTGTTGCGTTAGCGTTGAGAGTTTTTGCGACTATAAGGCGTTTAAACGTGCAGCGGTACGGTGTGATGAAAATGTATTTAGTATAACATAACCCTTTATTTATATCGAATCTCGGAGTACAAGATGGTTACAAATCGAAGCAAAAGCAAACGGATAACAATCCGAAAAGTCGGGTTGTTACATAAACACCCCCCATTAAACAAAATATAAAACACAAAAATAAAGAGAAAAAATTGATTGGCTGAAAATAATGGGTCCCACCTGGGCTGGCGGAGGATTGATGGCGCCCCCCCCCCCCCCCCCCCCCCCCCCTTTGGCGAGCAGGGGATGGATAGGGGGTGCTAAGGGGCGCTAACAAGGCTGAGGTGGCTAGAGGCGATATACCACCCTAGCCTAATAATAGTTACAGGTGGTAAACATTTGTGTTTATTAATTTAAAATGTGAAAGTGTATTTATTCAAGAAACTAAGAAATTTGAGGAATTTAGGGAATCAAATATGGGGTGTTCAAAGAAACATGAAATTGGGGGTTTATTCTTGATTTTGTTTGTTTTTTTCTTTTTAATATTGCTAGACTACCAAAATATCACTTGATTTAACAGTCAAACTAACATAATCTTAACATAGGGATTCGGAATGTAGAACTTTTCAAAGTACAAAGGATAAGGCATCCAAAAACTCGCTACGGGGACTCAAGTTGACTCCCTCAGAAATCTCAGAGACACAAATTGCATTTTACTCTAAATTTTAAAGTACAAAGACTAAGGCATCCTAATATTTTTAAGATGTATCTAAATCTAATTCATAAATCGAAAAAAAAATCTTTTTTTGCACTTAAAAAAAAAGTTGAGGGGTATCCCGAACACCCTCGACCCGCACATCCATAAATCATGCACCATACAAGAAATGTCAAATGCGAGTATTGTGATACAATCATATCATATATGGTCGTATCTCATTTTCTTAACTCATGCTTTTAATGCGAATACAATGACTCAAAACACGACAAGGAAGCCGTTAGAATATTAGCTTTAACGCGTTTAAATTATTTTTCTAAACACATTATAAATTATAATAACATACTTTTATCTAATAAAAAATTACTTAAAATCATTTATATACTCTTTTATTTTGCATTTCTCTTGAGAGATGCATGTTCAACTCCCATTTGGTGCAGAGTGAGGCACTAGTGGGCAATGATAGGAGACCCAGGGAAACCTGGATTTGATCCTTGAGCCAAACGGGTTTTACCAGTAATTTCACCGTCGTGCCTACGGGCGGGTGGGTTATCGGGTTTTCTCCGGAATTGTTGGTGGACTCGGGTTACTCTCGGAGTACTCCGTTTGGTCCAGTGGGTGCCCCAAGAGTGCTCGGGATTGATTCTGTTTGCCGTTAAAAAATAAGACTTTTCTAGATCATCTAAAAAAATCAATTTTCTATCTTATAGCTATAAGGCTAGACGGTATGCAACCGTCCCCCACCCCCGTCTTGGTTCGGCGCCGGCGTCGCCCCATCCCGCCCCCCCCCCCCCCCCACCGTCGAGCTCCATCCCCGTCTTCAACGTCGAAGAATGGACGTTCAGGACGATCCTCCAATGTGGGCCCCCTTTGTGTGTTTGTTTGTGTTAGTGACTTGTACATTAGGCTTCAATACTTGTACATAGGGCATAGAAATTAAAAAAAAAGTGGTGGGATAGGATCATCCTCCCATACCCTCTAGTTTTGTGGGATGGACAATCCTTAGGAGGACTATGACGTGACGCCTACGTGGCGGATCATCCTCCCTTGAAGGACCATCACCATACCCTCTAGCCTAACTCAGAAATCAAAAAAGGTCATGTGTTTGGTCCATATATATTTTTATGAACATTTTTTATAATATAAAACATAAAAGTTAAAAAAAAAAAGAGAATAAAGTAAAAAATAGTTGTCATAAACTCACATTTTTGTATTTGTTGCCATTGATCAATGCCTATAAATCCCCAGCTTTTACAACACATTTTTGCCCTGAATATTCTTCAATCTTCTCCTAACAAACAATTTACTGAAATTCTGAAAGAAAATCATGTCTTCTACAACCAAACGCAAAGAAATTGACCTCATGAAATTGTTAGTTCTCTACTTCCATATGTTTTCCTATAAATAATTTTGCTTAAATGTTGTTATTTTACTAATTGAATATTTATTTCAGAATGATGAAAGATTTCAAGGTGGAAACCATTGATGATAGCGTGAATGAATTCTTTGTGTATATGAATGGACCTCCTAACAGTAAATTTTCTAAACCCTCAATCAGTTGTTTTCTGTTTAACTGATTATGTTCTTGATTTTTGTTTACAACTACTTATGTTTTGAAATTAGTGATAATTTTGACTTTTATGGTCAAACAGAACTTCTTTTTTGGATCTTGAAGTTCTAGTTGTGTTTAGATTGAAATTAAATGCTGATATATGTTAAATCACTAGAAAAATTAGTTATAGTTATGATGTTTTTGATCATGTAGAACATATGTTGATTTTTTTTTTTTCCAAAACGCATTGTTTGATTTTAAATCGGTTAAATGTGTATCTTATTTCGGAAATTGATTTGAATGATTAATGGCCTTGGAAATCCTCCTTAAAACATTTTTTACTCGCCGTTACTTCTTATACCACTCGTAATGGTTAATGCTCCTTAAGGGACATTTTTCGCCGCATCAACATCATAACGCCTTTTTAAAGAATGTGTAATGGTTACGCACCTTTTGGTTCAAAAAGTCGTTAATAGTAATTCTTCGTCGCTAAAGGTTTCAAACTTTGTATTTAGTAGAATTGGTTTTTCTATTCAAAAGGGGGTGGCGGCGCAACTTGTTGCCCGACTACCTGCCATTGCTTTGTAATTGCCCTTTTTCGTGTGGAATGATAAGAAATATACAGTTTACATAAAAAAAAAAAAAATCATTACCTTCCAATTTTTCTCTCTTGATTTGGCGTTATACTAGAAAGTAGAAACGTTTCTTCCTCTTCATGCCCCTATAACATCCAGGCGGCAGCGGTGGGGGCGTTATCAAGCCCTTTCATGCCCTATAATACCCATTACGCATGGTCTTAAAGTAACTGCAATTTGTCATGATCAAAGTATGGTGTTTTTGGTTTTATTAATTCATATATATTGTCCATGTGCGGTAGATAATAGATAAAGGTGGTAATTTTGACGTATTTACTTAGGATGTGTTCATATCTATGGGCCAAAATGTTTTAGCTAAAATTTAGATTATTGTGATTCTAGTTATATAGTTTTTGTATATGCTTAAAGACATTAACTGCTAATAAAATAATTTAAAGTTTTGATGAAAAGGTGGTGAAGAGGGACTATGTTTGTATTCGGGGTTTAGAGCATTTATGGCATCATCTATGGCTTTTTCTTTTATAGTTAAACCAAACCTTTATATGTTTAATGAACAATAATTTATCTCAGATTTTATTTCTTTAAATTTTCAGTTTTTGATTAGGGGTCAAAGAGTTTTATGTGTTTAATTCTTGCACATGTTTATTCTTCTTTTGGGTATGATTATTGGTTATGTTTTGATATTGTTGATAATTTTGACTGTTATGGTCAAATGGAACTTCTTTTTGGATCTTGAAAGATCTAGTTGTGTTTGGATTGAAATTAAATGTCGATATATGTTAGATTACTAGAAAAAATAGTTATAATTATGATGTTTTTAATCTTCAAGTGATGTATAGATAATGTTGATTCTTGATTCTGAATATGCATCACAAGATTTTAATCAGTCACATGTGTATCTTATTTCAGAAATTGATATGAATGATTAACGTCTCTGGAAATACTCCTTAAAACACTTTTACGCGTCGTTACTTTTTAATATAAATGCAATTTGACATGATCAAAGCATGATGTTTTCGGTTTTATTTTTATTAATTTTTTCATTTTTTTCGTATCATGATCAACGTGCGGTTGAGAATAGATAGAGGTGATTGTTTTGGTGTATTTACTTATCAACGGGTAAGCTTGAGATCTATTTATATCTATGGGGCAAAATGTTTTAGCTAAAACTTAGGTTGTTATTATTATTATTATTATTATTATTATTATTATTATATAGTTTTTGTATATGCCTAGACATCAATTACTAATATCTAATTTAAAGTTTTGATGAAAAGTGGTGAAGAAAGACTTTTATAGTCATCATCCATGGCTTTGACTTTTATAGTCAAACCGGACATTTGTATGTTTTTTGAACAAGAATTTATCTCAAAATTTATTACTTTAAATTTTAGTTTCTGATTAGGGATCAAAGAGTTTTATGTGTTTAATTCTTGCACAATTTCATTCTTCTTTTGGGTATGATTATTGATTATGTTTTGAAATTGGTGATAATTATGACTTTTATGGTTAGATGAAACATCTTTTAGATCTTGAAAGATCTAGTTGTGTTTGGATTGAAATTATGTCTAGGCATATGATTTAATATATGTTAAATCACTAGAAACATTACTTGTAATTATGATTTATTTCAATCTTCAAATAATGTATAACATAATGTTTAATTTTGATTCAAAATAAATATGACATTAGTTTTTTTTATAATAATTTTAGTATTTCATTCCAATCACCAGGGCAAATGTTTTCAAATCTGATTGTTTTAATTTTTCATAATCATGAATACGCACGCAGGTTCTTACGCTGGAGGTTTGTGGAAGGTACGAGTTGAGCTTCCAAACGATTACCCGTATTCATCTCCATCAATTGGCTTTGTTAACAAGATTTACCATCCAAATGTTGATGAAGTGTAAGTCATTTTTTGTTATGATGAAATGCAAATAAATAAATAAATATGACATTAGTTAATTAATAAATAAATTCATTTATCAAATGTTTTCAGGTCAGGCACAGTTTGCGTAGATGTGCTTAATCAGACTTGGAGCCCCATGTTTGGTAGGATAATTTTTAGAACTAATTAAATTAAATTAAATTAAATTAAATGGTATTTTTCAACATCTATCATAAAAATGTCTTTGTAGACTTAGTGAATGTGTTTGAGTGCTTTCTTCCCCAACTCTTGATGGACCCAAATGCCGCCGATCCATTGAACACAGAAGCTGCTGCTCTTATCTTAAGTGACAAAGAAACGTATTACCAAAGAGTGAAAGGTACGTACTCATACTAATAATAAAGTTCATCATACCAAGTTTTTATTTTTTACATGATCATGTATTTATGTACCAAAGAGTACCGTGAACGATACGCGAAGCCGGAGGATGTTGGTGTAGTTGAAGATGAGAAAACAAGTGACGAGGATGTTAGTGATGACGGTAAAGACTCTGAAGATGATGATGTTGGAACGTCTGCGGCTGCAGGCCCTGTCGACCCGTAGCCCATGTTAGCTCCTCCTATGGTTTTTTGTACTTTGGTGTTGTACAAAGCCCATAGTAGTGAAGTGAAATCAAGCTGAATGATCATCCGTTTCAACTAGCAAATAAATTTTGAGTTCTAGAAATCAGGATTCTAAGGTGTTGTTGAAAAACTATAACGGCTTGGTTGTCAGCCAAACTTAATAATATGGTTTTTTTTTTCTGTTGCATCTTTTCTTGCAATTGAATTTTATCTGTTGAAGAATCTAAATAAATATTGGTATGACGGGGAGATAAGGCCAAACTACCTGGCGAAGATTCATACGCGATGGATACATAAATCTTAAACAGGTATAAGACCGAGTATGGGATTACTATATAAAATGTTCCATTGGTTTAGGACAACTATAGGATTATGTGATACCTACCCAATTACTAGAACCCATTTACCCTCATCGAATATGTTAGTATCTTATGTCGTCATAAAAAAATATAAGAAATAGTATTGAATTGGTAGAAAATTGAAAATATACAATTGTTATAAGAATTATTGAGCATTTTTGTATTTAAGTCGGCTTTTTAGGAGAGTTTAAGATTCGAAATCTTAACTAGTAGCTTTTAGTCACATAAGATCATTAATAGGCATACCTGTAATGTGTTGAGTTAGGTATCTTTGTGGTATGTGACCAAGTATGGTACATGGTTTTGAAAAAAAAAATAAGTTAAAACTTGGATTTCCAAAATTATTTTTAAAGAATAAATTATGCTATATATAATGAAGGGTAAAGGATCCTGTAAAAAGTGCTCAAAGTGTGAGAAGAGTAAGAAATAATGTGGTGATGACAAGTGTCCTATATCTAAATTAATTCAAAAGGGTGCATTAGTAATTTTCTATTTTCTTTCAATTAATTGATTAAAAGATAACTGCCCAAAATAACTTCCACCCTTTATTATAGGAATTCGATTTTAGGAATTAATCTACGAATGTGTGTAGTGTTATATAATTCTGTAGTGCAACAACCATTCAGAACTGCATAGTGTTATATATTTTTTATATAGTGTTATATAGTGTTACTTGGTGTTATATGGTGTTATAATATGGTTTTTGGTGTTATATAATTCTGTAGTGTTATATAATTCTGTAGCGCAACCATCAAAAAACACTATTTAACACCATCAATTATTAATTCTGTAGTGCAACCACCATTTAGAACTGTATAGTGTTATATATTTTTTATATAGTATTATATAGTGTTACATGGTGTTACATGGTGTTATATAGTGTTCTTTGGTTATATAGTGTTATATGATGGATGCATAGTGTTATATAGTGTTATATTTTTCTGGTAGCATGCCTATGATGGATGTATAGTGTTATATATTGTTATATAGTGTTATATGATAGATGTATAGTGTTATATGATGGATGTATAGTGTTATACGTTTCTTTGCAGCAGTTACATATTTTTCTATTTTTAGAATTTAGGATCGAGATAATTTAGCAATTAAATTTGAATAGCTAGTTTTTAGGAGATTGATGGCGGTTACCATATTTGAAACATTAGAAAAGACATTATTGCCCTTCAATTTTACATAAGGTCCTTCTAATTAAAACACAATTTACATTTTATACCCTATTGATCTCAACCATTAGATCAAATATCCAATGGTTTAAAACACTTCTTACCCTTCTCACATTTTAGACACTTTTTACCATATCCCTACCCACTATAATGAAGTTCATTAGGATACTCCTACTTAGGCCAATCATATTTGTTTGTACGATAAAAGATCATTTAATCTATTAGATTAAAATAATGCTTGATATAAGATTTATTTTAGCTTCTTAAACACAATTTTGATAGAAAAAAAAGTTATAACAAATAACTGGAAGAAAAAGACCACTTTAATGATTTGGGTGATATATATATATATATATATAGGGAGAAGATCATGCGAGAACCACCTCTTATTGTGAGAATCGCGAGAACCAATGTGAACACAACAAAAAATGCCTAAAAATAGCTAAAAATCACACAATTTTTTTTTAAATATTTTTTATATAAAAATCGCTACTTTTCGAAGCCAAAAAAAAAAAATTAAAATTTTTTTTTTGCCACTAAAAGTAGCGATTTGAGCATAAAAAATATTAAAAAAAAAATTTAGATTTTTTTTTTTATTTTTTAGATTTTTTTAGGTTTTTTGGGGGTTTAGTTTTTAGCATTTTAGCTTGGGGGGGGGGGGGTAAGGTTTTTGGGGGGTGGGGGAGGGGGGTTTAGGTTTTTTTTTTTTGGGGGGGGGGGGGTTTAGGTTTTGGGGGGGGGGGGGGGGTTAGGTTTTTTTTAGCTATTTTAGGTTGTGTTCACATTGGTTCTCGCGGTTCTCGCAATAAATGGAGTTCTCGCATGAGCCCCTCCCTATATATATATATATATATAAATGAAAACTATGTTAAAACATATGCTTTATAGTTTATAGGTGGTATTATTTTAGTATTATAAGATTAACTACATCAGAGCATCCCAATAAAGGTATTTTTTAGTATATATATATATATATATATACTAGTAGGGTGCCCGCGCGATGCGGCGGGTGCGACACTTTGGATTGCGGCACTCGTTGCTGGTAGTTTTCTTATTTGTATATGATAACATTATTGTGGTGGATATATGTCATAAGTGTTACATATGGGAGCCTAACACCTATAATGTCTTGCAATGTTCGATCAAATGCCTCTATCGCCTGACGTTTCGCCATCGATGCCTCATCCCATATAATTAACTTGGAGGACCTAATTAGTTGACTTATAATTCCCTAAAATTTTGGGACATAGTTTACTATTTATCTACTAAATATCGTAAATTAGTATTAAATAATTCCTAAAATTTTGGGATATAGTTTACTATCTATCTACTAATATCGTAAATTAGTATTAAATAAATATCGTAAATTAGTATTAAATAATTCCTAAAATTTTGGGATATAGTTTACTATCTATCTACTAATATCGTAAATTAGTATTAAATAATTCCTAAAATTTTGGAACATAGTTTATCTTCTATCTACTAAATATCAAAGTTTTGTTTTGTTATAAAAATTAATAATATATAAAGTATAGAAAAACTGTTTTAAACATTTAAAGATTCGTTTGTTAATAAAAAATACTAAACAAATGACAAAAGTATATTAGTTCAATCGAGATGTAAATTATAAGTGCAATAAAATAACACAAAACATAAACTTCAAATATAAAATAAACTTTATTATTCATGGGATAGTCTAGATCAAACAAAAACAACTGAAAATGAAAAAAAAACATAAAAACACTTGATATATTTCATCTAATTTCTCTTCTTTTTTGATCTGTTTTTCTTGTTTGTGTTCGAATCAGCAGTATCATCTAATTCATCTTCTTTCTCATCGTCCTCAGAATCATCTAAATTTATAACCTCGACCCATTTCCATTCAGAGAGTCTCTTAGATCTTTTCTTTTGATTCTCATACTTCCGATCCTTAAAAAACAAAAATTTAATAAAAAAGTTAAAAAATGATTAAATAAATTTTATAAAAAAAACAAATATTGAATAAATTTTTTTTTAAAAAGATTAAATAAATTTTAAAATTACCTCTTTACTAAATTGACGTTGAAGATTAGACTTGTATGGACTGAACATTGCACCATAAGAAATAATTTCAACACTATTATCACCATCATCCTACAATAAAACACCAAATAATAACATAACGAACTTGTTAATATGAAAGATTATAAGCGAAAAATATTACTTAAAAACTAACAAAAACTTGTTCGACAACTGGGGTGTTTAAATTGGTGTGTTGAATCTGAAAAAATCAAATAAGTTAGTATTCACATAAAAGTAAATAAAAGAAAACAATTATTCATTATTGCGATATAACAAAACTTATCATAGAACCGACCTTAGATTTTTCAATATCGCATGCTTGTTTTTTCGCATCAAGTGAATTCAGAACTGGCTCCATATTTTAAATCTGTTTAGCAATAGAAATGTAGAATTGTGAGTGTTTGCTATGTATTTATAGTAGTCCATTAGGGTTTAGTTTTAGATTGTCATCCATTTATTTAGGAAGTTTGTTGTGAGTTTTAAGTTTTTAAAATAAGATGCACATATCCTGTTTAGTTTGTTGTGGCATGTTTAATAGGAAGTTTGTTGTGAGTTTTATCTATACTATATTAAACATGCCACAACAAACTGACTCTGTACAAGTAAAATTAAGGAATATTTTAGTTTATTAATGCCGTTCAAAACAAAAAACTTGGGTAAAAAACAAATGTTAATGCACGGTAGCTAGGTAATGGTCAAAGCTGGCTTGGGTAAAAAACAAATGTTGGCTTTAATCAATTGTACATTTACGCATCGGTTATTTGTACTTTATGAACGCACGGCGAAACTAAAAAAGACAACTATCGAAACGTTTAAAAAAATGTGCCGATCGTCATGGTACCTTCGGATTTTTTTAAAACATTACGGGTTGTAAGATATCGCAGGAATACATTAAAGAATTAAAGAGAGGGGGAAGTGTAACTAATTACCCATAATTATGTTAAATGTCAAGTATTTAAATGTAATAGATTGAGGGACTAAAAAATAATTATGGTTTAAAAGACCACTTTACCCTCATTCTAGGGGTTTATTTATAAATAATGGGGGAAGAAGTTCTTAACTTTTGGGAATCCTTCCCTCATGTATTATAATATAGTATAGATATATAAATGAAAACTATGTTAAAACATATACAATTTTTCTTTAGTTTTTCGCCCGGATTTGCTTCCTGTGTTCATCTAGGGTTTGTTTTGTCCTGAAAATAAAAAAATAAACCACATTAAGCCTATTTTAAATATTTCTTTAACAAAACTTAATTAAAAGTGGATGTAAATTGATATAAAAACAGGTGCGCTTTTGCTCATATCAACAACCGTCACACAAAAGTGAAAAGGGAGCCACCCCTTTTGCCTTGCGAGACCATCTGGTGTAACACCCCGCGTTTTGAAAGTCAAAGTACAAGTCAAAGTCAAAGGAAGAAAAGATTACTAAATGCGATCTGTCACTCCTTGCTTAATTATTGATTGTACTCCTTGACTGGTAATCGATACTTTAATTTTGTTTACTTTAGTTGTATTATGTGGAGTATCTATAATAATCGCAGTCTAATCGCTAATCGACTTATCGCTATCGCATCGCAACCCGAATTATGAGTTCTGGATATTGTTTTACGTGTGTGTGCTATTTATGTGATACTTGTGCATGTTTATTTATGTTTTGTGGTGGATATTCGAAAACGCAATCGCAATTCTATCGCAACGCAATCTCATCGCGAACTCGAAACGCAAGGTTATTATGTTGTTGTATGTTAGTTAGGTTATTTGCGTAACTATTATTTAATACTATCGCATCGCTTACTCGAAATGCATCGCAACGCTCAACGCACGAAACGAAACGTCGAAAACCAACTCGCACCCACCATCTGATCGAATGACCATTCGATCGAATGGTCATCCGTCCGGATGACCATCCGATCGAACCACCCTTCGATCCCCACTCTGCACCGCCTTTCTCCTCTCTTGCCTATAAATACCACCTGTCACATCACTGTTCATGATGTGACAGCTCTCTCGTCCGACCAACGCGTTCTAACCCTCTTTTCTCTCGATTTCTCGCGATTCTTATAAGTTTCTACCTCAAATCTTGTACTTCTATCATCTACACACACTTTTACATCATTTTCACCATCAAATCTTAACTTTTCACCATGAAATCGACCGATTTGGGCTTTTCTAGGATGATGTCATCATGGGGTTCTTATGAACTACAAAACTTGACCTCATTCCATCAAGAACAACTCAGATCTAAGAGGTTTCAACATGTTTAAACAATGATCTCTCAACACTTTCAAGACTAAAAGAATTGAAAGAGGATTCTTAACTTTCTTTCAACTCTTTTACACTCTTACACTCAAACCGATAGAATCGGAGCTCATCCTGACCTTCCACTCATTCTCCAAGTAAAGTGTCGGTCTGAGAACTGATTCCTATCAAAGAGACAGCTGATTCACGGGTTGAACATGAACAACCGTCAAGAACAGTTAACTAGTCAGATTGGGGTGATTCCCGTCCGATCGGATGACTTGGGCTTGATGGAGTTCCCGTTGTTTAACACGTTATCATACCGTCTTGGTCAAACCGCAAAACTTTTCAAACTTAGAAAAATAATTCAAGTTTCAAACGATCAGGTCACTGAACGGACTGCCGTCCGATCGGATTGCCATCCGATCGAACGACAATCCGATCGGATGACTTATGGTCCCAAACACTTAACATTTTACAAGTTTTCCATAAATTTCATCCTGCCGTGAACTTGTTCTCCATGAAATATCTCACTTGGGACGGATCGCCATCCGAACAAACGGCCATTCGACCGGACAACCGTTCGATCGAACGACCTGAAAGGTAGAGATATTTCTCTGATTTTAAAATGCTACAATGAAAACTTCAAAGTCATCATACACAAACACATCCATCCCAAACGAAGGACAATCCGACCGAATGGCCATCCGTCCGGATTGCCATCCGATCGGATGACCCATTCGTCACTCTGTTCACTCGCACCGTTTTATGCACCGTTCATCGCTTATGCTATCATTCTGTAATCAGGCTAACTTTCCAGCGCTCCCTTCAATCCAAGGTTGTGTTATTCAGTTAACACGAACTGTGAGTATACTCGATCCCTTTTTGCCTTACGCACTTTTGGGTGTTACATATGTTACCTATATCAAATCACATTGATCACACAACGCAAACACATTTTATACGCTAACCGCTCTACATGTTATACGTTTTATTCAATGAATGCTTGTATGTTATGTTTACACAGTGATTGTTGTCTGACACCTTAGCAACGATAGTACTATAGTTTGGACTCAGCACCTGTCGTGACGGGGGTTACTAAGGGTATTTCTTCACGTGTCACAGTGGTGATATGTGTTGCGCACTCTACAATTTGCAGTCACGTCTGTGCATATTTCATTGTCAATAACCTACTTGCTTCGCATTATTATGTGTCGATAACCTACTTGCTTCGCATTATTATGTGTTACTCACCTTTACACTATGTGTATTGACTTTTATTTTAACGTATGTGACAGGTGTTTAGGATGATTGTGCTATGCTTGCTGTTCAAGAATCGAGCTTAGGGGAGTCTAGAAACAAAACAATTAATTTATGAGTCGTCGGAACAATTTATTGTCTTTGAGATGTTATGTCTGTATTAACTGATTTGCCAAGTATGTTATGGTATGGGACGTAACTTTAAATATTTGGTATAGGGCTGTTCAAACTGCTCGATGATCGAGGATCGCTCGACAATCGCTCGAAAAATGCTCGAAAAATGCTCGTTCGATTCCCGCTCAGTTTGTAAATGAGCCGCTCAGATCGGTTCGATTCAAATTCAATCCAAGCATGAGCAAAGGTCCGCTCACTCGTCGATCGCTCGGTTTCGCTCGAATTATTTTTATTAATAATTAATATATATATTATATATTTTAAAGATTAAAAGCCCAAAAAATATATTAGCCCAAAAAAATTAAAAGCCCAAAATATATACTAGCCCAACTTAATAGTTAATATCAAAATCTAACCCTAAATCCCTAATTCCTAAAACAATACTCATAAATGAAATGTATTTTTATAATTACCAAACCATAAAAGTTGTTATGTAATGTGTAGAACTTAATGGTTTTGTTTAATGCTTGTGTTTATAGGTTATATGTTGATTTGAAGTTGAATTTTGTGGATGGAGATGATCTGTAACACCTCGAAAATTCACGTCCTATAATGTGTAGACACGTGTCAAATGTTTAAACGTGTGAAAGAAATATTATAAAAGGACTAAAGTTGACAAACATGGAAAGTATGTGAATATACGTATTCTAAGTGTCAACTGTGAATAAATATAATGTACATTAACCCTACATGGCGCTCATACCTTCAAACGAATAAATCATGGATCATACGAAGCTAAAAGTGAGAGATTTCAAACTACAGGGGTTAAATGTGTCAACATGTTTAATGTATACCTCTGAGTGACCTTTTGACAAACCCGAAGCTTTGTAACGATTAATTATGCTCACTAGAATACACGATTAAAATTTCATAAAGTTTCGTCAACGTATGAGAAAGTTGTGATCAAATTCGTGTGCGAGGGGTTAAAGCGTCAACGTTGAAAGTTAGGCCTTTTCGGGTAACAATGAAGTTACCCGGGGACTTAACAAAGTGGGTATATGTCTTGAAGCCCCTATATGTCAATTATAAGGGTTCATACTGCAATAAATAAGTGTCTGTACAAGATTTGAAGAGCCAAGGATCAAACAGCAATTAACAGAAAAAGTGTTGGCTGATATATACATGCTCGCGTAGCGCGAGCCTGAAGCCATATGGCTTCGCGCTACGCGAGGCCTACATCTGGACAGAACTCGATTGTTTTTTATCCTTTGTCTGCCACAGCCATGTTACTCCACTTTGATCGATCTTTCCTCATCCCTTGGCCCCTAAAACACCCCCTAGAACACTAGGGCATGTGTCAATCAGTTGTGGATGGGTGCTAGACTTTGTTGTCAATCAATTGTGGTGCACAAACCCCCTATATAAAGCCCTCAAACTTGCAACTTTGATCATACCTTCACAACATCATCTCTGATCATTTGAGGAGCTTCCAAACTGATTCAAGGCCTTCCTAATCATCCATTTGACACTTGTAAGTACCCTTAACCCTTCTAAATTAAGATTTGCTTGATAATTAGCTTAAAAGTCAACATATCGTAATTAACGGTTGACTTCATGATTAATTAATAATAGCTCAGTCATATCTCGAATTAAAAGTAGATATAAGTTGGTATTTAGGTGGGTAATAAAACCTCAAAAGGGTTTCCCCTGATCACCACTCTAACCAGGTCAAAAGTCGGGTCAAACTTTTAAGTAAAAAGTCAACAGGAAGCTTAAAATGTCATTTATGCATAATTAGCTATCTAGAACATATATAACCTGTTTGATCATTGTTATAACTTAGTAATAAGTGTAAGAACATGTCCAAACATGTTCAACCCGACTATTTCCTGTTTAGACCCGGTTCGGAACCGAAAGTCACATAGTTTGACTTTCACTTTGACTTTCAGTTCTGACCCGTTAAGGCATGTTTTAGAAATGCTTCAGAGCTTTAATTGAACTAGGTTACATGTTAGGACAACCCTCTGTGATTATACACCTTGGTTCATTAGTTATCCAATTAATATGCATGTTTCCGTTAATTGCTCATATGTTGACCATTATGCCCTTATTACCTTAAAACGTGATTTGTGAAAATGTAAAAGTGTAGAAACCTTAGTTACTGATAAATAAACTTGTATGCAAAGTTTGACATCAGTTTGACTTGTAGATTAAGAGTTATGCTCATTATCGCAAAACTAATGCTTTATGTTAATAAAACGGCGTAATTAGCGTATAGCCTAGTTAAGCCTACTTTTTGGTATCAAACTTAATACCCACTGATGTAATATATTATTTTGGGAATTTTAAAGATTTTTAATTAATTTTAGGCTAAGCATAACTCATAGTCGTAGGCTTAATCCGGTAATTGTCGGTTTTGCCCTTACGGGCCATAAAATGAGTTTTACCCATCTAAACGACTCCAAACCTTTTGCTACTGATCACATATGATAAATAAATTATTTTAAGCCTTCTGGAAATATAAAATTATCAGATTTAAGTACCAAACCCGGTAATGGCCTTTAATCGCCTTATTTAGCGTTTTTAACGCATAGTATGTTTTAAAATCATATTGGACATACCCGGGTTGATACCTACTGATATATGAGGCAAATTATAATATTTTAACAGTAAACAAAGGTTGATAAACTCAGACTTCAGTTTTGAGCTTTTCGGCTTATGTGAAATTACCAAAATACCCCTACGGGGCATAGTTTGGTTAAAAATGATAAGTTTCACATATATGCCTTAACTTACTGATATAACTTAGCAAGTGGAGTATATTTACTGATTTCATCAGACCTGTAACTCAGTTAAACACTTAAACGCTTTTATAAACTTTTAAATGACCAAACTACCCCTACGGGGCCTAGTTTGTGTTTAAACACGTTTCGGGCATAATGAAAGACACCTTACTGATGTCACAACATATTTGAGACATAATCAACTTAGGAAACCTGTATATAGCTCTCATGACTACCCGTCACGCTTATTACGCGTACGGTTCGGTTTATGTAACAAGTTTACATAAATTAGCCGAAACGGGTCAAACCTTAACGGTTTTATCTCAAAATCCAGAATGTGAATAATAAACCCATATTAAACAAGTCTTCAAACTTGTCGGTCTGAATCACATTCTATCCGGTCTTCGCTTAATCGTGCGTACGAACCGTATCTTGTAACTAGCCGGTCTAAGCTTAAGCTTAATAAAAGGCCCGTTAGAATTCTAATAGGTTATTATAAACCTTCGTTCCAGATTAGGAGGACCAGTAAAAGCTACATGCATTTTGCTTGTTGTGATTAATACTTACTCAGGTAAATACTTTTAACTTATTTTCCCTATACGGGCTTGGGTTACGGTATATAGCATACCGCTTGATCGAGCATCAAATCTCCACATTAAGTGGGTAGTTGAATAATTTGATCGGCTCGTTTAAACAGTCTTGTTTACTTTACAGCCTTTGGGGGGTTAATGACCATGTCCCGGATATCCTTGGCATCATCTTACGAGATGGCCACGACCTGAGCACGGGCTGTAGGCGTACACCTGTCAGTGTATAACTCATTATTGTGGTGTGTCTATTGATCTTTAACCCGGACTAGATCCGGGCTACTGAACGCATAAGTAACATGTAATTCGTTCACAAGATTATAATATTAAATAATTCTCCCAAGTTATAAAAATGTTTATGCCATGTGCATCCAAACCAATTTTCAATCATTTTCTAAAATGAGTCAGTTGATTGTATTTACCAGTGTAAACTGACGTATTTTCCCAAAAAGACTGAATGCAGGTACTAAACGAAATTGGCTGGATTGTCTCCTAAGCATCAATAAAAAGTCTCGCAAGCTTAGGATGCCTGAAGTCTGTTGAACCATTAATAATATTTTGTTTCGATCCTACTGTGGATAAACTTCCGGATATTGTTACATTGATAAACAATATTAAATTCGGTTGTATCATATTTTAAACTTGCTTCCGCTGTGCATAATAATATTGTGTTGTTTGACTATTACGTTGCCAACCACGTCACGATAATCCCCCACTGGGCCCACCGGTGACACGTGTGGAATTCGGGGTGTGACAGGTTGGTATCAGAGCCAACACTGAGTGAATTAAACACTAGCCTTTTTGTGTTTAATCTCAGTTACACAATTGCACATTTCTAAACTTTCGAGTCTAGACATATAACATAGGACAAATTCCAACTTGTTTGATATTGTTGTCCTTTATTTTATTTTATTTTGTATATTGTTATCTCATGTTATTTTGACAGGATTAACAAAGATGCCTCCAAGATTCTTCCGAAGGAGAGGGCGTGGCAAGGGGCCGGTCACCGCCCCCAATGATCACGAAGCTGGACCCTCGAATGCACGAGCACCTTCTACTACCGAGAGTGACGACCCTCGGCAAAACCGAAGGAACCTGTTTCAACCAGCCAGACGATCGGCTTCACATAGCTCTACACCTCCCGTCCAAAACCCTTATGGGCCGCAGCCCGACTACGAGCCCAACAACCCTCAGCCTTCGTATATACCATTACAACGATCCCTGTCTCATCATTCATATGGAGACCCCACACCATTCTTCCGAGGCCAGTTTAATCCGGCCAACTACATTCAAGAACCCGTGGGTTTTAACCCCCTGGGTCCAGACGATCATTTCTCGGGAGATAACGCGGATGACATGGACGAGGATACGGACCCCGTCGAACCCGCCAGTGGTACTCCGAACCACCCAATCGAGATCTCTGATGGATCTTCGTTTCACGGATCACCTTATGTTGGTCCAGACAGCTTCCAAGCCATGTTCACTAGGCACGAATGGTATTATACACCTCCTCGCCATTCGCCGCCTCATCAGCAGCAGCAGCAACCGCAGCAGCAGCATCATCAAGATTCCTCTGAGGATCACCGATTTGTGGCAGTTACGCCACCGCCTCCACCACCACCAGTTAATCAGGTGCCTCCGCCACCACCAAGGCGTAGGAGGTCAGGTGCACGTATGTCATCGCGTGCGGGAGACTTTCATTTCAGCTCCCCACGTCAGTCAAGTGCCAGCCACTACCCGCCACATCAGGAGGACCCACAAATGGGTGGACCCTCCAACCCTGCTGTACCACAGCCACCGCCGATGGGTTTTGATAACCCAATTCCGGCATACACGGGTTCCATGGCATACAACCCGTTCGAGCCACCGATTAACACAACTACGGTTACGCAGAGGCCGACCCTTACAGGGTAGCGGCTAACTACAACGCTCATCACCAGGAAGGACCTTACGGAGCTCCATGGGGGGTAGATTACCCGACACATGGGTACCAGATACCTCCTAGGCCTATAATACGGACTCAATCGCAGCCGCCAAGGTTCTCCCCACCTGAGCGTGAAGAAATCCTTTATAGATTGGAACAAGTTGAACGGGAAGCTCACAAGGACCGTAGGGAGAAACAGAGCTTCTTCCAAGGTTTAGCGGACTTATTAAAGGGGAAGAAGAAGAGGGATCATTAAAATCCCTATATGTATTATTGTATTTCAATTAAGTCCCTGCGTGGACATTTATGAGTGTATGTAGTCCCTGCGTGGACATTTATATTTGTACCTAGTCCCTGCGTGGACATTTGTTTAGTAATCAGTCCCTGCGAGGACTTGCATTTTAAATTAGCCCCTGCGTGGGTAAGTTCTTGTTTAACCCCTGCGTGGGTAGTTTGTTATCTGAAAAGACCCGTTTAGGGCAGCTTGTAATATTTTGAATAAATTAATGGAATGTTTGATTATAAATTTCATGTTTGCTATTTTGTGCACAAATAATTTATAAATGAAAGAAATAAATTAAAATCATAAACTGCCTAAGTAATTATTAAATTAAGAATCTTAAAGTGTGAAACCTAGCCTCGTGTCAAATATAAGACCGGGCCAAGATGGTAAGACCTGTTTAAAAGATTCAAATCCCTGTTAACATCTTAAAACATGTTAACACTCCTAGCAGTAGTGGTTCGTTAAAATCACATGACATTCTAATATGTATAAGGATTCTTTAGAAGATTCCAAACCCAATTATATGATCTCTGAATCATGGGTTAAGATCATCAATTAAGATGTTCATATTTTACCATACGTTGGTAATATACTGCCTACGGGCCTTGCTCATTTCTACATGAGCCAAAAAGACAGTTGTAGCTATAACTCCCTGTCTGAAAAAGGTAATAAACTATATTTAAACCTTAAAAGCCTTGATTCTCTGAAATCATAGCTTATAATTTATAATGTCCACGTGACTAGGCCTTTTGTGCCATAAATAAAACTGTTATTGTTTTATAATTAGGATAAATTATAATAGAAATCCTAAATAAAAATGATTTATAAAATTAACCAATTATGGTCTCTGTACTATGGTTAATGAATTGCCATAAAAGACAATTCCATAAACTCCCAAATAAACTATTGTTCTTGTTTTCTGCAACAGTTCAATTTAAATGGCTAACTCAGACGAGATAAATAGCCATCCCGTGGAGGAGAATGATAACGCCCGAATTACTTTGACGGGTGCGGAATTAAAAGCGCTAGTTGATGGCGCAGTTACAAGGGCTTTGGAGCGACAATATGAAGAATATAGTGGTACTCGAAGTAGGACCCAATCTGCACCACATTCAAAGCCCAAGACACATTCTGAGGCTCATAGCAGGCCTCCTCCCAAAAAGAATGGACCCAAGAAAGATGGTGATGACCGTCAGTCCACCAACCATCAAAGTGTCCCATCTCAGCAATTAGTACTGCATCAAGAACCCCGTAACAAGGGTTGCTCCTATAAGTATTTCGTGTCTTGTAAGCCCAGGGATTTTACTGGGGAAAAAGGAGCCGTCGACTGTATGACTTGGCTGGACGAGATGGACACGGTGGTAGATATCAGCGGGTGCGCTGAAAGGGATGTAGTTAAGTTTGTGTCACAGTCCTTCAAGGGTGAAGCATTGGCATGGTGGAGATCTTTGGTTCAAGCCACCGGAAAAATCCCATTGTACAATATGTCATGGGATCAATTTGTCGCCCTAATCAAGGAAAATTACTGCCCTCAACATGAGGTGGAGAAGATAGAATCTGACTTTCTATCGTTGGTGATGACGAACCTTGACTGTCAAGCTTACCTGACAAGCTTCAATACGCTGTCCCGGTTGGTACCTTACCTGGTAACCCCGGAGCCAAAAAGAATCGCTCGCTTTATCGGTGGTTTAGCCCCGGAAATCAAGGCAAGCGTAAAAGCTTCTCGGCCAGCTACCTTCAGGTCTGTAGCTGACATTTCCTTATCCCTCACTCTGGATGCGGTCAGGCAGAGATCGCTGAGGAATAAGGAGGCCGAGAAGAGGAAGCGTGAAGATGATGGTGCACGAAAGTCGAACAAGAAGCACCGTGGGAGCGGTGACAACAAGAAAGGGTCGGAATCGAGGAAGGATGGGCATAATTCTGGTGAAAAGCCCAAGTGTAAAATTTGCAAGAAGCAGCACTATGGAAAGTGCAGACTGGAGTCGAACTCTCAGACTCAGTCAAAACCCTTTGCTTGTGGTATTTGCAAGTCCACGGATCACAAAACCCTGGATTGCAAGAAGATAAAAGACGCAACGTGCTACCGTTGCAATGAAAAGGGGCACATCAAGACAAACTGCCTAAAATACAACAAGAAGCCGGAAGAGGCTAAGAAGACTAATGCCAGAGTCTTCAGAATGGACGCGAAAGAGGCTGTGCAAGACGATAATGTCATAACAGGTACTTTCCTTGTAAATGATGTCTTTGCAAGAGTACTTTTTGATTCAGGCGCAGATAAGTCTTTCGTAGATCATAAGTTTTGTAAATTGTTGAATTTACCTGTCAAAACCTTAAGCGTAAACTACGAAGTAGAGTTAGCAGATGGTACCATAGAAACCGTCTCTACTGTGTTAGATGGATGTGTTATATCCATTAAGAACCATTCTTTTCCTCTATCTCTACTTCCCTTTAAGTTGGCTGGTTTTGACATAGTTCTGGGTATGGACTGGTTATCTCATAACCAGGCCCAAATTGTCTGTAACCCGAAACAAGTGGTAATAAAAACTCCGTCTGGTGAATCACTTACCATTCGGGGAGATACCCAGTATGGGCTGCCTGAGCAGGTGACTATGCTCAAAGCTTCCAAGTGTTTAAAGAAAGGGTGTGTCATCTACATGGCGCAAGTGATCATTGATGAGCCTAAACCGAAGATAGAAGACATCCCTGTCATTTCTGAATACCCAGAAGTGTTTCCTGAAGATCTACCTGGTCTACCACCAGATAGACAAGTGGAATTCAGGATCGATATCATCCCCGGAGCAGCACCAGTTGCTAGAGCACCATACAGATTGGCACCCACAGAAATGAAGGAGTTGCGGACGCAGCTAGATGAATTGCTGGCTAAAGGTTTCATTAGACCTAGTTCATCTCCTTGGGGAGCGCCAATCTTGTTTGTCAAGAAGAAGGATGGGTCGATGCGTCTGTGCATCGACTATCGCGAGCTTAATAAAGTCACGATCAAGAATAGGTACCCTTTGCCCAGAATCGACGATTTGTTCGATCAGCTTCAAGGGGCAAGTTACTTCTCGAAGATTGATTTGAGGTCGGACTACCATCAACTGAAGGTCAAAGATGAAGACGTGCACAAGACTGCATTTAGGACTCGTTACGGTCACTACGAGTTCCTAGTGATGCCTTTTGGGCTCACTAATGCACCAGCCGCGTTCATGGATCTCATGAATCGCGTCTGCAAGCCTTACTTAGATAAATTCATCATCGTTTTCATCGACGACATTCTTATCTATTCGAAGAATCAAGCTGACCATGAGAAACACCTTCGTTGTATTCTCAGACTTCTACATCAAGAGAAACTCTATGCCAAATTCTCTAAGTGTGAATTTTGGCTACGAGAAGTCCAATTCCTTGGACATGTGGTCAGTGAGCGTGGTATCCAAGTGGATCCCGCTAAAGTTGAAGCTGTTATGAATTGGCAAGAGCCAAAGACGCCTACGGAGATTCGTAGCTTCCTGGGATTGGCAGGTTACAGGCGTTTCATTGAGAATTTTTCAAGGATTGCTGCACCCCTAACCTCCTTAACTAAGAAGAAGGTTAAGTTTGTTTGGGGCCCTAGGCAACAAGAATCCTTTGATATTCTGAAGCAAAAGTTGAGCAACGCCCCAGTACTGACCTTGCCAGATGGAATAGAAGACTTTGTGGTTTATTGTGATGCTTCGCACACTGGCATGGGGTGTGTGCTTATGCAGAAAGGCAAGGTTATTGCCTACGCTTCAAGACAATTGAAAGTGCATGAAAAGAATTACACCACCCATGACTTGGAGCTGGGTGCCGTTGTATTCGCACTGAAGCTTTGGAGGCACTATCTATACGGTGTCAGATGTGTGATTTATTCTGATCACAAGAGCCTCCAACATCTGTTCAATCAGAAGGAATTAAACATGAGGCAACGCCGTTGGATGGAAACTTTAAATGATTATGATTGTGAAATCAAATACCATCCCGGCAAGGCGAATGTAGTCGCCGATGCCTTGAGTCGGAAAGAAAGGGTGAAACCTATCCGAATCAATGCCAAGCGCATGGAGATAAAGAATAATTTGATGGAAAGGTTGTTAGCTGCACAGAAGGAAGCTGTGTTGGAAGCTAACTATCCCAATGAAAAGCTAGGAGTAACTGAGGAGCAGTTAACTCTTAGCAAGGACGGACTTCTGAAATTAAATGGACGGATATGGGTTCCAATTTTTGGAGGACTTCGTGATGTCATCCTCCAGGAAGCCCATAGTTCCAAATACTCCGTTCATCCTGGAGCTGATAAGATGTACCAGGATCTAAAGGCCAATTATTGGTGGATAGGCTTGAAAAAGTCTGTAGCCACCCATGTAGCTAAATACTTGACATGTGCGCAAGTCAAAGCCGAGCATCAAAAGCCGTCAGGCTTGCTACAACAGCCTGAACTTCCTACATGGAAGTGGGAGATGGTAACTATGGATTTTATTACCAAGTTACCCAAGACAAGGAAAGGAAATGATACAATATGGGTTATAGTTGATAGACTGACTAAGTCAGCACATTTCTTACCCATCAAGGAGACTTATAGCTCCGACATGTTAGCCCATTTATACGTTGATAAGATTGTAGCCTTACATGGCATACCTGTGGCTATTATCTCTGATAGAGATACTAGGTACACATTTTTGGAAAAGTTTCCAACAATCTTTGGGCACACGTTTGAATTTTAGTACGGCTTATCATCCTCAGACTGACGGTCAGAGTGAGCGTACTATTCAAACGTTGGAAGACATGCTACGTGCATGTGCGATCGATTTGGGTGGTAGCTGGGATAAGAACCTACCATTAATCGAATTCTACTACAACAATAGCTACCATACCAGCATTAAGGCTGCGCCTTTTGAGGCATTATACGGTAGAAAGTGTAGATCGCCTATTTGTTGGGCGGAAGTTGGAGATGTCCAGTTATCAGGACCAGAGATCGTGTTCGAAACGACGGACAAGATTGTCCAGATTCGTGACCGTCTCAAAGCTGCCCGGGATAGGCAGAAAAGTTACGCTGATCCTAAGCGTAAGGATTTTCACTTCGAAGTAGGTGACAAAGTCCTACTTAAAGTGTCACCCTGGAAGGGAGTGATGCGGTTTGGTGAGAAAGGCAAGCTAAGCCCGAGATACATAGGACCTTTCGAGGTTATCGAACGTGTCGGGTCAGTTGCCTATAAGTTAAACTTACCAGAAGAGCTCAGTGGAATTCACAATTTGTTCCACATCTGCAATCTGAAAAAGTGTTTCGCTGACGAATCACTGGTTATACCACATACAGATGTGCATATAGATGAGAGCTTAAGATTTGTTGAAAAACCTTTGTCGATTGAGGATCGACGGGTTAAGAAGCTTCGAAGGAAGCATGTACCTATTGTGAAGGTCAAATGGGATGCCCGTAGAGGTCCCGAATATACGTGGGAGGTTGAATCCACGATGAAAGAAAAGTACCCTTACTTATTTCAGTAAATCTCGGGTCGAGATTTATTTTAAGGGGGTGAGGATGTAACACCTCGAAAATTCACGTCCTATAATGTGTAGACACGTGTCAAATGTTTAAACGTGTGAAAGAAATATTATAAAAGGACTAAAGTTGACAAACATGGAAAGTATGTGAATATACGTATTCTAAGTGTCAACTGTGAATAAATATAATGTACATTAACCCTACATGGCGCTCATACCTTCAAACGAATAAATCATGGATCATACGAAGCTAAAAGTGAGAGATTTCAAACTACAGGGGTTAAATGTGTCAACATGTTTAATGTATACCTCTGAGTGACCTTTTGACAAACCCGAAGCTTTGTAACGATTAATTATGCTCACTAGAATACACGATTAAAATTTCATAAAGTTTCGTCAACGTATGAGAAAGTTGTGATCAAATTCGTGTGCGAGGGGTTAAAGCGTCAACGTTGAAAGTTAGGCCTTTTCGGGTAACAATGAAGTTACCCGGGGACTTAACAAAGTGGGTATATGTCTTGAAGCCCCTATATGTCAATTATAAGGGTTCATACTGCAATAAATAAGTGTCTGTACAAGATTTGAAGAGCCAAGGATCAAACAGCAATTAACAGAAAAAGTGTTGGCTGATATATACATGCTCGCGTAGCGCGAGCCTGAAGCCATATGGCTTCGCGCTACGCGAGGCCTACATCTGGACAGAACTCGATTGTTTTTGATCCTTTGTCTGCCACAGCCATGTTACTCCACTTTGATCGATCTTTCCTCATCCCTTGGCCCCTAAAACACCCCCTAGAACACTAGGGCATGTGTCAATCAGTTGTGGATGGGTGCTAGACTTTGTTGTCAATCAATTGTGGTGCACAAACCCACTATATAAAGCCCTCAAACTTGCAACTTTGATCATACCTTCACAACATCATCTCTGATCATTTGAGGAGCTTCCAAACTGATTCAAGGCCTTCCTAATCATCCATTTGACACTTGTAAGTACCCTTAACCCTTCTAAATTAAGTTTTGCTTGATAATTAGCTTAAAAGTCAACATATCGTAATTAACGGTTGACTTCATGATTAATTAATAATAGCTCAGTCATATCTCGAATTAAAAGTAGATATAAGTTGGTATTTAGGTGGGTAATAAAACCTCAAAAGGGTTTCCCCTGATCACCACTCTAACCAGGTCAAAAGTCGGGTCAAACTTTTAAGTAAAAAGTCAACTGGATGCTTAAAATGTCATTTATGCATAATTAGCTATCTAGAACATATATAACCTGTTTGATCATTGTTATAACTTAGTAATAAGTGTAAGAACATGTCCAAACATGTTCAACCCGACTATTTCCTGTTTAGACCCGGTTCGGAACCGAAAGTCACATAGTTTGACTTTCACTTTGACTTTCAGTTCTGACCCGTTAAGGCATGTTTTAGAAATGCTTCAGAGCTTTAATTGGACTAGGTTACATGTTAGGACAACCCTCTGTGATTATACACCTTGGTTCATTAGTTATCCAATTAATATGCATGTTTCCGTTAATTGCTCATATGTTGACCATTATGCCCTTATTACCTTAAAACGTGATTTGTGAAAATGTAAAAGTGTAGAAACCTTAGTTACTGATAAATAAACATGTATACAAAGTTTGACATCAGTTTGACTTGTAGATTAAGAGTTATGCTCATTATCGCAAAACTAATGCTTTATGTTAATAAAACGGCGTAATTAGCGTATAGCCTAGTTAAGCCTACTTTTTGGTATCAAACTTAATACCCACTGATGTAATATATTATTTTGGGAATTTTAAAGATTTTTAATTAATTTTAGGCTGAGCATAACTCATAGTCGTAGTCTTAATCCGGTAATTGTCGGTTTTGCCCTTACGGGCCATAAAATGAGTTTTACCCATCTAAACGACTCCAAACCTTTTGCTACTGATCACATATGATAAATAAATTATTTTAAGCCTTCTGGAAATATAAAATTATCAGATTTAAGTACCGAACCCGGTAATGGCCTTTAATCGCCTTATTTAGCGTTTTTAACGCATAGTATGTTTTAAAATCATATTGGACATACCCGGGTTGATACCTACTGATATATGAGGAAAATTATAATATTTTAACAGTAAACAAAGGTTGATAAACTCAGACTTCAGTTTTGAGCTTTTCGGCTTATGTGAAATTACCAAAATACCCCTACGGGGCATAGTTTGGTTAAAAATGATAAGTTTCACATATATGCCTTAACTTACTGATATAACTTAGCAAGTGGAATATATTTACTGATTTCATCAGACCTGTAACTCAGTTAAACACTTAAACGCTTTTATAAACTTTTAAATGACCAAACTACCCCTACGGGGCCTAGTTTGTGTTTAAACACGTTTCGGGCATAATGAAAGACACCTTACTGATGTCACAACATATTTGAGACATAATTAACTTAGGAAACCTGTATATAGCTCTCATGACTACCCGTCACGCTTATTACGCGTACGGTTCGGTTTATGTAACAAGTTTACATAAATTAGCCGAAACGGGTCAAACCTTAATGGTTTTATCTCAAAATCCAGAATGTGAATAATAAACCCATATTAAACAAGTCTTCAAACTTGTCGGGTCTGAATCACATTCTATCCGGTCTTCGCTTAATCGTGCGTACGAACCGTATCTTGTAACTAGCCGGTCTAAGCTTAAGCTTAATAAAAGGCCCGTTAGAATTCTAATAGGTTATTATAAACCTTCGTTCCAGATTAGGAGGACCAGTAAAAGCTACGTGCATTTTGCTTGTTGTGATTAATACTTACTCAGGTAAATACTTTTAACTTATTTTCCCTATACGGGCTTGGGTTACGGTATATAGCATACCGCTTGATCGAGCATCAAATCTCCACATTAAGTGGGTAGTTGAATAATTTGATCGGCTCGTTTAAACAGTCTTGTTTACTTTACAGCCTTTGGGGGGTTAATGACCATGTCCCGGATATCCTTGGCATCATCTTACGAGATGGCCACGACCTGAGCACGGGGTGTAGGCGTACACCTGTCAGTGTATACCTCATTATTGTGGTGTGTCTATTGATCTTTAACCCGGACTAGATCCGGGCTACTGAACGCATAAGTAACATGTAATTCGTTCACAAGATTATAATATTAAATAATTCTCCCAAGTTATAAAAATGTTTATGCCATGTGCATCCAAACCAATTTTCAATCATTTTCCAAACTGAGTCAGTTGATTGTATTTACCAGTGTAAACTGACGTATTTTCCCAAAAAGACTGAATGCAGGTACTAAACGAAATTGGCTGGATTGTCTCCTAAGCATCAATAAAAAGTCTCGCAAGCTTAGGATGCCTGAAGTCTGTTGAACCATTAATAAAATTTTGTTTCGATCCTACTGTGGATAAACTTCCGGATATTGTTACATTGATAAACAATATTAAATTCGGTTGTATCATATTATAAACATGCTTCCGCTGTGCATAATAATATTGTGTTGTTTGACTATTACGTTGCCAACCACGTCACGATAATCCCCCACCGGGCCCACTGGTGACACTTGTGGAATTCGGGGTGTGACATGATCAAGCTTAAAGAAGAAGTTTATGGCTTTTAAACTAAATGACAATTTGTATTTTGCACTTTATTTTGTGCTTCTTGATATTGTTGAAAACATTTTTAGAATCATGATTTTAGTTATGTATTGCTTTTGTTAGTAAAGTGTTGGACATGTTTTAATTATATTAGGATTTGTTTTTGTTGAACACAGCCTTATAATTTATTCGAGCGAAAACGATCCGTTCGATTTTAGTTAGGATTTGATAAAAACCGAGCGAAACCAAGTGAAAACGATCCGATTGATTCAAGTTCAATCCGAGCATGAGCATCACTTTTGTAGGTCCCTTGGTCGTATGGATCTTTCACAGAATTGTCAATCTAATCAAGAGTGCGGAATCCTCTTGATCAGAATATCACAGAAACAAGTAGAAGAACAGAAACAACAATTCCAATCAAACTAGGTTTCTATTGATTTTCAATCAAACTGAATTACAATCAATCAAAACCCTAACCAACACAATTTCGTCCAAGCCTATTGCTCTCACGAAATTACTCTCTCTCAAAATATGTTTTGGCTGATCAACCTAAACCCTAAAGCATAACCTTGTTTATATAACACAAGGTTTGCTACTTGGGCTGGGGTTAGCTACATGGACTAGGCCCAATTCGCCCCCCATCACCCAATGTGGGTTTTGTTTAGCCCAAATTCTATTATTCCACTAATACAAAGCTAAACCCGCTAATCGTTTATCATTTAACTAATTACAAGATATCCAAAGACCAAATCTAAGTTGTTGTCACCAATATGCACCAACAACTTTTGTGCTCGGTTTTGCAAATTTGATCCGATCGGATCGGATCAGTTGTAATTCAATCCAAGCATGAGCAGACCCTCGATCGGATCAGATCGGCTCATGAACACCCCTAATTTGGTAAAATTAGTTGTTATGGATTTCTCCTGGACAATCTGTTTTGCTCAGTGCCGCGCCCCAATGTTTCCGCCATCGGTTGGGGTGTGACATCCGGTGCCCTAACCACCATTGTAAGCCACCTCTAGTCTTCGTTCATGTTCATTTCTCTAGCGCGTGTTCGTTGTACCTTGGTGTCTTAAACGATTATTATTTAACCACTAAGGTATATCTATCTCATTGGTAGATTATATGTGTACCGTATTTGCATGTTTGTAACCATGATCCTTTTCGATTCATTTTTAGTGATTATATATATGTACATATATATAGGTGAGGTTCCTGTAGAAAGGACCTTTTTCATGAGAAGTGTGAGAAAACACATAAATTGACATGTAGGCATCATGTTTTGGACTTAGCCATGATGTTTTAGGTTGTTTTGGCAAGAAAAACACCAAATATAACAATTTAAAACACAATGCAACATATTATGGGTGTGAAATTTAAAACACAACTAAAACACACTGCTTAACACTTAAAACACACTACTTAATGTTCTTGGCATGGTGTTTAAATTTTTAAGCCTAGAATTCATTGCATTGTGTCTTAAATTATTATGTTTGGTGTTTTTATTGTCAAAACAACCCAAAACATTATGCCCAAGTTCAAAACATGATGCCTACATGTCAATTCTTATGTGAAGAAACAGTGGTTCGAATGACCGGAATCAATCGGACCAGGGGTTTAGCTCTGCATAAAAGGGTAAGTCTTCTCACTTGATTCGGGGTTAAACTAAGCTTATTCTCCGGTGATCTCTACAAAACAGAAAGCCGTTAGACTCACCACGGGGAGAATGGGGGTTCTCTCCGTGACCACCCTCCGGCGTGAGAATAAGTACAGATCTCAATGAAGAAGAAGTAGTGAAAGTGAAGTTAATGTAACTTGAGAAATCATACCTGACTTGACTTATTTATAGCTGGATTTGGGAGGGAAAATCTGTTGACGGAGATAGTAACAGAAAGCATTTTCCGTGAGCAGTTATGCCCTTTTCCGTTGATCATTAACGTCATGTCCATGCACACGGATCGTGAGTGTGATCGATGGCTAGGGAGATGCCACGTGGAAAGTGGGTTTGTGTAGATCCTTCTCCAAGTTAGTGCCACCTTTGTGACTTAGATGAACGCTTAGGATTATGCCACGTCACCATTCGGTTGTAACCGAATGGTTGTGCACGATGAGCTCTTCTAGAAGGTTTACAGCTGTAACCCTTTATGCCTTTGCCACATGTCAATTCTGTTATAACAGAAAAGTCACTTTTGTTTAAGTCTTGGCTCCAAGCGCGCGAAGATGTTTTAGGATCTTTTTCTAGTCTAACTGTTCTCTTGCATGAGTTTGCGCAAGGTTGTTAGATTAGTTTACCTTCTCTTCGGTGCGCGGATATAGAAGATTGTTTTCATCTATGTTTTTGTTTAGAACCGGTGCGCAGCCGCGCAGGGTTCTGTTAAAGATGTTTATTGTTATGAGGTTGTGGTATGGTCCCATGCACCTGCGCGAGGTTTTTGGGACCAAGTCCCCCCAGTCCATTATTGCTCTTATGCAAGTAAGTGGAGTACTGGACTATATAAAATGAAGTGTGCGCTTTTTGCTTTGTGAAGTTTTGGCGCGAAATATGGAGAATCGTCTTGTAGAAGATACTTTGAGTTCATTATGCTAAAATGAATGTTTTCAGCGTGTGTTGATTTGGTCGTCGACGTGACATGGACCTTGTGTGTCATATGCTAAAAGACGAATAGGTGTTTGACTGATCGCCTTCCTACTGAAACTATAGCTTGTGGGAATGTGTGTAGGTATTTGATGCTGTCAGAGATTATTTAATGAAACTCATGATTACTGTAACATCGCCGTTCAGAAGGTGGCGATTTGACAATAATCATTATGATTTCTTACACCTTGTTTAATTGTGCTTACGTCAGCTTGTTTAACCTTTATATATATATCAGTTCTTTTTACCTGATTTGGTAAATACAATCATGAGTCGCAAATACCGTTTACGGAAGGTCTCTGAAATCTTGAAGACCCTTGACACTGCTGATGCCATGATCCGTCTTGGAGATCAAGTGTCAGATAAGGCTGCCGAAAGTGGAAGGTTTATTGACACCGTGCCTTGTATGAGATCATCGGGTAGCAAAGATGACGTCCTTTCCATTGCTGGGATTGAAGGCGATGCAGGTGCTAAGTTCTTGTCGGCAGATGCCTTGATGCGAGTTTTCCCGTCTGACCGGAGGAGTCGATGTAAGATGGTGTATAAACGGCGTCAAAGTGATCGTCATTGTGCAAATCCGGCCAGAGCCCAGATGATGACGTCTGCTGTGGATGGTGAGGAGAATGATAATGATTGGATCGTTGATCCTCACCCTTTGGAGTGGTATGGTGAAGCGTTGCACACTCCTACAGAAAAGTTGGCCATGTTCCCCGACGTGTAGTTTATTATAACATATTAATTGTAAGTTTGGGATGTATGTCCCGTTTTGTAAGTATTGCTGATGCACTGCTGTGCATGTTAATTTTGTTAATGTGCTTACTGCACAAGTAACTCATTTTGCATATGTGATATGTTTGAATTACAATGTGTTGCATGAGTATAATTTCTTTGTTTAAGTAAGGCTAATAAAGATGGTACTAAGCTCATGTGTGAACGTAGGGCTGGACCTTGCACGGAACTTTTATCCGCGGGCAGTTCATGAGACTTGTAATATGCCACCATAGTGTTTTTGCGCTTACCAAAAGAAATTACATGCATTTTGTAATAAACACAAGAGCATAATGGAAGTAAAACTTTGTATTGATTTGGATAAGGCGCAAGGGCCAGTAGATACAAAGTAAATAAATATGATAATTATGATGCATACGCAAGTGATGACTGTTGTACTGTGTTAGCGTTATATGCTGTGTAAGTACGGATGGGTCAGCTACATGTAGCATCTGCGCAACTGTTGCGCGTTCCATATGCGCGAAACATCTGTTCCATCAAGCCGTTTTAGGGTATACGCGCCTTTTCCTAGGACTTCGTTAATGACGTATGGTCCTTCCCATTTGGGTGCGAGTTTCCCTGGCTTCTCTGCGTTGGAGGCCTCATTGTCTCGTAGAACGAAATCTCCTGGTACAAAAGTGCATATGCGCACTCGAGCATTATAATATTTCTCTAGCTTTGATTTGTACCTGGCTTCGTTGATGGCTACATTTTGACGCCTCTCTTCAAGGAGATCCAGGTCGAGTCTGCGCTCAAGTTCATTGTTTCACATTTCCATGGCTAGCATTCGTGGTGATGGGAGGCCAATCTCTGCTGGAATTACTCCTTCTGAATCGTAAACGAGTCTGAATAGCGTTTCCCCTGTGCTGGTTTTCGGCATAGTGCGGTGAGCCCATAAAATGCTTGGGAGTTCGTCTACCCACCCCCTTCTTGCGGTTCCCAGTCTTGCTTTTATGCCATCCACGATCTGCTTGTTAACACTTTCGACTTGTCCGTTCGCCTGTGGGTGCACCACGGAGGCGAAGCTATGTTCAATGTTCATCTCCTTCAACCATTTTTGCAGATCTTCTGATGCGAAATTGGTGCCATTGTCTGTAATGATGCGCAATGGCAATCCGAAGCGGCATATGATGTGTTCCCAGATGAATTTTTGGATTACCATTACGGTAGTTGATGCGAGGGCCTTGGCTTCTACCCATTTAGTAAAGTAGTCCACTGCTACCATTAAAAATTTTACTGCGCCAGGCGCGTCGGGGAAAGGACCTACTAGGTCGATGCCCCATTGCTAGAAAGGCCATGCTGCAGTTACTGGGACCAGAGGGTTCTTTGGGCGAAGTGTCTTTGGAGCATGACGTTGACATTACGCGCACTTGCGCAAGAGTTCTACAGCATCTACATGCATGCCTGGCCAGTAATAGCCCGCGCTCATGATTTTTGCGACCACCATGCGCGGGCCCGCGTGGATTCCGCAAAGTCCTTCATGAATTTCTCGGACCAGATACTGTGCGTCGTACTTTTCTACAAATCTTAAGATAGGACCCATGTATGACTTGCGATACAAAATACCATCTGCCATCTCGTAATTTAACGCCTTATGTTGAATTTTTCTTGCTTCCGCTTTCCCTTCTGGGAGGGTTCCATGTTGTAAATACATAATGATTGGAGACATCCAAGATGGATTCCCGACTTCTATTATGTTTACTTGCCTTAGGGGAACAGATGGGTTTGAGAGTACCTCAATGCGGACTTCCTTTGCGAGGTGCTTGAAGCTTGTAGTAGCTAACTTGCTTAGCGTATCCGCGTGCTTGTTCTCGCTTCTGTTGATATGGATTATCTTGAAGGTCTGAAACTGATTGACCAGAATTCTTGCATGTTCGAGATATAAGGCCATTGCTTCGCCTTTTGCGTCATAACGACCGTTGACTTGCTCCGCTACTAACTTGGAATCGACATGTGCTTCCAGATTTTTTGCTCCCATTTTGAGTGCCAGTCGGAGACCTGCGAGGAATGCCTCATATTCCGCTTCGTTGTTGGTACTCTTGAAATCTAGCCGAATGGTGTATGTAAGTTTGTGGTTATCGGGGCTAACCAGGCGGAGACCTGCTCCTGTGCCGTCATCATTTGAAGCGCCATCTGTATGTAAGGTCCAAATCCTATCATCGAAGACTGGTGTAGGATTTTGTATGGCTTCGCATTCCTGTATTTTGTCGATGGGAACTTCAGTAATAAAGTCTGCTAGGACTTGTCCCTTGATAGCTGGGCACGGTTTGTAAAGGATGTTGTATCCGCCTAGCTCGATAGCCCATTTGGCTAACCTGCCCGCGACATCTGGTTTGGAAAAGATTTGTCCTTGATGATAGTTGGTAAGGACAGTGATAACGTGACCAGAAAAATATTGTCGCAACCTGCGTGATGCGTGGACCAGTGCAAGGACAAGTTTCTCCATGATAGAATAGCGCGTTTCTGGGCCAGTTAGCATTTTGCTAATGTAGTATAATGGAGTTTGGATTCGTCCCTATCGACCATTAATACTGCGCCTATTGCTACTTCTGCTGCAGAGAGGTATAAGATTAATGGTTCGTCTTTCCGCGGAGCTGTTAAGGTCGGCAGTTGAATTAGACATTCTTTCATTTGTTGGAAAGCTTTTTCCGCTTCTGGGGTCCATTGAACTGGCTCTTTTTAACACAGTTGCGTAATGTGCTGATGAATGGATATGATTTGGCGTCATGGTTTGCCAGGAACCTGTTAAGCGCCGCTAACCAACCGGCTAGACGTTGCATCTCCTTGATGGATGCTGGTGACGGCATAAGTTGAATGGCTTCCACTTTCTCTGGGTTGACCTTGAAACCGTCTCTGGTTACGATAAACCCTAGGAACTTGCCTTCTTCCATTCCGAATGAACATTTTACCGGATTTAGTTTTAGGTTAACTCTGCGCAGGGAGTCAAAAGTGCGCTGGATGTTTGCGAGCATGGTTTCTTCTTCACGACTCATGATGACGAGGTCGTCCATGTAAACTTCTATTGTTACGCCGATATCGTCCCCGAAGATTCTGTCTATCAGGCGTTGATACATAGCTCCCGCGTTGCAGAGGCAGAAGGGCATTTTTGTATAACAAAATATACCCTTGTCTGTGCGGAAGGTTGTCTCGTCTTCGTCTTCTTCCTTCATTTGTACTTGGTGATATCCTTTATAACAGTCTAAGAAACATTTCCAGCGGAAGGATGCTAAGGAATCCACCTTCTTGTCTATTTCTGGAAGGGCGTAACAGTCTTTTGAGCAGGCTTTCTTAAGATCCTTGAAATCAACGCACATGCGCCACCCACCAATGTGATTCTGCACCATTACTGGGTTAGCTACCCAGGTTTGATATTGTACCTCGTGCAGAATCCCGGCTTGAAGTAATTTGGCTACTTGTTCATTCATTGCGCGAGCTTTTTATGTACTAAGACTGCGCTTCCCTTGAGCGACTGGTTCTGCGGAAGGTCAGATATTTAAACAATGCTCTGTTATCTCTCTTGGTACGCCGTGTCACACCCTGACTTTTGCGGAAGCGTATGATGTGTGACTTGTTCAATATCATTGCATTCAATCATAATAAACAACTATATGATCAAAATGATGTTCATCCATTCATTAAGTAAAAGCATTACAAATACCAGTTATTTAAGTCTCAAATAACACAACCTTCGACTAAGATACAATTCAACAAAAGTGGATGACATCTAAACTTGGAATTTACTTCTAGAAACAACACCCGCGCCCAAGATCCAACTTGCTACCTGAAATACATGTAATTTTGGAAAACATCAACAAAAGTTGAGCGAGTTCATGCGTTTTGTGTGAGTACTGACATACTTGTAAACCTTTGAGAGACTTATTTGAAAACAGGTATGAAAAGCATTTATGAACATATCAAATAAATGTTTTACAAGGACATTAAAGCATGTGAGGACATAGGGAGCACTCGAAATGAGTAGGCTTATACCCTTGTCGATTTCCCTCGACTATATCGAATTCCCCTTCGACTATGTCAATTCACCTTGACTATGTCAATTCATCTCGACTATGTCAATTCATCTCGACTAATGTCGATTCACCTCTACTATTGTCGATTCACCTCGACTAGTGTCGATTCACCTCGACTGGGACACCGAAGCACTCAAGTGGTCACCAGTACCATGAGTGGGGTTCGGCCGTACCCGTTAGATCTAACCTTCGTCCCTAATTAAGAATTAATGGCATTTCAAATTTAATCTATGCTCACATGATCTAATAGTTCATTTCATAGTCAATTCATACCGTTTAATCATTCGTAACATGTATTCCACCCCCGAGAGTTATAAAACCAAAAACAGTTAAGAGAAAAGGGGGACATGAACTCACTAGTTTGCGTTCTTCAATCCGTCGTAACTCAAGCTGCTACTAGTGTGCACGACAACCTACAATGTATTATTGTCTATTAGGCGAGCGGGTCGTGCCTTGACTTTGTATTAGTTAGTGTCTTTGAGTTACGTTTTATTGTGCCTTCAGTATTATTCCAAGTCATATAATTATTTGTTAAAATAGTATATATTTTAACTTAAATTACATTTATCAAATTTTGGAATAATCGTTAAAACAATATATATTGATTTGATACTTCCCAAGTATTCATACTTGTATTTTTCCATGTATTGGTGTCATATTCCGGTGTGTATTTATACGTGGGAGAATACGTATTTTATTGTATTCATTAAGTATTCATATACTTAAATTTATATCAAACTTTCCGGAATATTATATCTAATAAAAGTCCACCAATATATATATATTTCCAAAATACATTTCCAAGAAATATTACTTAGAAAAATTATTTATAATTTTTTCATTTGGCAAAAGTATTTGTATTTTCATATAAGTTCCAAAAATACTATATTTTCAAGTCTAACTTTAGAAAATATATATAAACTTATTTTTATCCAAAAATAGTGTATTTCAAGTTTACTCAAGAAAATATATATTTTCCCAAAAATAATATATCTTCTAAAAATTCCAAGAAAATATATTTTTACTTCCAAAAACAATATATTTTTTCCTTGTCAAAAATATGACATAAATGTGCAATAATTGTAAAAATCATATTTTTGTTCCTTTGATGTCCAAAATATTATTTACCAAAAATATACTTATGAGTAAGTTTTCCGGAATATTTTGTAAGTTACATTCTTTTGTTTGGTTTCACCAATATTTTGTGTGTAACTTGTATATTTATTCCTTGGAATTTTTGGTAATATTTTGTATTGTAATTTCTTGGTACATAAATGAGTTATATTATTTCAAATCCTTAAAATAATATAACTAATACACATAATATACAAGTAATCACACAAATTGTGACATCTAAATATATATATTTTCCTAAATATATACTTAGTCACTTTTATTTATCAAAAACCAACCTCCAATATTTGTAATTTTTGTAGTAGAAATTATGGCAACTTTTATATGAAAACCATTCTCAAAATTTACTTATAAACACTTGTTTTAAAGATATTTTTTTCTAAGTGTTTAATTTCTACAAAAATTTTGCCATAGCTTCCCCTTAAAAATGGAGGTTTCCATGCTTTCAAAGCATATCATTTTCTTTTAAAATCATCATCAATCATCAACACATGAACGAAACTTACCATATGCTTTAAATATGCAAATTTACACTTTGACATGAACTCGAAAGTTTGTAAAAAGTTGTAGTAACTAAGTATGTTATTTAGTAGGTTTAGTTACCCTTCAAAACATGGTTGTTTATTTATAAATCACCTTCTTGTAAAATTTGGTTCTTTACAACTTTCTTGAAGATTTTCTAAAAAATGATTTTTCTTGTATTCTTCTTGTTAACAATATGCTCCTAGTCTTGGTTTAACACCAAAAATGTGATTAGTTTCTTAAAAGTCATGATCTTGTAAGTCTTGTAAATAATCTTGGTTTCTTGAGAAAACTATTTTTGAAATCATTCATTTACAAGACTTATTTCATGTATCAATCATCATCATACTTTAAAACAAGCTTATATTCAAGTTCATGTTTAACATAAAGGATGTTCTTTTATGATTTCTTCAAGAATCATCCTCATACTTGCTAGATCATGTGTTTAATCATCATCTAGCAAGGTTATTATGATGATCAACAACATAAACATGAGAAATCAACAATCAACAAGCATAACAACTCATATTCATCAAGGTTTCTTCACATTTTAAGCTTATGTGCATGATTACTTCTTATGATTCTTAGTGTTCTTCATGTTTATGATTATGTTTCTCTTTTTAACCACTTTAAATAGAAGTAAACTAGCAAGATCAAGATTCTTACCACTAGCACAAGGCTAGGGATGATCAAGTGTAGAAAACAAGTGGATAAAAGCGCTAGAGAGAGGTCCTTCAAGTTCCGTTGCTTGCAACCTTCCTAGATAGGCTCCTTACACCTTAGAATATACTTAGAACACTTGAGAATTGGTTGAAAATGATGGGGTTATGGAAGGGTGTTTGGGCCGTAACTTATGGAGGAGAGAGGGAGGTGTGTTGTAGGTTGAAGATGATGAATGAAAGAAGAGGTTAGTCCTTGGGTTTCTATAGAAACCTTTATCCAATATACAAAGCATATGGAATTTATGTCAAGCATATTCTAGACAAGAATCTTATAAAATCTAAGAAAGAAAACAAAGGAAATCAAATAAAATCTACTAAAATCAATGTGTGGGGCCCTTGTCTAACCGGCCTTGGATGGGGGGGGGGGGGTAAAGTGTAATATTTCAAGTATTAGTTAGTTAAATCTAGTTAGATCCCAAGTATTAAATTTAGGGATTTAGGGGTTTTGTGTTCATGAGAAGTAATATGATGTTTGGTGACCATAACTAGCTTTGTAACATAAAAACAGCGCTTAAAAATTTGATGTTTCTGGTAGTGTCCGGTTTTTCGTTTCGTTACTGTTCGTTAAAGTGCTAAATTACGCAGTTTAGTGTGCTTTATGTAGTCTTTTATGACAATTTCGGTTCCCGACACTTAGGAAAGTATTCTGGACCATTAAACCACTTTTCTGTATTATAATGAGATGTTAAATTGCTGAAAATTGCTGAATTTATTTATTTTCTGTAGAATTTTGCAGTTTTAGTGTGTTTCTGGCACTTTCCGGCACCTATGTCGTCACTAGGAAGGCAGTTTTGTAACCCCTACTTTCCTACACCCTATACTAGTGTAACACTTGGTCCTGGGGCTTATTTTGTGTCTTAACATCATGTTTGTCTAAGTACTGAACCCCCGTCAGTGCTTCTAGTTTGTCTGATAATGGTGCCAATTCTGTTCTGTGCATTAATAGAACTATATCGTGTTGCATGTAGTAATGATGAAAGTCTTGCAACATGAAATGCCATTGTATGTATATAAAAGAAATCAGAAATTCATTCGTCTTATAAACTGGATCATGCACAGTCATTAAAGCACAATTTACTGTCTAATCATTGTACGGAATGTACGAAAAAGTGACAGTTGTCACACGCCGGTCATATCTGCTGGGGACCATGCGAAGATATCCATATTCTCAGATAAGAGCTCTTTCAGTTTTGCGCGGATTGCTGGTGAGATGGCGTGCCCTAAGAGAATAGTTTGCTCCGGGTATTCCTCGTTGAGGACCCACTTTTCTGGTTCATTTGATGGTGATGGCTTCGCGACCTTTACTGGTGGCTCGTCGTCGACCTACATCACCTCTTTGCTGGAATATAAGATTGCTACTCCGGTTTCTGTTGGAAAACCACAAGCAGCGTGTGGTATAGAGGTAATCATGCTAAACTCCCTCTGTGAACGTCTTCCCAGCAGTACATCATGGCGTGATGTAGCTGGCATAACCATGAAATTGACTTGTGACAGTGCGCGAGTGCTCTCCGTCTGAGAGTGTTACAGGAAAGGCGATTTGACCCAGCGGGAAGACGGCTTCATTGCAGGAACCAGTTAGAGGAAAATCGACAGGTTTCAAGCGCGCCTTGTCCTTTGGGTCTAATTGTTTAAAGCATTGCTCGTAAATTATATCCATGGAACTACCCGGATCAATGAACATATAATCAGTATGATAATGACCGAAAATACCAGTTATGATGACTGGACGCTCTTCTTGAGGACCCCCCGGGACGACGGGAAAGACTACTTGTTGTTCTCGCCAGTGCTGACTGTGGCTCCGTTTGTGTGGTTTACGCGAGGATCCCCCTTGCACCATGTATATTTGTTCCCTACTGGTTTTTTTGTGGTTGTCTTCCATATTTTGTTGCATATATATGTGAATGTTTCCAGATATCCTTTGTTACTGTGTTGGATGTCCCACTGATGTGGTGGTCATGGGTCCAACACAGTATTATCGGATTTCTTCGGAAGCGTGTACTCTGCTTGAGACTCCTGATAACCAGATCTGATACAGAGAAATTCAGATCCGGTCTTTGTTTGAGGGTTTCCCTCTGTTATTTTAACCGGAAAGTTTGAGGAGTCGTCATGAGATCCTCTGGATGTGTTCACCATTTGGAATTTGGTAAACCAATAAACTGGAGTTTCTATCGAAAGTAGATCTGGATTGATCTGAGTTCTAGATTGCACTTTTGAGGCAACAGGGTTGTGTACCTCATGACGAATTTCGCTACCGGTAACTGTTTTTCCCATGATTCTGTCGACCTGAGAAACATGAGTTGAATCTCCTTTGTTTTCAGATCGAGGACCTGATGGACGATTTGACGGAATTTCTGCCGTAGAACACAGAAAATGAAAAGAAATGAATCGAAACGAGAAGATGAGGATGAAAATTGAAGAATCGGTGGGCGCTAATGAAGAAACAGTGGTTCGAATGACCGGAATCAATTGGACCAGGGGTTTTGCTCTGCATAAAAGGGTGAGTCTTCTAGCTTGATTCGGGGTTAAACTGAGCTTCTTCTCTGGTGATCTCTGCAAAACAGAAAGCCGTTAGACTCGCCACGGGGAGAATGGGGGTTCTCTCCGTGACCACCCTCCGGCGTGAGAATAAGTACAGATCTCAATGAAGAAGAAGTAGTGAAAGTGAAGTTAATGTAACTTGAGAAATCATACCTGACTTGACTTATTTATAGCTGGATTTGGGCGGGAAAATCTGTTGACAGAGATAGTAACGGAAAGAATTTTCCGTGAGCAGTTATGCCCTTTTCCGTTGATCACTAACGTCACATCCATGCACATGGATTGTGAGTGTGATCGATGGCTGGGGAGATGCCACGTGGAAAGTGGGTTTGTGTAGATCCTTCTCCAAGTTAGTGCCATTTTTGTGACTTAGATGAACGCTTAGGATTATGCCACGTCACCATTCGGTTGTAACCGAATGGTTGTGCACGATGAGGTCTTCTAGAAGGTTTACAGCTGTAACCCTTTATGCCTTTGCCACATGTTAATTCTGTTATAACAGAAAAGTCACTTTTGTTTAAGTCTTGGCTCCAAGCGTGCGGAGATGTTTTAGGATCTTGTTTCTAGTCTAATTGTTCTCTTGCATGAGTTTTCGCAAGGTTGTTAGATTAGTTTACCTTATCTTCGGTGCGTGGATTTCGAAGATTGTTTTCATCTATGTTTTTGTTTAGAACCGGTGCGCAGCCACGTAGGGTTCCGTTAAAGATGTTTATTGTGATGAGGTTGTGGTATGGTCCCATGCACCTGCGCGAGGTTTTTGGGGCCATACCCCTTCATTATGCCTTCTCACATTTCTCACGAAAAATGTTCTTTTTACAGGATTCTAAGACGATGAAATGTGATGTCATCATTAAATTCATACATATATTGTTATAAACTTCATATCTTCTGTATTTACCAAGAAAGTTCTTAATTAGTTTCATTTTTTGAGGTAACATCCTTATTTTATAACTAAAATGGATAAATGAAGTCATATAGGTTTATTATTTATGTTGTGTGTATATTTACTAAAAGTCTACAATTAATTGAAAATATCGGCTTGAAACGCTTCATGAAATCTAACTATGATTAATAAATACAAAATTACGCTAAGATGTGGGTTCAACTATATTAACATACCATGAGATCCGACTACAGTTAATTTCTCAAACAGCTTTGAAAGTATCTAAAGGGTTGGAAATGTAATCCGTCACTATTTTCTCTTCAAAAACAATTGCAAAAAAAAAAATCAATACCCTCAAATCATATAAAATAACCGACCCCGCAACGCGGGGAATCAATTCTAGTTTATATAATATTTCATTGCGTTTTATTGATTATAGATCTAATTAATAAATATACATATCAAACCCGTTTTGATAAAAAGAAACAAGTTCACCACTAAAACCCAACACTTCTGATTACCCGAACTTATTTTCCCACATAAAAAATAAATATATTAATATAATATATATTCTTTGAGAATATTAAAATTATAAAATTGTTAGAAGTAGATATCTAAATTCGGATTTTTCTAAGGGGTCATTAAGGGTTCCACTTTTTTTTAACTTATTGTATTTACTATTTAGTGAGTTTGAATATTTTCATACTGATAGTGTACATGGAAGATGTTGGATTTATATGCAATGTCTTTGGATTTATATGCAACGTCTAATCTCAAATACTATAAGTGTTTCAGAAGTTCTAGTTGTAGCTTTTAAAAATATAACTTTATATTCAAACATGTTTGGGTTAGAGAAATTTCATGATAAGTGATTATTTGTATAGTCTTAACTCGAGTAAAGGTGTGAGCTTCTAGTGGACAATATGTAATTTTGGTTACTATGAGGGCTGGATGTTACAAATGGTATCATTGAATAGCGAAATAAGTCTTGCCTAAGACCACTCGTCTGCAATGGATGAGCACATTGTGCGTATTAAATTGTGCATGGGAAAAAAACTCCACGTCTCTGGAGAAGTCTTTACTCAAGTTTCAAAAGCCAAAGTCGTGAGTTTGTGGTTGAGAAAACGATTTGGTGAGGTCAGGATTGAAAGAAGTTATAAAATAATCAATGTTATTATATATATATATGTTTAAATTAGCGTATTGCTAATGCAAACTAACATACCCATAACCATAAACATAAACATGTTGGACATCTTCCCAAGATCATTGAATCTCATAACCACAAACATAAACATAAACATTAACAAACAAACATCCTAATGTTGATTGTGAATAATAGATATAAACATGACTTGTGTTCAAGAACATGAATTACAAATCGACTTTTAAATACTGTTTCGACTCCCTACATATGACTATGGTTGACATATTGTAACACCTCGTAAATTTGTGTCGAATCATTTGATGACATGTGTCCACTCTCAAATATGCCTAATAATTTGGACGAGAGGGACTAATTTTGTCAAGTTACGAGACTATAATGTGGAGGGACCTTATATGCCAACATGCCATTTAATGGCCTCTGAGTGACCCCTTGCGGACCGTAAAGCCTATGTGCTTACGGACCGCAAGCATGAATAAATTTTGTTTCTGAGTAGTGGATACGGAACGCAAGGCCATATACCTTACGGTCCGTAAGGAATTCAAATTATGTGTGCGCTTTATGGGCTTACAGACCGTAAGCCTTGGACCCATACGGTCTGCAAGCGACTGCCAGTGGCAGTTTTGTTTGGAGGCCAAGTTACTCTGCCATGTTGCCACCTTTATCGCACATTGCCACTCTTGCTCAGTAGGAGACACGTCCATTAACACCTGGAATGATCATAGACCAGCTCTAGCACCTGTCTTGATCTCCATTCAACCTTTTGCACTATAAGTAGGCACATATGTTGAACTCATTCCTTGCACCTTTCTCATTTCTATTCTCATCTGCTTAATTGGAGTTCCTGATCATAAAGGAAGTTCCCTCTGAGTTCTAAACATTTTCTTAGATCACTTGTAAGTGTTCAATCCCTGCTCTTTTCATTTTATAGGCTTTTATTAGCCAAAAGTCAAGGAAATTGACTTTTGCTTTGACTTTCGGTTTAGATCATTATGGTCTAGCCATTGTATGAATTGAACATGGTTGCGTGATCGTAATAAGGTAGGAGTTAATCCCTCAAAAGGTGTCACACCCCGATAATTCCATATATTACCGGTGGGCCAGGTGGAGAGTATCGTGACGTAAGATTGATATCGTCATAGTCAAACATATACAGAATAGCACAGCGGAAGTCTTGGAATATAAAATATTATTACAAACCCAAATGTCTGAAAATATCAAGTATTAAATTACAGACGAGCTTGTAATAATAGATCCACAGGCGGATTATTACAGAACTTTATAAAATGAAGTTTAGCATACTCTAAGGCATCTTTAAGGATTTGCAAGATCCTATATTTCGACACCGAGCAGCTCCCAGCCTATTTCGAGTAGTACCTGTCAGTTAGTCTTTGGAAAATACGTCAGTTTTCACTGGTAAATACAATTAACTGACTCTTTTGAAAAGAGTTTATGAAAATTGATTTAGGCGCACAAGGCACAAAACCATTTATAACTTGGGACAATCTTTATTAAAATCTTGTATACAGTTTTACATGTTTATCATACATATGAGGCCGGTTTGGAAGCTGGTCATGATTAACCGACTCACCACTATAAAACCCACAAAGGAGTTATCCCCAACATGTGGGTTATTTAGCATTTGCATCTGTCAGGTGTATGCCTACACCCCATGCATAGGTCGTGGCCATTTTTAAATAAAATGAGCCGAGGATATCCAGGACATGGTCGTTAACCCCCAATGCTTATGTTATCAAACAAAATAGATTAAAATGGGTTATGCAATTTATTAATCACAATCCGATTAAATGATCATACTCGACCAAGCGGTATTATTATACCGTATCCCAAGCCCGTATAAGGGAAAATAAGTTAAAAGTATTTACCTGAGCTAATACTTGATTCACAGCAAAATAACTCAGTCGTATCCAATCTATCTAAATGCAGGTAGCTTTTACCGGGTGGCTCTAGTCTGGAGTGATGGTAATATATAACCAATTCAGAATGCTAACGGTCTTACTTAAGTCATAGACTTAGACCGGCTAGCTTAAAGTATCTAAAACGGTACAATGCGCTAGATTAAGCGATGACCGGAATAGAATGTAATTTAGACCCAACAAGTACGAAGACTTGTATAATATGGGTAAACTAAGTACAGTCTGGATTTTGATATATAAACGATAAGGTTGAACCCGTTTCGGCAAACTTACGTAAACTAGTTACGTAAACCGATCCAAACGCGTAAATGCATAACGGGCAACCAAATGAACCATATACAAGTCCCATATGTTATTATGCTTAAAATATGTTAATACATCAGTAGGATGTTAACATATATGCCAAAAAAGTATTTAAGTCCCGTAGGGGAATTTTGGTCATTTTAATATTTATAAAAGAGGTTTTAAAGCAAACTAAGGTTCTGGTCTAAAACATTCAGTAAGAATATTTATTTTATCATGTTACATCAGTAAGATATCATACATATGTGAGGTTCACCATTTATGGCCAAACTATGCAGCGTAGGGGCATTTTGGTCATTTCACATGTGCTTTTAGGGACAAAATTGGAAGTCTGAGTTCAAAACTTATACTTACTGTTAAAGTATTAAAACTTATTTATAAAATCAGTAGGTAACAAGTCTTAGGTGCTAAACATGGTTGTAAACCATACAATGCGCCTAATTAGCGTAAAAGTCGATAATTGACGATATTCGAGATGTTTATGAAATTCTGAGATTTTGATCAATCTTAACTGTTTAAAATATTTTATTTATCATATAACATCAGTAGGAAAAGTTTTGGTATGTTATTGATATGTAAATCTCATTTTATTGATGAAAAGGGCATTATCGTCAATTACCGAATTCACACAAGAACTCTATGTTACGGTTAGTATAAAATCTGACCAAAAATTCCAAAAATCCCTAAAAATTATATCATAACAGTAGGTAACGAGTTTTGGGTCAAAATCCATGTTTAAACATGCCCTATGCAAGATAGCGCAATTTAATTAATAAAAAGTTTCAATTTACGCTATCTTGCATAACTTTAGTTTGAGACCAGAAACTGATGTTAAATTTTTGTGACATACTTATATATCAGTAATAAAGCTTTTTGTCCTCTCACATTTTCAAAAACCTCGTTTTTATAACATAAGGGCATAATGGGCATTTATAAGCACAATAACGGAAACTAGCATATAATTCAGAATACTAATGACCAGGTAATATAACCTCAGAGGGTTATAATACAACATAATACGGTCCTAATGGAAGCTTAAAACATAAAGGAATTAAGATTAATTGGGTCAGAACTGAAAGTCAAAGCAAAAGTCAAGCTTTTGCGACTTTCGGTTGCGAACCGACCCTAAACTCAGAATTGTCGGGTTGAACATGTTTAGATATGTTCTAATATTATTTACCAAGTTATTTAAGTGATAAAATATAGCTTATACCTTCTGTTTTATCAGATTATACTTTTATTTAAAAACTTGACTAGTTTGACTTTTTAACTAAATAGTTTGACCCGACAATTAACTAAGCAAACGAGAAAATTAGGAGGTGCCCTTTTAAGGGATTAACACCTACCTATTATGGTCACATAACCATATTCAGTTCGAACAATGGCTGGACCATTTGAGTTTAAACCGAGAGTCAAAGCTAATTTACGTAACTTTGACTTTTCGGTTTTTAATTAAGAAAACTGAACTAAAGAGGGGGACAAGACACTTACAAAGGGTCCTAGCAATCTTTTCTACTAAGAATGAGCTCCCTTTTTTATTAGGAATCCCAGAATTGAGAGAGGAGAAGATTTGAAGGATATGTGCAAATGAAATGGATGAACTCACTTCCTATTTATAGGTTTTGAGAATTTGGGGATGATTGCCAAGTGTATGAGAGGTGTTATAGGATGATAACATGTGTTACCAGGTTTTTAAAAACAGTTAACAAGTTGCTAGTTTTAGTTAGATGGTTTAAGAATTAGGATTGGGCTCCAAGCAATCAACAAAACAACAAAAACATAATTTGTTGCTGCTGCTGTTTGTATTCGCGGCCCGTGAAGGAGGGCGGCCCAGAGGGTCGCGGCCCGCCAGGGCGTCTGGCCCAGCCCCCATGTTTTAGCTTTAGGCGTTTTTGGTCCCTGATACTTTCTTATTCACTTTTGAACTTCCAATTATGACATAAAAGGCCCAAAACTTTATATATCCATTATGTTAAGTTAGTACAAGGTACTTAACTTCTAATGGCCCGTCTCAGGTGCATCCAGTAGTATAACCAAGCATTACGGAGTTTCCGGTTGTATGAAATGTCACTGAATAGCGTAGTTTCATACGTTGTCTCTTTAGGTCCCTTTAACGCGCAAACTTGCGCGTATCATCATTTAATAGCATTGAAGTCCTATGTAGCCCATATTAAGCATTCTTGAGAGTATGATTGCACACCATAATGCTTCGGGTTCATTAAAAGGTCATTCAGAGGTATAATTAAACATGTTGATGCTTTTAACCCCTTAACTTGCAAACTTGCGCGTAACAATACTTATTGGCACAAAAGCCTTGAATGACCAATATTAGGCATTCTCGAGAATATGATCAAATATCATGAAGCTCTTGGTTTGTTAAAAGGTCACTCAGAGGGAAGAATTTACATGTTGACGCTTTTAACCCTTCGTCGCGCAAACTTTCAAATAATTACGCAAACGGCTCCTCCCGTCCAACAAGTGGCTCATTTGAGAATGCGGGCACCGTATAAGGTCACTCAGAGGCCTAGTTTAGGCATGTTGACACTTTCAGTCCTTCTATATTCCAGGTTTTCAATTTTGACAAAATTAGTCCCTCATAGTCAACGTCTGACTTTATTAGGGTTTATTACACGTGTCAACACATCATTGGACACGATTTTACGAGGTGTTACAAAAGGGCACCTCCTGGAAATCACGTTAAGTTGGTCAAATGACGGGTTTTGTTTAATAAAAAGTCAAACGGCAAATTTTCGGAAAACTTGTAAATGTTATAACACATCTTTTTAACACTAAATAAGCTGGTAACTAATATTAGAACATGTATGAACATGTTCAGCCCATCATTTCCAGTTTACATGTCGGTTCGCAACCGAAAGTCAAGCAGTTTGACTTCTACTTTAACTTTCGATTCTGACCTGATTTAGCAATTTTAGCTATTGATTCTAAGTTGCATTATGATCATATTATAGTGTAGAATAACCCTCTGTGGTTATACTACCTGATCATAATCAGTTCTTGAGTTTTTGCACAAGTTCACATATTATGCCATATTATACCTAAAATACCCTTTTAGTGCATAAATTGATGTTAAATTATGTTGAACATATAATTTGCATAACCTAATGAGATGGTAATATAATTAACATGTTTTGGCATAATGGACTTGTTCATGACTTAAGTTTTTATACAAGTTCATGAAATATGCCATATTATGACTAAAATGCCCTTATGGTGCATAATTTGATTTTAATCAATCATAAACATATAAAGTGAATTACCTACTAATATTATAACATAATTAAAATGTTTTGGCACATTGAACTTGTTTATAGCTCATCTGATCACCCGATACTGCCTATGCGCGTACGGTTAAGCATATGTAACTAGGTTACGTAAGTTTACCGGAACGGGTCACTTCTTTTCAAATTCATTTCAAATTCCAGAATTTAAATAAGTTTACCCATATTATACAAGTCGTAGTACTTGTGAGGGTTTAAACTACATTCTATCTGGTCATCGCTTAATCTAGTGTATAGTACTGTTTTCATTAATTTAAGTTAACCGGTCGAAGTCTATGACTTGAATAAGACCCGTTAACATTCTAATTGGTATTTTATACCACTCATTCCAGACTAAGGCATTCCAGTAGATTGCAACCAAGCTTAGTTAATTGATAATGGTTGTGCTTATTTTATATCTTGCATTGTAAGACTTACTAAGCCAGGTAAATACTCTTAACCTATTTTCCCTATACGGGTTTGGGATAAGGTAAATCGTTACTGCTTGGTCGGGGATGGGATCATATGTCGGATTGTGACTAGAAAATCCGCATAACCCACTTTAATCTGTTTTGCTTGAGAACTTAAACATTGGGGGTTAATACGACCGTGTCCTGGATATCCTCGACTCATTTAAATTGCAAATAGCCAAGACTTAAGCACGAGGTATAGGTATACACTTGACAGATGCTAATGCTAATATAAAATATTTTCTACCCATATTGGGGATAACCTTTATAGGTTAAAGAGGCGTGTCGGTTAATCATGTTATCGGTTTCTGTACCGGGCCCCATATGTATTGATAAGCACGTAAAACTGTATACAAGATAATTATTATTATCCCAAGTTATTTATAAAATTACATGTGCCATTGTGCACTTAAAACAATTTTGAAATATTTTCAAAATGTGTCGGTTATTTGTATTTACCAGTGTAAACTGACGTATCTTCAAAAGACTAACTAACAGGTTGCAAGGTTATGAAATAGGCTGGAAGTGCCAGGTAATACTTAAGAGGAATTTGCAACACCTTGCATTTGAAGCTTAATAGTCTGTTATTTCATTTTGTAAATTTTGATCCGCCTGTGGATCTTTTACACATCCGTCTGTATTATTTGTAATAGTATTTTAAATCCAAGACTTCCGATGTGCTATTTGTGTATTTGTTATCAATCTCGTCACGTACCCCATCTGGGCCCACTGGGAAATATCAAGGTGTGACACATATAGAAAATACAATCAATGAACAATGATCAATACAGAACGCAAAACTATTGTGAGAAGAAAATTAATTAATCTTAGTCGTTTAACTTTTAATCATGGTTCATATTTTTGAAATTTTGTAGTTTATGTACAAGAAGAAACATCAAACTAATTTGTTCATGTATTTTATAATTTTCTTTTGTTTACTCAGTGGCGAAGCTTGAGATTTCCGACCGGGGGGTCGAAAACGTATATACCCAAAAAATTCTATAAAAAGGGGGTCGAAAAGTAGATACCCAAAAATTTCTATACGTAAACTACATACTCTCCACTACTGAGCGAAAAGTTTGGGGGGGGATGTGTTTACCTACATATGTATAAGTTATATACGTAAGGGAACATACAAACAAACTAATTTGTGTGTGTATATATATATATATATATATGGAGGAAGGTTAACGTACATTACGGCTTAACGTACATCACGTACGACAGGTAATTACGCACGTTATAACTTAAAAATCCAAAATCACGCATGTTGAAACACAATAATCACGCATATTGAAAACATTAATCACGCATGTTATAGAACAAATCACGCACGTTGTCGTACGTGAAGTACGTTAAGCCGTAATGTACGATATACTTTTTCTATATATATGACTATGTATGTATGTGTGTGTTTGTTATTTTGTGACACTGGATTTTAATAATATCAACTTTGACCTATTGGTCGGGATTAATCTCAACTCTGGTCAAATGTTTACCCCTAGTCCCAAGTTTTAACATATTTTCCCTCAGCGATCTCATTTTTTATCAAACCGAGAAATCCATGAATCAGGATCCTGATGCATATAGATACAAATGGTCCACTGGGAGCAATAATTTCCAGGAACATTTAGAAAATTTCGTTTCTGAGTAGAAGAGCCGTTTGCAATTAGTGTTCGATCGATTATGTCTAAAGGTTAACCAGATAGTTTTTGCCAACGTGTACTGCTAATGTGGCAAAAAGTCCCGACCAATAGAAAAAAGTTGAAATTATAAAAATTCAAGCTCGCTTTCATTTTAGGCGTGATGAATGATAAATAATGACCATTATCTTCATACAATCTTCTTTTATTTTTAAATCTTATAAAGCTGAAAAAAATAGTGGTTCATTTTTGTTTTCACAATATATCATCCGTACAAGCATGAATAAACCCGCATCCGTAAATTATGTACCATACAAGAAATGTTGAATGCGAGTAATGTGATATAATCCTAACTTATAATGTCGTATCTCATTTTCTTAACCCATGCTTTTAATACGAATACAATGACTCAAAACACGAAAAAGAAGCCGTTAGAATACTAACTTTAACGCGGTTAAATTATTATAATAAAAAAATATAATAACATACTGTAATTTAATAAATCTTTACTTAAATCATTAATCTACTCCTTTTTTTATTTTCTTCACAACCAAATAGTTTTTTTTTTAATCAATGAAACTAGAAATAAAACAATTTTCTAATTTATAGCTATAATCTAAATAACATTCTAACTCTATTCTCTACATTTTTAACCTATAAATCTTATAAAGCTGGTCCTTGTTTACAAAAAATAATATATAAAAAAACTGAAGTCATTTGTTTGGTCCATATATAGTTTTCTAGACACTTTATTATTAGTTTATATTATACAACATAAAAATTTAAGAAGTAAAAATTTAAGTAAAAAACAGTTGTCATAAAATTCAAAGATGTACATTTTTGTATTTGTTCCCATTGATCAAGGCCTATAAATTCCCTGCTTTCACAACACATCCCCCCTCGCGGAATATTCTTCAATCTTCTCTCCCAACACAATTTTACTAACATTCTAAAAGAAAATCATGTCTTCTACAACCACACGCAAGAAGACTGACCTCATGAAACTGTTAGTTCTCAACTTCCATCTTTCTAATTATCAATATTACAACCGTTAGCATTCTGTTAATGTATGACTTTGCTTAAATTATTGTTATTTTACTGATTTAATCTTAATTTCAGAATTATGTCAGATTACAAGGTGGAAACTATTGATGACAACATGCATAAATTCTTTGTGTTTATGAATGGACCTCCTAACAGTAAATTTTCTAAACCCTCAATCTGTTTTATGGTTCTTGATGTTATATCATGTTTGTATTTCATAAATAGTAATCATCAGGTTAAATGTGCATCCAAACACTCCACTAATGGTTGTTATTGTGTTTTAATGAAGAAAAATTTATCTTAGACTTTTTATTTTTGTTTTTCATTCTCTGATTTATTGTTTTATGTGTTTAATTCTTACACTAATGGATCAAAGAGTTTTATCATTTATGTGTTTAATTCTTAAACAAATTTATTGTTTTTTTGTATGTTTAATTTATTATGTTCTTGATTTATGTTTACAACTACTTATGAATTATGATATGAAGTTGGTGATAGTTTTGACTTTTATCGTTCGATGGAATTTCTTTTTGGGTCTTGAAAGATTTAACTTTGTTTGGATTGAAGCTAAATATTGATATATGTTAAATCACTAGAAAAATCAGTTATAATTATGATGTTTTTAATCTTCAAGTGATGTATAAATAATGTTGATTCTTGATCCGGAATATGCATCACTTGATTATCAATTAAATGTGTATCTTATTTCAGAAATTGATTTGCATGATTAATGTCTATGGAATATAGTTTTGACTTTTATCGTTCAATGGAACTTCTTTTTGGATCTTGAAAGATTTAGCTTTGTTTGGATTGAAGCTAAATGTTGATATATGTTAAATCACTAGAAAAATCAGTTATAGTTATGATGTTTTTAATCTTCAAGTGATGCATAAATAATTTTGATTCTTGATCCAGAATATGCATCACTTGATTATCGATTAAATGTGTATCTTATTTCAGAAATTGATTTGCATGATTAAAGTCTATGGAAATCATCATTAAAACTTTTTAAACGCACTGTTACTTCTTAAAGTAAATGTCGTTTCTCATGATCAAAACATCGTGTTTTCGATTTTGTTTTATAAATTTTTAAATCACGATCCAAGTGTGATAAAGAACAGAAAAAGGTGGTAATTTTGATATATTTACTTATGAAAGGGTCAGCTTGGGATATGTTTATATTTATGGCCAAAATGTTTTAGCTAAACCCTTATATTATTATTATTATTATTATTATTATTATTATTATATAACTTTTTTTTTGTAAATATGCATTTATGCTTGAAAACATTAACTACTAAGAAATAATTTAAAGTTTTGACGATAAAGTGATGAATAGGGACTCTATATATATCCACTTTAGATCATTTACGACATCATGTATGGCTTTGAGATTTATAGTCAAACCGGACATTTATATGTTAAATAAACAAGAATTTATCTCAGGTTTCATTTCTTTAAATTTTAGTTTCTGATTAAGGATCAAAGAGTTTTATGTGTTTAATTCTTGTATAATTTTATTCTTTTTTTAGGTATGATCATTGATTATGTTATGTTATTTTATGCATGTGATGATAATTTTGATTTTTATGGTTATATGGAACTCTTTTTGGATCTTGAAAGATCTAGTTATGTTTAGATTGAAACTAAATGTTGATATATGTTAAATCACTCAAAATATTAGCTATAGTTATGATGTTGATTGTTATTTCAAATACACATTGTTTGATTTTAAATTAGATAAATGTGTGTCTTATTTTATAAATGGATTTGAATGATTAATGCCTCGGAAATCAATCCTCTTTAAAACATTTTTTTGTGCGCCGTTACTCCTTAAAGTAAATGCACTTTGTTATGATCAAAGCATGATGTTTTCCATTTTATTTATATTAATTTACTAGGTTAGAACCCCTTATTTACACAGATTAATTAAATATAATTTTATATACTAAATAATAAAACGATATATTTTTAAAAAATCTCATTTGTTACGTTGGATGAATAAATATAATTTTATATATTAAATAATCAAAAAAATATATCTTTAAGAACCTCATGTATTGAATGGGTTGAATAAATGTAATTTTATATACCAAATAATAAAAAAAGTTATATTATTAAAAACATTTGTATTACACGAATTGTTTAAATGTAATTTTGTATACTAAATAATAAAAAAACTATATCTTTAAAGAAATCTTGTGTATTGTACCGGTTGAATAAATCTAATATCTTTAAGAACCTCCTTGTACGGGTTGAATAAATGTAATTTTATATACCAAATAATAAAAAAAGTTATATCTTCAAAAACATGTGTATTGCACGAGTTGTTTAAATGTAATTTTGTAACTAAATAATAACAAAAACTACATTTTTAAAAGAAACCTTGTGTACTGTATGGGTTGAATAAATCTAATTTTGTATACCAAATGATAAAAATGATTATATCTTTAAAAACCCCGTGTATTACACAAGTTGAATAAATTTAATTTAATTTTGTATAGTAAATAATAATAAAAGTTAAATCTTTAAAAATACTAACGGGTATACTCGATACGTGATGGATAAGGTGATTGCAGAGATGGTTCTTGAAAAGAATATACACTATTTAAGAAGCAAATTAGCAACCATTAAAATTTGATTTATAAATTATGTAATAAAATCGATATAATAATTTGTTTAATAATGAAAATAAAAATTAACAATATATTATGTCACACCCCGATATTTCCATGTATTACCGGTGGGCCCGGTGGGGAGTATCGTGACGTAGTTGATATCATCATAGACAAATTTATCACAGTTTAATACACAGCGGAAGTCGAAAGATAAAATATTACAAACCGAATGGAAGTAATATCATTTATTACAAAAACGGTTGCAAGGGATCCACAGGCGGATCAAAAGTTAAAAGGATCATTGTTCAACAGATTTATAAACATCTAAGCTTGCAAGACTCTTTATTGATGCTAGGAGTAGCCAGCCTATTCCATCTAGTATCTGCACTTAACATTTTTAGAAAATACGTCAGTTTTCACTGGTAAATACAATTAACCAACTCATTTTGAAAATGTTTAAGAAAATTGATTTGAATGCACAAGGCACAAAATAATCTTTTATAACTTGGGATAATTATTTAAAAATAATCTTGTATACAGATTTAAATGTTTGTCGTCCGTCAGGGCCGGTTAGAAGATCCGGACAAGATTAACTGACACACCACAAGTATAATGCCCACAAGGAATACCTTATTGTGGGATACTTTTCTACATACGCAACTGTCAGGTGTATGCCTACACCCCATGCTTAAGTCGTGGCCATTTCAATGAATGAGCCGAGGATATCCAGGACATGGTCATTAACCCCCTAAAAGACATATACCAAACAAAACAGATTAAAACGGGTTATGCAAATATATTAATCACAATCCAATTTAAAACAGTTACATACCCGACCAAGCGGTATTTTTATAATACCGTATCCCAAGCCCGTATAACGGAAAATAAGTTAAAAGTATTTACCTGAGCAAATTGTACAAATTTATCTCAGACGTACAAATCAGCAAATGCAGTTATCTTTTACTGGGCTCCTAAATCTGGAACGAAGGTTTTAATAACCTATTAGATTCCTAACGGGTCTTACTTAAGTTTAAACTTAGACCGGTTAGTTTTAAAGAAAGGTAAACGGTTCAAAACGCATGATAAAGCGAAGACCGGAATAGAATGTGATTTAGACCCGACAAGTTTGAAGACTTGTATAATATGGGTAAACTAAACACATTCTGGATTTTGAGATAAAAATAATAAGGTTTGACTTGTTTCGATTAATTTATGCAAACTAGTTACATAAACCGCGCCCATGGCTTTATAGCCTAGTGGCATCTGGGGGTGGGATAAAGCTTTGGGACCAATAGGTCCTGGGTTCGATTCCCACAAGGGGGGTTTTTCCCATATTTATTGGGTTTCCTCCTGAATTGGTGTATAGGCATTATGCCTACTGGAGATGGATATGATCGGGTGGTTCCACTAGTGGCACGATGATACTCCAGTGGTCCGTCAGTGATCCAAATTTGCCGTTCAAAAAAAAAAGTTACATAAACCGCACCGAACGCGAAAAATGCATAACGGGTAAAAAAATTATTCATGAACAGGTTTCCTAAGTTAATATGCCTTAAATATATTGTGATATCAGTAGGATACCTTCCATTATGCCCAAAATGGATTTAAACTCAAATTAAGCCCCGTAGGGGTATTTTGGTCATTTTAAAGGTTATAAAAGAGATTAAATATTAATCTGAGGTTCAGGTCTGATATGATCAGTAAAAATAATTATTTTTGCAGGTCATATCAGTAGGGTATTTCCCATATGTGAAATTTTATCATATATAACCAAACTATGCACCGTAGGGGCATTTTGGTAATTTCACATAAGCTTTAAAGGTCAAAATTTGAAATATGAGTTCAAAACTTTTGCTTACTATTAAAGTATAAAAATTTTACTAAAACATCAGTAGGTATTAAGTCATATATGTTTAAAATAGTTTTAACTCATACTATGCGTTTAAAACGCATAAAAAGTCGCTTTTAAGCGATTTTCGGGTTATATAAGAAAAGCTGATATTTTTATCATTCCAGAAGGCTTAAAATATTTTATTTATCATATAAAATCAGTAGCAAAATATTTGGTATCAATATGTGATGTAAAACTCATTTTATTCAAGAAAAGGGTATAACCGACAATTACCGAATCAAAGCTAGAACCCTATGATATGATCAGTTTAAAAATAAATAAAAATCTTCAAAAATCACAAAATATTATATTACATCAGTGGGTAAAAATTTTGGTGTCAAAATTTGGGTTTAGATAGGCTTTATGCTAATTATGTCGTTTAATTAATAAAAAGCTTCTTAATTACGATATTGAGCATAACTCCTAATCTAGACCTCAAACTGATGTCAAATTTTTTAGGACAAGTTTATAAATCAGTAACAAAGGTTTTTGTCCTCTCACATTTTCAAAAATCTCGTTTTAAGGTCAAAAGGGCATAATGGTCAACATTTAGGCATATAACGGAAACATGCGAATGAATCGGATAAATTAGGATCCAAGTTGTATAATCTCAGAGAGTTATACTAATATGGAACATGGACCTAATGGAAGCTTAAGACATTTCTAAAACAATCTAAATCGGGTCAGAACTGAAAGTCAAAGCAAAAGTCTACTTTTGCGACTTTCGGTTCCGAACCGAGCCTAAACTCAAAATTGTCGGGTTGAACATGCTTAGACATGTTCTTACATTATTTACCAAGTTATACAAGTGATAAAACAGGTTTCATGGCTTCTACATTGTTAATTATGTGTTTATTTGAAAATTAGCTTTCTGTTGACTTTTTATAATTAAGTTTGACCCGACAATTGACCTAGTTAGAGTGGAAATCAGAGGGTGCCCTTTTAAGGGTTTATTACCCACATAATTACCAACTCAAAGCTACATTCAATTCGAGAAATGACTGGACCATTAGTGATTAATCACTAAGTCAAAGTTTAATTACGATAAGTTTGACTTTTGGTCATTAAACTAATAAAACACGAATTAGGAAGGCTAAGAACACTCACAATTGTACTTGGCACGAATTAGGAAGTGATGGAAGCTTGCTTGAAGTCCAGAGAGCTCCAGAGAGTGTATGAGAATGAATTTCAAATGAGCAAGTTTAAGTGTTGCAACAAGAGTTCATTATATAGCCAAACAAACATCACAAGATCCTTCCACATAAGTCTAAGGTTGATTCCTGATCATCCCAGGTGTCCCCTATGCATGAAAAACCATTGGAACAGTCCCTGAATTCGAATACCAGGCTTTTAAGGCGGTGGAACTGGCTGTACTCGTAGCTGTGCAGAGAATCTGCCCAGATCAGGCCATCGCGTCGCGCGACGGCAGAAGGTGAAGGTGGTGGCGTGACGCCAGCATGTGACTAACCAGATCAGCAAGTTTCAATTAATGACATTTTCACCCCCTGGACCTTCTAAAGCATAATTTCTTTCATTTTAAGCATATTTAACCCATTTAACTTTTGTTCTTGTGATCCATGAGATATAACCAAACACCGTTAGGTCCGGTTTCGTTAAATGATAACCGAAAACATAAGTTTTGCCTTGTTGATGCTTTTAACCCCTTAATTACGAAAGTTAACGTATCTTCCTCATACGATATCGAAACCTTGTGAAATTTTTATCACTTATTCTTGGGAGTATAATTAATCATTACAAAGCTTCGGGTTTGTTAAAAGGTCACTCAGAGGTATAAATTAAACATGTTGACACATTTAACCCTCGCGTCTTGTAAACTTTCACTTTCTTCCACAAACGGTTTCATATGATTCATGATTCATTCGTTTAAGGGTATAAACGTCGTGTAGGGTTGTTAAAAGGTATAATTATTAAATGTTGACACTTTGAATCCTGTTACATACCTACTTTCTTTGTTTGTCAACTTTAGTCCCTCATATTTAATCCATTACACGTTTAAAGCTCATGACACGTGTCTTTATTATATTGGTCGTGATTTTTCGAGGTGTTACATATTAATACAAAGTTTGGTTTTCGTGATAAATCATATGTTTTATTTAAAATATCTTAAGCTAACAATTTAAATTTAAGGATAATATTTTATTAGAAAAGTATGATAACAATTTAAATTTAAGGATAATGATGTTCTTTGAATTTTGAAATGACCGTGGGTCTTATCATGTTTGAATGAAATAACGAGTTCATCAGAAACAACTGGGAATGTTACATTAATATCCATCACCAACTTCTTACTTGTGTATCCATAATTGTTTTAATTTTCCATGATGACATGACGCAGGTTCTTACGTTGGAGGTTTGTGGAAGATACGAGTTGAGCTTCCAGATGATTATCCATATTCGTCTCCATCAGTCATCTTTGTTAACAAGATTTACCATCCAAATGTTGATCAAGTGTAAGTCAATCGGGATATATGCAAGGAAAATATTATATATAATATGACATTAATTAATTAGTTAGTTTTATCAATTGTTTTCAGGTCCGGCATAATTTGCGTAGATGTGCTTAATCGGACATGGAGCCCCATGTTTGGTAAGATAATTAATTCCTTTTTAGATCTAATTAAATTAAATTTAATGACATTTTTTAATGGTTTTGTAGACTTGGTGAATGTGTTTGAGACATTTCTTCCCCGACTCTTGTTGTATCCAAATGCTGCTGATGATCCATTGAACACAGAAGTAGCTGCTCTTATATTAAATGACAAAGAGACTTATGAAAAAAAAGTTAAAGGTACTTACTCAAAATATTGTATTTACTGTTATCAAAATATTCCAATAAACGTGGTTATCATATATACCACCTAGTTTTAATTTTATTAATCTACTTGCATGATCATGTATGTATGTACCAAAGAGTGCCTTGTACGATATGCAAAGCCGGAGGATGTTGAGAAAAAAAGTGACAAGGAGGTTAGCGCAGACTCTGGAGAAGATGTTGGAACGTCTGCGGCTCCAGGCCCTATCAAACCATATTAGCCTTTGCATCATGTTAGCTCCTCCTATGATTTTTTGTACATTGGTGTCGTACAAAGCCCATAGTAGAGAAATCAAGCTGAATGATCACCCGTTTCAACTAGCAAATAAATTTTGAATTCTAGAAATCAGGATTCTAAGGTGGTGTTGAAAAACGATAACGGCTTGGTTGTCAGCCAAACTTAATAATATGGTTTTTATATGTTGCATCTTTTTCTTGCAATTGAATTTTATCTGTTGAATAATATAAACTAGAATTACTACCCGCCGTAATGCGGCGGGGTTCTAGTTTCATACACATTAGCTGAAGCCATATGGTTGTTACATCAAGATGTTTTTTTTTCACTCACATGCTATAATGTTGCTAACTAAGTCATACAAAAGTTTGTTGAATTTGTATGTTCACAACTTGTACAAAAGGGTTATTGTTATGTCATTTGTTGGTGTGGCTGCCTTATCGCTTCCAGTCTATCTATCTGGACTTCAGCTTTTCAAAAGAGGTTTTCTGTTACATCATGCTTAACGCCCTTTCTTCCCAGGCTGGCTAGACTCTGTAGCAGCAAAGCAAGAACAAATGAGTATAGTATTTTAACAATAGGAGACCCTACGGCTACCATCAGATCAATCTAAGTAAATGTGTTTCCTAAACATGTTAACCAGGCGAATAATAGTAGTAGGATAAGCATAAAATATATAAAGTCTTGCATGAAGTGTGGCGAATAGTTTGGGTTGTGAAGCTTTTGTTTATTTTTCAAGATTCCTAGAACCTATCCTTTCCGGTTGAAGCAGGCAGTCCAATTTTGAAACGACTACAGTTCTAGTAATGGAGGAATGGGACCAAGAACAGCATGGTAACAATCATCTCAAACCTTCCACTTTTAAAACCTTACCTACCCAATCCTTAGCAAAGACAACCAGCATTACATTAAAAAAACGTACAAAATTTGACCGATTTTGGCCAAATTTAAAACCTCAAGCTACTAAAAATAACAAAGCTAAGTAGGACTGATTTTACAAGAACACTCGACCCATTTGACTCGTTCGTGCTTTAGCATAAAAACTCTGGTTAAATTGGTCTAAAGATGTCATTTTTTTACAATGGATCTGGTTGGATTGACATGCTAGCATGAGAAAGTTTCTAATACAAAGATAATAGTCATATAATGTTGTTCCAAATATTTGGATAAAAAGTTGACCAACAATCCCTCAAGCAAACCAAAAAGATTGAATAGGACATGGTAGAACACATAGTGTATCATGCATAGACCTAAAAAATTACCTTAATCGTATCCGCAACTTTAAGACATAAATATATTAAAATTAGCACTAATTTTGTAACCAGCAAAATACCTTAATCGCCATGTATAAATGTTTACCTCGTCGTTGTTGGCTTCTGGCTTGGAACAGCATTATAACGATGGCTGATTTTGGTTGTTTTCGACCCATAGCAGCATAATAGAATGACCGTACCACAGGAGAATAGCTAAAAAAATTACAACCAAAAATTTATTAGTATGTCAAATGAATTTTTTTTATGGTTTACAACAAAAAAAAAGTGAAAACATAATCTAACATAATTCCGATCACTCCATACCAGACTAACATCTTGAAGTCTTTGTTTTGGTCAAAAATTACCGAAGCAATTTTAGTGATCAAATTAGTTTGTGAGGTAGTGTGCTATCGGTGTTTGCAAAAAATATGTCGAGTTGGTTGTTTAAGAAAACAGTTTCAGGATATAGCTTGAGGATATCAAACTGTATCAACAATCAAACAATGAGCAGGAAATGTAAAGGTTGACACGAGATGTACGAGGAAAGCCCTTGATCAATCTAGATCTCCGGCATAAAACCTCGGGAGCTGACAATGGTCGGCTGCCTCGTTCTTCTTATTGCTTCGAATAGCAGGATACAACTTCGGGATAGTGCTCGGATCAGCTTCTAAGTGTTACAGCGATTGTGTAGTGTGAGTGTTAAATTGCAAAAATAGCAAGTGAAATGCGATTGTAAGAGAAAGAGTGTTCGAATGTGTGTGTCCAACTACTGATCCAGCACTCCCTTTTATAGTTATGAAAATCAACTAACTATCCTATAAACTAGGGATTCTATCGGATATTCCCTCTTGACCGTTGTGGACTTCTTCCACAGCTCCAACGTCCATCTTTCAACTGTTTTGAGCGAGTCTTCAGGAGGACCAAGCCCACACGTCCGTTGATACCTTGCAACCAAAGAAAATCATTAGTTGGCGAGTAGGATACCCCCGCAGGATGTTACCAATATCCTGGTTCAGTATCCTGGTCGCAGTATCAAATATACAAAATATCAGGATATGTCTTTAGGATATAGGTTCGAAATTCCACCTATAACAGTCTTGAACATTCAAAATCTTGGTCAACATATTTTTTGGTGGTAACGCTATCAATCAAAAGTGCCAGCCCAGATTCATTTTTTTATCAATTTGTTTAGAGTAATGAATCATGAATCAAACAATTTTTATATCAAATTCTGAACCTGAAACCAAAAGCTACAAATCTTTCTCCTTATACTTCAAATAAATCTGATTCAGTTCATCATAGTTGTTATTTGTGAGCACACTGCCACAAAGAACCGACAACACAACACAACTGACTGTAAGCAACTTTAAAAGATATAATCACAATACCAATATCTATATATACGAAAAAAGATGAGTTTGCTTCTATATTAATATTACTAGGCAAATGGGATGCAATGATTTGAACAAACAGTACTGGAGATTGTGAGTGTGTCACTTGGACTCAGTGTTAACAATAAATACAACTTTTCCTTTGTATATGCTAAGATCTACATCGTTATCCTTAACATCCTGCAGCGAATTGAAGATTAAATCATCAAAAAAACCAAAAATAATTACTAAAAATAATACCAAACTTATAAGATAAAACCAAGGCTAGATGAACAGTCACCTGGAGCCTAAAGTAAGTGGCAAAATCGTAATTGCGCCGCCACCACTATCAAGGATCACGGCGAAACCCTAATCTCGCCGCCGGAGTGTCTCCTGTCGTCGCCTCTTTCAACCTTAACCACCGGTAACATCCATAACCTATACACGGAAGAACCTTGTATAAAGCGTTAATTTTGTGATATGGGTGAAAATTGGGGTTTCTCAGGTGCGTGGATCAGTGTTTGGTGGATGTATGAAGCAGAAGCATAATGTTTTTTTTTAAAGCACCCCAAGCCCACAGTACAACCAACATAAGCCCAAAGTTGTTGCTTATTTATAAGGTTTTAATATATTGGTATGACGGGGAGCATAATGCCAAACAAACTACTTGGCATATCTAAAACATTTAAAACAAGTATAAGACTGAGTATAAGATTATTGTATTAAATATTTCATGGGTTTATGACAACTATAGTATTATGTGAAATAAACCTACCCAATTACTTGAACCCATTTACCACAATCGAATTTGTTAGTATCTTATGTACTCGTAAAAAGTATAATAAATAGTATTGAATTGCTTGGAACTTCAAGCTATAAAATTCTTTTCAGGTATAGTTGAGTTTTTGGTATTTAATCAGATCGGTTTTTAGGGAAGTTTAAGATGGATTTTGGTAATAGACATCTTAACCAGTAGGTTTTAGTCACATAAGATCATAAATGAATATACATATGATGTATTTAGTTATGGGTATCTTAGTAGTATGAGACAAAGTATGAGACATGATTTTAAAATAAGATGTTAGACTTGGATTACCAATAATACAACTGTAGAGGTATGGTATTGGACCCGAATCAAACGATCGGTCATTTCTATTATCGCATTTTATTATGTTATTTATTATTGTGTACTAACCCGCGAAGCCCAGCGCGATGTGGTTTACACTACACTAGGTTGTGGGCTTGTAGAGACAACCCATAACTGGGCTTGGCCCATTGAGGTTAGGGTTGCACATGACTCCTAAATAAGGACGTCTTCACCTCATTATTGGGGCAAAAGATATGGGAAAACTCACTTTTGTAGCTGGAAAAAGAGGATTCCTCCTCTACCGGCCGTCTCTACATCCTCACATTTCTCTTTTCTCCATTGCAGATCTAGGTTCAAGAGGAAGAACAAAGGTGTGGTTCTCGGTCTCTTAGAGAAAGCGGTTCCTATCACCCCGTCGGTGATCATGTTTTCTTCATTAGCACCCACCGTACGTTCTACCCTAAAAATCTTAGATACGTGTTCTTGATAGATCCACACACAAGGATTGTTTCAGATCTAGACCTGAAACTCTTACTTTTTTGCGATAAAGATGAGATCTAACTGCTTGTTCTCTTTTGAAATCTGTTAGGAAACTTTTGTAAGTATTGAAGAAAAAGATGATCAATCTGATCATATATGCTGAAGATAAAGTCAAGAAGATCAATAAAAAGGTAAATACAAGATAACGGGATAAGAGAAGAAAGAAAGACAAATCTTCAACAAAGATCATAAACTGATCCAAGACAAAGAAAGACGATTAGAAGAGACCATTCTGATAAGTCTGATGATAAATCTGGTATTTATCATCAGAATCTTGTAAACTCTAGTCATCAGAAATTCTGATGATCATCTCAACAGAATTCTGGTAAGAAGGCCATCAGAAATTCTGATGAGTCAACTTGTCTAAGAGATCAGGCTCTGCCACATTTGTAAAGTAGCAAGTTGACCTCTGTGGATTCAATGACTATACCAAAAAGCTACAAATGTTTATTCATGACCAAGACTCTCTATAAATAGAGATGTCACCACCGAAGGTTAAATGAGTTAAGCCAAGCATTCAATACATACAACAAACACTCCGTTACCCTTCATTACAGAATTCTCTGAGCAATCATTTGTAATAGTCAATAACCTCACAATCACCTTGTAAACTTTGTTTTTCCAAAGTGATATAAACTTGAAAATTATGTAATTTGTGTTTCTTGAAAGTTTGATTTCTAGTTCCACACAATATTTCCATACTTGTTGAAATCTATTGTCATAATTAGTCAAAAGAGCATCTTTATCTAGGATCAACAAAATCTACCCCACTAGATCTGTGTCCATCATAGTTTTCATGAAATTTAGAGCTAGAACCTTTGAAGAGAGAGTTAAGGATAGAATGTGGCTTATACCCTTCTGAGTGTAAGGACTCGTATAATACGGGTCAAATAATACATTCTGATTAGAACTGAATTTGAAAGGTTTTGACCCGATTCGGCTAGTTTATATATTTTATTCTATATAAACTAGTCGTACGCGCATATGCGGTATCGAGTGGTCGAATAGGTTCATAACAAGTCCATTATTCCAATATATATCTTATAATGTTATAACATCGGTTTCAAAGTCAGATTATAAATTTATTTGGTTTTAAAACCCATTTTATGGCATAAGGGCATTTTCGACATTTTTAAGGCATAATATGTGGACTTATCAAATAACCTATCAAATGGTATGATCAAAAGGTGAAACCTCAAAGAGTTATTTCCTACAATAATATGATCATATAACAACCTTTATACATGTTCTAAACTTCACCGAACGGGTCAGAATCCAAAGTCAAAGCAGAAGTCAAATTGTTTGATTTTCTATTACGAAATGAGCTCTAGGCAGGAAATGACGAGTTGAACATGATTAAACATGTCCTAATGTGTTATATAAACTGTTGTAATGACAAAATTTAAGGTTTCAATACTTAAAAACTCATTTAGCGTAATTTGCAAAAAACTGCGTTTTGACTTTTTTAATATAACTTTGACTCATCATTTCGCCTGCTTAACTTGATATTCGGAGGGTGTAATCGCAAGGGATTAACACCTTCATTATTACGATCACGTAGCAAAGTTCGATTCGAACTTTGACTTGACCGAAATGGTCAGAACCGAAAGTCAAAGCAAAAGTTAATTTGATTGATTTTCGGCTAATAACTAGCCTAGGAGTGGAAAAAGACTGAAGGAGAACATTTAATTGTGTTCAAGATGAAGATTAAACTTCAAGTAGGAGGCCTCTATAGATGAGAAGCTGCTCCAAGAGAAGAGGGAAAGAAATTTTGAAAGGTGCAAGTTGGAATGAACGAAAACACCTCGATTTAAACTTGAACAAGGATCACAAGGTGATGTCAAGTGTCCCTGAAGCTTTGAGGTGTTGAGGAGTATCCTAGCAGGTGTCCAAAGGTGGTGAAAGGTGGCAAATTCGCAAATATGGTGGCAGGAGTAGCAGGCTACAACTGCCAACACAACATTCTGCAAGCGACACCCCTTACGGACCGTAAGGGGTTGGATACGGTCTGTAAGAGACCTTGGCACCAACATGATTTTTAAAAGCCTTACGGAACGTAAGGCTATAGCTTGCAGTCCGTAAGGGACCGTTAGAAGCCAAAAATTTGGCATTTTGTCACATTTGATCCATCCATTCAATATCTTCCATATTTTATACAAAATAGTCCCTCTCGCCCAACATATCTTGAATATTGAGAGTGTATCGGACACGTGTTGCCATGTTATTCGATTTAAAATTTCCGAGGTGTCACACAAAACCGGTTATTATTTTTTTTTACCCTTGTTTAATCAAAATATAACCGAATCAAACCGAACCGAACTATTCATATTTTCATATTGCTGAGATTTTACGAAGTGCAAAAGAATGAAAACATACACAAAACTGTTTTAGTAACAATAAAGGGTTTTGTTTAACATACTCTTCACCCGTAATGTTTTTTTTTTCACCTCTTGTTAAATTAATCATATCATCTTTATTTTATTTGTATTTTTTTTCATAAGAAGGTGACATACACGTAAGATAAGTTTAACTTCTTACAATAATAAATTGCATGTAAGTATTTATCTCATACTTGTACTCAACTCATGGCACAAAAATGCAAAAAGCAACACGTCACATAAATACCTCCATACACACGCAATGCTTCTACTCATCTTATCTCTACAGATATTATACATAACCAAATTATGAAAACCAGTCCCTCAACTATAGTTAAATTCAAAAGTTACCGCAAATCTCAAAATATACTTGCACTAACCTCAATTTTCCTTCTTAATTTGCCATTAATGCAGTGGCAGACTCAGGAATTTTTTCATGGGGGTGCGGAACATTTTTAAAAATTTTAGGCCCCTAGGTATATAAGTAAAAAAATCGGTTCGTATCGGATCGGGTAGGGTCGGGTCATGTAAAACAAACGAACATCAAACTAAATTTATATAATCATCAAAAACATGTCAAACCTTGTTACAAACATAATTAAAACGTCAACGCCCTACGGGTTTTCATTTTTTGAAATCTATCCAAAACATCATCTAAAACTAATTTCTTAAGCAATTCTTTCTCTATATAACATAAGTTGATCGCTCCATAACATAATGTTTCAATTTTAATTTTAATTTTCAACTATTCAAGCCCTAGAAATCATAACGTAAGTTGTAATCACCCTAAAAATATATAAACAACATAATCACCCTAAAAATCATCTAAACAACCATAAACAACGTCAAAGCACACAAAATTTCAAACCTATTTAACAACTTTATTACCTTTTTTTCTCCTATAATATCAACCAAAATCATCAAAATAACAAAGAAACTTACCCGTGTTCGGATTTCGGTTAGATTTAGTGTCAAACGACGGTGGTATGGTGGCTGATTACGGTGGTCACCGGCTACTGGACTGTTGTCGCTGGGTGATGTTGTTCGTTGGCAGTGCAGGGACGCAAGAGAGAGAGAGAGCGGGAGAGAATTTCTAATGGTTTTGGGCTTTAATTATTTTATTATAGTTTGAAATATTGTTGGGTTTGGTTAATGGGCTAAGACTTAGTGGGCTAGCTAGTTAGGAATTATAAGTGGGTAAAGGTATGGGTATTTGGGTTTAGTTAGTTAGGTATTAAAAGTTATATAATTTAGGTAGTATTTTTTTTTTAAATAAGAGTTTACTAAAAAAATTTAAATTGATAACACTTTTTACCTAAGGGGTGCGGACGAAAAATTTCAAGGGTGTGGTCGAAAAATTCCAAGGGGTGCGTACGAAAAATTCCAAGGGGTGCGGACGGGATTTTCGACGGAACTTAGCACTAAATTTTTTTTTTCCCCGGGGGTGCGCCCGCCCACCTTGGCCCAGGCTTGGGTCCGCCCCTGCATTCATGTTAGTCAAGTGATCTTTATCATGCCCTCTGCCATGATCGTAATCTGATGCACGTCGTGATCATGGTGACGAACAAAACTTGAAAGTAGTCTCTATCCATTATGTATCTCGAAAGTTAGGAACATGGCGTTTTTTTAACTGCTAATGAAAGTAAATTCTCGAAAGTAGAAACAAGATCCTGTAAACTATGTTGTTTTCTTGATGTCATGATCATGAGAAATTGAAAGTAGTCTCTATCCATTATGTATCTCGAAAGTTAGGAACATGGCGTTTTTTTAACTGCTAATGAAAGTAAATTCTCGAAAGTAGAAACAAGATCCTGTAAACTATGTTGTTTTCTTGATGTCATGATCATGAGAAAAGGTGTTATGATCTTGACGGTGGGTCGTGATCATGTTTTTTTTTTTTTTTTTGGTTTTGTTATGGTTCATATGAAATATGCTCCATTATTTAGAAAAATAGTTTTAAGTCACATATGAAGTGTAGGGACATAGAAAATTGAAAGCTGAGGTGTGTGCCCTCCACTAAACCAAAACCACACAACATAGAGAATATTATTATGTTTGACTTTGTTTAAAACCTTAAGTTTTAATCATAATCCCTAAGTTTGTAAGCTATAAAATTGATTGTAAGTTATAAGTTGTATGTTTACTTTAAGAAAAAAAATTGCTAGGTTGAATAAATAGATATTAAAATACAGTTAAGTTTCCTGAAACAAAAAGATAAAAAGAAATGTAGAACAAATAGGATTATAACAAATTTATGGATTAAATATAACTTATGGTCTTACAAAATAATTCTTAAACCACTCTTTTGACCCTACCCATTTCTAACGACTAACATCATCCATACATGACTGAAATTTATGGACCCGACAGATCCTGTAAATCGTGTAGCAAAATGGTGAAAGAAAGTATAATCTCTATCAAGATTTCAGTTGATTATCAAAAGAAAAATGTGAGAATAGCACATTCATTTTTTTAACTACAAACAATTTTTCTAAAATAAATATATCACATCTGTAATATGTAGGATTTAAACTCACAACTAAAAATACACCAGTTACCACCACTGGCGAAGCGGGGGTGCCCAACCCCTCCCGATATTTCGCTCGCAGTGTTAATTTTATCAAAGATTTCCGACTTTTTTGTAGTGTAAAATATTTTATTTTTAAGAGTCCCTCCCGCCTCCACTGAGTTTTCATTCAAACTTCGTCACTGGTTACCACCATGGTATTGTCTCATGATGTATATTCATTTTGTTAAACACAAAATAGGGCTATTGAATTTTAATAATTATAAGTTTCACATGTTGGCCAATAATAATCTCATCTTGTAAGAATCTGGCCCCCATCGATCCTTTTCTAACTAAGGTCTAACTCAGTTAATTCTTGATGACGTGGACGCCGATGTGTAGAAAATGAGCCGGTTCATTATGCGGATGATGACGTGGATATTGATATGAAAAAAAATATTTATATATACACACACACTCACCAGCTTCACCACCACCACCTCACTACCACCACAACCACCTGACCTCATCTTCAAACTGTTTTCCTCCAAACCAAACGCTACTAGAAACCATCACCACACCAATCGTCACCACCTAGGTTTCCATTCAATTCAAAATTCCCGGCAGGTATCAAGATTAGGTCGTCGAATTTAAGATCAAAACTGAAAAACCAGATTTTTGGTAGGTATCAAAATTTCTGACTGGTATCGGTGGGTGAAGGTGGGGATTAGTCTGAGACTGATGGGTGAAGGTGGCGATGTAAAGGATGACAATGGTGGTTAGAAGTTGTGAATTTGTGATGGTTGTGGTGGAGATGGCGATGGTAGGTGGTAGTGGTTATGGGTGGGGATGGCGGTTGTGATAGTGGAGATGACAGTGGTGGTGAGCGGTGTAGATGGCGGTGGTGACTGATGGTGGTGGAGGTGAGGTGGTGATGAGAGTGCCAAATCATTGTCCATGTCGTTATATAATAAAGTGTTGGCCACGTCAGCATCCACATCATCAAGAGCTAACTGAGTTAGACTTCAGTTAGAAAATGATCGATGTGGACCATATTCTTACAAGTTGGGATTGTTGGGGAGAATTTTTTTTGTTGGGATTATTATCAGCAATAGGTGAAACCTATGATTATTAAAATCCAATAATCCTACAAGATAAATAGCCAAATCCAAGGGACAAAAATCGCACATCTACTTATAAATCAAGGGACTGCTTTTGTAAATTGGTAAGTCACTCTATTATTGGATTTGAAGTTATTAACTTACAATCGCCGGTAAACCGTACTCCTTCACAACCGTATCATCCCATCATTACCTGCTACACCCGGTTTCCTTTATCTCCTTACTCCTTTACATCATCACTAATATATATTATCCCGATTGCGCACTTTCAATCATTTTCCGGTCCCCGGAGTTTCTTCCGTACAGTTTCCGATCTCTCTATCTGAATCACTCAACTGTAAGCTCAGATCTGATCATAATTTAGTTAATTATTCAGCTTTTCATCAATCGTATTATTATTATTATTTCGAATTGTAATCATGATCATATTATTATTCGACCTAGGTTTTCTTCCGTTCGTAGAATGAATATGTGCTTGTAATTGTATTTTCTTTTTGTGTATAATCGTTTAGGTTAATTGATTAGATTTGTTCTCCCTATGTAATTGATTATTTTTGTATCGATTTGATGTATGTATCATTGTATTGTTGTTCACTTGACGGTTTTTTGAGGTAGAATCTGCTTGTTATTTTTTAATTATGAGAAAGTAGATATATGATTAGCTTGATAACTAATATGTACCTAATAATGTTAGGGATTATTACAAACAATCCCTAACATTTGACGCTAAACACGAGAAGGCTTGTTTAGAGAATCAACATGTGTTTATCCCATTCGCTTTTGATACATTTGGTTCCCTAGCCCCAGAGGCTGTGGAATTTCTAAACACGGTCCAACAAGTTGTGAATAGTAATCTCTCAACCTTTAAGGGTCGTTTCGTCTTTAGTAGGATTGGTTTTGCAATTCAAAAGGGGGTTGCGACGCAGCTTGTTGCCCGTTTACCTGCCACTTGTTTGTAATTTGCTAATTTGGAAAAAAAAAAAAAATCCTGGAAAGATAGATGAAGAATACTTTGAAAGTTAAAAAAAAAAAAAAAAAATCCAACATTTAGATGAGATATTTAGGTGTTTATGATGTGTAGGTCCTCTTAGGGCGTGTGCTCGCTCTATAAACCGCTTAGGGCGTGTTTTATCCGTTAAGTGTGTCCTTGGCCTCCTCTTTTGTTACATTAAACTTGCTTTGGCTAAGTAATTGTAGTTGATCTGCATTGCTATACTTCAATGAGATTATTAGAAGCTGAAACGATATGGATTTACATGATGTATGGAAACTAGTGGTCGAGGATAGGAGTTTGTTTGTTGGGATGCAGGATTAAGGTTAAGAACTTTTAGAAGGATGGTTTAGTTTTGTTTTAGGTTCTTGCCTTAGGAGCTTAGTTTTTCAGTTTATTTAGGTGGCCTTTGCATGTTATCGTTGCTTTGTGTGTCTACATGGTTTATTTGTCCCTATTGTGCGTTTTTTTTATACTCGTTGATGTTTTTCTAATGTGCGGATTTTTTAGTAGCTATGTATGTTTTATTTGACTTTTATGGTTGGATATGGCTTTAGAGCTGGGGGTCTCATTGGAAGTAGTCTTTCTATCCCTTGGGGTGGGATTCTATTGGGTACGGTATGGTTGTTGTATGGAAACTCGTGGTGTGGTTTGTATTTATTATGTTTGATTAGGAAAGGAATTTGGTTAAAGTATCATTTGCAATTTCGTTCTTTTCGTTAACTTTGAATATTGGTATGTAATCGCGGGATATTATTCTTCTGGTAGATGGCAGATAAAGAGGAAGGGAATGAAACCGAGCCTCGAGGTGCTGACTGGGAGGTTGTATCACTAACAGGATCTACATATGCTGCTGCTCCTGGTCCAGATATGGTTGACCCGAAAAGTGGTGAAAAGAGTGACTTAGTTGACACAGATAAAAACGAAACTTCAAACGCGTTGTTCATGTCTGGTCATTTTGTCTTCCCGCCAAGTCAGCATGAAAATCTGCCATTGGAACCCGAAAACACAGAGATTGTTGGTGAACAGGGAGGAGAAGATCGTGTTTCAGAATCTACTAACGAAAAAGGTGAAAAATCGTTTGCTAAGGATCAAGATAATTGGAATATTGAGAAATTAACCGAGTCTGATGATTTTCGTGGAATCCCATTTTTTGACGAAAAAGGTAACGTATTGACGATTAATGACGTGGACTTTGCAGACAGCAGAACCTTGCCAGGTTTAAATTTGGCGGGAAAAGAGGAGAGTATCTATAATTCTGCCAAGTTTCATTCACTTCATAGTGAACCGATTACGGGCGAGTCAAACATAGATGATGAAGACAGAGTGTTGGCGGAATCTATAGAATCTCTTGACTCGTCCGTAGGTTCAAATGTTCCTAAACATACCGAAGAAGATAACTATGATGGATCGGGCCTGCCATACACAACTTGGTGGAAGAAACAAGCTGCTGCTTTATATGCTCATGCAAAAGAGGCCAATACGTTTTGGTCCATCTTCATTGCTGCTGCAGTGATGGGCCTTGTGATTATTGGCCAGCAATGGCAACAAGAAAGATGGCAAGTTTTGCATCATAGGTGGCATTCTGGGGTGTATGATGAGGTACGCAACTTCGTTCAGATAAAAAATTGATCTTTTTGCTTGCTTATGCTGTAGGAACCTAATATTTTGTATATCAACCAGCTTAAGTTTTCTCCATATATATGAAATCAGCAGACAATTATAGTATTCCCTTGGTAATGCACAAATCTGTTTAGATGTATAAGATCTTTACCATTTTAATTGAACTAATTTGTATGGAAACATTATCTTTAGGAGTAGGCTTACGAGTTCTTTAATTGTCAATCATGTTCATACAGAAATCTCCCTCCACCCTAAATGGTGCCAAAATTGGACGTTACAGTTGATAGTAGATGATAGTGTCTATTTAGACCATGTGTAGTCATAAAGCCCTTTGTGGGGCGTTATGCGACAAGTGGCGAAATGCGTAAGAGAGGGGCTTTATGGGGCTTTATATCACAAGAGGGGTGTAGTCAACTCATAAAGCCCCATACCCATCATTACTTGATTATTAATTTTCTTTTTTTTTTTTTTCATTTAATCTCCAAATTTATTTAAAAAAACTTTTATTAAATTAAAAAAAAACATTACAATATTTAATTAAAACATTACGATAAAAAAATACATTTAATCTTCGTCTTTATCGTCGTTCTCTCCTTCTTCCTCTTCGGATCAAAATAATCTTTCATCAAACGCTCGTTTGCGGCTTCACGGTCTCGCAAGATAAAAGTGCGCCTCAAAATGGGGCGTGGAGGAGAACGACTAACGTGTTGTATGGCTCGAATCGCGAGGGTACGTGCACTCGTAACCGCTTCTTCCTCCTCCGCGATTTCTTCTGGTGAAAAAAATCTTCGGTAAATTTCAGTGAATGAATCTTCCGATGGCGAGCCCATTATTTTTTATAAGAAAGTGAGATTAAAGGTTGTTTTGAGGTTTGGTTGAGTGTAATGTGAAAGTTTAGTGGATATATATATATATATATATATATATATAGATTTTTTAGGAATTTTTTTAAATATATATGACCGTTCAACGGTCTTATTTTTGAAATCCTCAAAGTTTCACCCCGTTATCACCTTCGGGAGAAAACAAAATCATCAGCTCATAGCGCCGGCCGTAGGGGTGTGGCCGGGCGCTATGGTGCCTTTGGCCGCGGTATACCGCCCCACTACGGGTGGCCTTATAAATAAATTATTTGAAAAGTTTTAATCAGCAATGCTTAAAGACCCTTGAGCATCACTCCCACAAGGAAGTGATTCAGGAAATTGGTGATTGACATGTAACTGAACATTATTATACAACCTTATAAACTAAAAGTGGTAACATGGGTGGGTTTGGTGATGGGCTTTTTTTGTGCGGGTCAAACACTTCTGTTGTATTTTCAAACCGTGAAATATCACACAAAGTTTATATTTTTTAAAATTTTTAATAAAATCAAATTTTAGAATAAAATAATTTAGAAGTCTTTATGCGTTGAAGAGAGTTCAGGAGACTTTTGACATGTTTTCTAATTAGACATTGTTTTGTTTCACCTGTTTTGACCCGTCAAATATAAAACATAACCCAAAGCGACCCACTCATAAGGTAAACGGGTTGAAATTTCCACCTATAGTCATGCAGAGTGAAATCATTGTTGCATAAAGGACTATGGTAAAGATGGTAGGGTGAAATTACATATTATCTTTTTATGATTAAAGTAGTCTTTACTGTTGCCAGAAATTTGGAAGGATTGTGGGACCAATTTCCCGATTTAAAGATGCAATCGTAGGTGGCAACCGACGAGGTTTCTCCATTAGATCAAGAGATCTTTGAAGTTAAAGGTGACGAGATGATGACGAAAATGTGGTTTTGTCGGTGTGAATAGCAGGTTCTGTTTTAAGCATCAGCTGACCTATTTGTAAGAAAACCAAAATCATGCAAGAAGCTACAGTTGCTTGTTTGTGTCATATTTTTAAGCTTTTATGAATTCTGTTTTCAGATAATAAATATTATTTGTTTGCTTAGTTGTTGAATGTCAATCCATATTACTTTTTTTATCATTACTAAAATATTCTTATAACATTACATGTAGAATAATAGTAATTTAACACGAATAAACATTTCACAATATTGCTAGCAATGAAGGATTGATTATATTCACTTCTTGCCATACATCGACTCTACCTTCCCATCGTTCCCACCAAGCAACTGATACTTATCTTTCCTTGTCAAATTGGTGCACTCGAACCCCAACACCGCACCCAAAACCTTCTGAACATGGTTCGCTACCTCAATAGCCGACCGACCACCTCCTTTAACCGTCATTTCCTCCGGCAATCGTTCCAAAAACGTCACTTCATATGTCGGTCTCGGGTTCATAAAATAGAAATACGCGTCCCAGAATTTGACCCCACGAACCGTTGTCCCATGAAACATGTTCTGTTTTACGTTCACGGCAACCGGGACTATTCTATCGCTTAGTTCAGCAAACAATGCACTGAACCGTAACAAGAACGGTTCACGGCAAGTGGTTCCTTCCGGGCAGACCACTAGATCGCCTTTTTGAAGCAGTTCTTTGATCCGAGCAGCATCGGCTTCACGGTCCCGGGTTAGGGCAATGGCGGGGATCGGTGATAGGAATCTCGATAGTTTGCTTACACTGTATGTCACGCAAAATGGTTTCCGGCCAAGTGCAATGGCGATAACGATTGGGTCTAGGGCGGTTCGGTGGTTGCACACATAGAGGCTTCCTGGGGTCCCAGGTGACGGTGGTGGAGGTGGGTTGCCACGAATCACGAGCTTGATCCCAAGCATGCCATAGGTGTATCTAACTATTCGTTCTGGTAGCGGGAGATTAAAGTACACCCGAATAAGAGCAAGAACAAATCCAAATGGCAGCCAGATGTAGGTGATCAGAGCGTTTAGTAGCGTTGGGCGTTGGACTAGGCGGCCGTCGTGGAAGATCAGGCGGGTTTTTAGGCGGTCCGGCGATACAATGGTGGCTGACTTGTCTTTGTGCACCATGTAGCCCTCCTGTACATAAGCAACAAAAAAGGACATTAGTACTATTGCTACTAGTAATTCTACTTAATGCTAGATTAGAATTGTGGATAACATAAGTCAGCATCAACCACAGTTATTAACAGCGAGCATAACGCTCATTATAGCGAATAGCGTAGTGAAGCATGAGTTTCCCGCTAAATGATGTTTAGCGCTTAAATAGCGTGGAAATAGTGAATTAGGGTTTTTTCTGATAAATAGCGGGTAGAGATTGGAAATAGAGACGTATTTAGGGTTTTTTATTTTAGGAATGAAAAAGGAAGCGTATTTCTCGGTTTTTTATTTTAGGAATGAAACATGAAGCGTATTTCTTCGATATTTACATGAATTTTGATAAACTATACATGTAAAATATTTCTAAAATTTTATTCTAGTGTATCACTAAACATGAAATAGCATCGCTAGCACTACATAACGTATAGGTAGCTTATCGCTATTGTCCGACGAATGTTGATAAGTATCGCATCAACTCATCAAGTGTCACTTTCAACCTTATATTTGGGCCAACTACCATCTGCCAATGTCATAAAGCAACCCTATTAAAGGCAGACTTTAATTTTAGTGGATTACAGCTTAAATATGTATGTGGGCCCATTAATTTACTAGTGTCCCAGCTGTTTTTGTTCACCAACTACTGGACTAAACAAATTAATGTGTTTCGGATAACCCATAAATATGCACCGAAAATACAGATTTCAGACAAAAACTTGTTTTTTTTCCAAGAAATTTATCTATTTATTTATTTATTTTATTTTTTATTAAAATTTGTTTTAATAATTTATTATGATGTAAAATGTATTACAGAAGAAAACAAAAATAAGTAGAGTTTAAATCTTGTGGGTATTAAACATAATGGACAATTGGGCATATATACTACTACTATAGACAATTTCGTGTCTTGTAGATTCGTTTGCAACATAAAAAACAATATTTTAAATTACTAGATTAGATGTGACTTCTTTTTTATTAATCAGATTTAAACACAATTATTATTAATCTATTTTATCCGAACAGCTTATGTGGTAAACACGTCACCACATTTTCTAGAATAAATACACCACAATCTACACAGTCTTAATAGGGTTGTAAACGAGCCGAGCCGAGCCCGATTGAGCTCGAGCTTGGCTTGCAGGTAAAACCCAAAGCTTGAGCTCGACTGGACTCGGCTTGAGCTATTTTGAGAACAACCTCAAAGGAGCTAAAAGTTCGGCTCGCCAATGTTATCATCATTATTATTAGAGTTAATTGCCCAGATGGTCCCTGTGGTTTCACGTTTTTTTCACGTTTAGTCCCCACATTTTGAAAATAGCAGGTATGCTCCCTATGGTTTATATTTCGTTACTCGGATAGTCCCCTGAGTAGATGTTAGTTAGTTTGAAAATAGCAAGTATGCTCCATATGGTTTGTCGTTTTGTTACTCGGATAGTCCCCTAAGTAAATGTCAGGGGACTATCCGAGTAACAAAATGACAAACCATAGGGAGCATACCTGCTATTTCCAAAAGGTGAGGACTAAACGTGAAAAAACGTGAAACCACAGGGACCATCCGGACAATTAACTCTTATTATTATATTATATATACAAAAAACTAAAATTTTGTTTGGGCTCATTTAGGCTCGTGAGCTCTATTTCAGGTTCGAGCTCGGACTCATTATTGAGACTAAAAAAACATAACCAAACTGACCTTACACACAGACATAAAATCATGATCCGATTTCCGGTCACCGATCCCAATATCCGGCAACTCACCACCAAACTCCTTAACCACCGCCACCCTCTTCAACCTCCCAACCAACACACCAGGCTCCTTCACAAAACCAGTCGCCTTCTTCGTCTTCGCATCGATCTCAATCTCCGTCCCGATCACCTTATCCGCCCCCAAATACTCCTTCACAAACGCCTCCACCATCACCGTCGGGTTCGCCGTCACCACAACCTTCCTTTGACACCTATCAAACACCTCAAAACTATCACTCCTCACATCCGAGGCATAAAACCGCGGTAGCACGGCGCGTGAGGCCAGCTCGATCTCACGCGCCTTGATACCGGCGAACGAGATGAAGATTAGCATTTTGATTGCCAGAGCTTCGGAAACGAAGATGTACGCGATTGCGATTATTGGAAATGAGAGGAGGAGAATGAGGCCCCGGAGGAGGCTCCCGGCTTCGATTGCGACCAGCATGTAGTATGGGAAGGCGGAGGTGGAGTGTAGTAGGGTTCCGTCGAGGTCCGCCGCGATTGAGCGGTGGTTTACCGTGGAGAATTCGCATTTGGAGATCGGCGGGAAGGTTTTTTCGGCGGTTTCCGGCTTCGGTAACGACATGGTTGTGAAGTGAGAGAGGGATGAGAGGGAAGGTTGTTTTTTTAAACGAAAACCGCTGTATATCTATATATAGAGAGCCAGCAAACCGCTGAAAAATTTACGACCCGAGAGGAAAGAAAAGGAAATGAGGATCACAACATGTGAGAAGTTTGGTTTTTAAATGTGGTGGGAAGGAAGTGAAATGACGAAAATGGGCTTTATGTAGATGAGAGGAAATTTTTTTTGAAGGGTGACTTTCTATGTACAGGACCTATCGGTCACCGGGTTCTTGTCAAAGACAATCCCCCGTCAGTCCCGTGTTACGGACGCGATGTTCTATCGGGCCCTGGCCGCGTACGGAAACTGACCTTCGCCCGGAAACCATACTGCCCCCACACGGGTAAAACCGCTGGGGTAACAGTTGGGTGAAAACCGGGTTGCCCTCCGGATCGAACCATGCCTCGGTAGGAACGACCCATCATAGGGACGTCCCCCCAATATGCCACAGCCGGGAGTCGAACCGGCGACCTCACAAGGAGGAAGCCGGCCCAACCACCACATGGGAAACCAACTGGGCTGGAAGGGGTAAGATGAGAGGAATTAGTGCATTGGTAAGAAAGTTGACTTTTGCAACTTATGCTTGTGGCCCATAATGATTGTCCTGTTTTTAGTTAGACCGGTGGGTTAGTACTTGCACTCGTACTGCGGCAGAGATGACCTGAGAAAAGAAAGAAGAGGGACGTCGAGAAAGGCCAGGGGAGGACGACAGCGACATGGACGACCCCAGGTGGGAGCGGTGTGGACGGAGCCCAATGTGGCTCGCCGGTTCTAAGTTGACCCCCACACCGCTAAGCCTAAGTTTTAAGTGGATACGTAGAGAGATAATGGTAAAAATAATGTTAATGGCGAGGATCTGGATGATATTGGTCTGGTTTATTATGGTATCAATACAGCATCGGCACACGTGTTTTACATCGAACGATAAACATAGTAAACGAATACAAGTAACAGTTTTAATAGTACCAATATCACCTATGTTTTTCGGTGGGTACCGGCTTGGTCCATTTTAATATATATATTGAGAACCATAAGAACTAGGTCTTTCATAAGATTTTTACAAAAAAAAAAAATCTTAAAATCTAAAAAAGAAGTAACTTGTTCCGAAAAAAATAAAGATAAAAAAATGTCGCATGCAAAAATTTACATCGTGTGAAAAAAAAATTATTTGTGATATAAAAAACTTACATCGCCGATTCGCCGGAAACATATTTTACATTAGGCGTAACTGCCGATTCAACAATTTTTTTACAGATGTGTTTATAACATTTTCATCTACGTTTGTGCAAAAAATGATGGTCCAACTAGCGCGGGAAGTAGGAGTTCTTATGGTTCTCACAACTTATAGTGGTTATTAATTGAACCCAATCCTATATACAAGGAAATGATAATAACAAAACCCTTATGAGTTCAAAAAACTCAATCTCCACCATCCATCTAAAAACTGTATGGTTGAGATTGCAAGTTACAAAAAGTTAGACCATGTGTAGTGAAAGACACAAATAATGCCCCCACCCTTGAGCGTTTTGCGTCATGTGCAGTCTAGTCAGCAATGGGACATTATGGTGTGTTTTTATAAAATGTGTGTAGTGGTGATGTGGGCATTGTGGAGCATTATTTTAAAATGGGTGTAATATAATTTAATAAAAAATCATAAAAAAAGGTGTTGGCCAAACAAAAAGAAGAATACCTACCATTGGCCAAAAATATTGAACCAAGACGTGGAAAAAAGAACGTTTTGTGCTTTTTTTTTTGAAAAAAAAACGCCCAAGGGGCGGGTGTGGGGCGTGGAGGGGCTTTTTTGGGGAAAACGTACAAAAAACTCCCACTACGTGTGATCTTACTACTTTAGAACATGTTACAGATTGACAAAAGTAACTATAATAGTTTTTTACTTTTTCACTTTTCTGTCAGACACATAGGTTTGTCTATTACACTAATTTTTCACATAAAAACATGTAACATGTTTTTTACATACACTACACATTGAAAACTCATAAAATTAAGAGTAAACTTCCGTTTTGCTCCCTGTGGTTTGGTAACTTTAACGGTTTTGCTCCAATAGTTTAAAAATAGCCATTTTCCTCCCTGATTTTTCTAACTTATCTTCATTTTGCTCCCAGCCTCTAACTTTATCAGGGAGGAAACTGGCGACAAACTCGAAAGATCAGGGAGGAAAATGGTTATTTTTAAACTATTGGAGCAAAACCGTTAAAATGACCAAACCACAGGGAGCAAAACGGAAATTTATTTAAAAATTAAAATTCGAACATATTACGCTTCGTAAAACCTGCAAGCTGTTGAAAATAAATAAAAAAATCATGGGAATGGGAGAAATGCATAGTTAGAATGGGAGAAATGGAGAAGTTTTAATTTAAGTATATGTAATTCTATTTTTTTTTTTTTTTTTTTTTTTTTTTTTGCTCCACAATTTATATATTTTATATATAAGGTGAAACAAATTACACCAAGATAGCCGGTAAGCGGGCAACAAGCTGCACCGCTACCCCCTTTTGAATAGCGAAACCTAACCTAGTAAAAACAAAACCCCGATCTCTAGGAGACGAAATGTTGCTGTGAACAACCCGTTGGACCCGTTCAAGAAATCGGATGGCTTCTGGGGCTAGCGAGCCAAAGGTATCAAAGGCAAAAGGGATAAAGGAATGTTGATTATCCTCGCAGGCTTTTGCGTGTTTGTCCATTTTCTTTGCTGCCGCCCTTGCAATCGCCTGACCAGGGACAAAACCTGTATCCCGAAAGCCTACAAGGGGGGAAACCCCGGTAAGATCAACACAAGCGTGTTTACCTGCATCCCACCCGAAAACTAAAACGTCCGCGGGGCGCAATGTAGATCTTCCTTCCCTCGGATCTGTCAAAAAGTTTACGGGGGCTTCTTTCTTCACCGAGATCCCCGCCCGTTTGAGGATGTCCCCCAAGACATCCCGCACCCAGTCGTGCCTATACTTAAAACCTGGCAGTTCTTTACAGTGCAGAGCATGCTCCCCAAATTGGTCTAAGCAAGCTTTCTGGCAAATCGGGCATTGCTCATCATCAGGGAACATAGGAATCATGAGCCGATATTTTAAGATAGCACGATATTCAACAGCTGACATCTTTTGGCCTAAGCCCTCGATGGGGATGACCGATAGAAAATCTTGGGCGTGGGGGCCCCGCAAGCATTCTAGGACGGCGTTCTGACGAGGGGTCGTACAGAAATCTGATCCAATATTCTGAGCGATACGACAAAACAGAGCACTCGCCAAAGTCTTCTGGGTCTTCGGTGGGGCGGTGTCCCTGTTAGCGAAACCGCCAATATCCAAATCCGGGAGGTGTCTATGCAACTCCCCCAGAGCCATGTCATAATCCCCATCCATTCCAACAACCCCACTCTCGCGCAAGATGTGATCTTGCAGCCCCCATGATTGAGCTCGCGAGGCAACAAAACCGTAAATGGAGACATCCATGGCCGATAAAAGCCCCAGCCCCCCCCCCCATCTTACAGGGCAGAGAAGCAACCCGCCACTGAAAATCCCCAAAAAACGGACCCCCACACACCACAATGTCCTCTATAGCCCCCCGTAGCCCTTTATCGAATAAGGATACCGCCTCCTTTACAAACACAGGTTGACAAGTTCGCAGACCAAAAAGGAGCTTGGCGACACCCATGCAAGAGCGCAGCAGGAGAAGCTCACTTTGCGGGTCTCGGAGTTGCGAAAGGCTACTCATAAGGTCCACTGCCCGGGAAGCTCGCCGCGCAGCCAAAGCACTAATGAAACTGGGGTCCCGGCTCACAGCCCCCCCAAGGAGTCTCATGCCCCCCGTTGGTCTTCCAATCTCCTTCGGGAATAAACTAGCCTCCAATTTTTCTCCATTGCAAGACGGCCAATATACCTCTGTTTTTTTTATATTAAGCCGAAGCCCCAAAGGTGGCCCCTCAGATTGAATGATAGCCATAGCCTTTGCTACCTCAGATGTTTTTCCCATAATAGTACCATCATCCAAATACCACGCGTGGAAGGGGAGGGTGCAACTGTCTCGTATACGTTGTGTGAGGGGGTGCAAGACAAGGGCGAACAAAAGAGGCCCCAAAGGATCCCCCTGCTGGACCCCCGTGGACGACCCAATACAGTCATTACCCACATAAAGCCTAGCGATTTGCCCATAAAGAAAATGTACCCATGGAAATATAGATGGGCATCGAATCCCAACCTCCCGCAGAAGAGCTGTGCGATCCACTAGGTTGAAAGCATTGGAGAAGTCAACGGTAAGCATGGCGAAGGCCCCATCATCGTGAAAGGCGTTAAGGAACTTGTTCGCGCTATGGAGGATAGCTTCAGCCCCATCTGGTGTCCCAACCCCGAATTGATGGTCCCCCAGGTACCTGACCATCTCTTTCCCTACCTTTTTCATCGCTATCTTGGAGACCAGCCTACGCCAAATGGCCCCGACCGCAATAGGACGGATCCCCCCATCAGGTTTCAGCAAGGGGGTCAGAGGAGCGGAGGCAACGAACTCAGCAAGAGACCTGGGGCATAACCCCCCCCCCCCAAGAAGACATTGACTACCCCGGTGATGGCTAAAACTAAACCCGAGGAAGTTGAGGACCCCTCTCCACAAAAGCTATCCAGTAAGTGTTGCGCCCTGAGCCCATCTCTCCCGCACGAAGTTCCTTTGGGGAAAGACTTAATGCACCCCAAAACGCACTCTGCATCAACAGTTAAGGGTGCCTGAGGGATTGTGTCTGCTGGCACCACCGGAGGGGTGTAACCGGGTGTTTCTCCGCGAGGGCCTCCAAAGTGGAGGGCCCAAGGGGGGCAACGCCAGAAGAGGACAACACCTTGACCGCAGCTGTGAAATGACCATCTGCCACTTTACGAAGGCACTGCTTAACATTGGTACGGCCCTCCCGACGGTCGGACCCAGTTACCGCCCCTTTCTCCTTTACATCCTGAAAGAGGGAAGCAACTAGCTCGCTGATCCCTTCCCCGTCTTTCCAGATAGAAAGAGCCCGTTGGATGCTAAAGCACTGTAACGTTTTCCTGTTCCCGGACCGACGTTCCTGCCTATTGGCAGGGCGCACAACTTTTAAAGTACAGCGAGGCAACAAGAGTAGCTTAACCCAATATTCAACCGACCCAGGGGTAGCAACCACCTTCCGCATAGCCGATGTTAAAGCTTGCGCGAACGCCATTCGACAACTAGGAGGAATGCTCTTGACTGTCGTGATGGGAAGAGAAAAAACCCGCTCCAGAAGGGAGCCATCCACACCGACAGAGGCAATGCCTTCCCCTGAAGCCCCCCCTCCCGAAACTTGTGGTTTGGGAATCCCCACAATAAAGTCCTCGGTCCCCCTCGAGCTAGGGACGAATTTAACAAGGTCATCAACATGATGACACCCCCGGCTAAGAGCATGCACAACCATGCACTCCCCGCACAGCCAGTTGTTAAGCGTTTTCAAAGTTTCTCCCACGTCCTCATATAAGTCGGGATCCTTAGCAATCGCATCCCGTAAAGCATCTTTTCTGTTATCTGACTTGAGATGGTCCCGTTGGAAGTGAGAGAGCAGTCTCACGTATCCTTTGGACCCTACAAAACCATCTTTGCAAGAGTGGAAATAATTCTATGTTTTTTCTATTTTCACTACTGTATTATGCTTATAATATGCCAGGCCATTTTGCTAGGCTTGCTTTTGTTTCGAGTAATTTGCATTTTTCGTCTTTTTTGTTTCAAAAAGAAGCAAGAAATTAAAAGGTATTGAATTTTGTAGAAGCAAGTCCTTCCTAACTCAGCTAACTATTCATGTGACACTAATTCATCATGTGAAATTTAATAAGCTATTCATGTTACACTAATTCATCATGTGAAATTTAATACAATATATATTTAAAAAAGTTAAGAAACCTAAATTCATCATCATTTAATGAAATTAAATTAATATACATGTGAAATTTAATACAATATGCATATTTAAAAAAGTTAATAAAGCTAAATAGTAGCGTGCAGGTTAGGGATGAGCTCGGTACTAACCGGTACCGGTACCGAAAATCCCCAAAAGTAGGTACCGGTACCGAATATATCCGGTACGGTACGTTTCGGTACCTGTACGGTACCGGTATTTGAGGGTAAAAACTGGTAAATACCAGTACCGGACCGGTACCGAACCGGTACCGAAAATGTCAAAAGTTGGTACCGAATCGGTATATAAAATGTACCCGGTTCGATAAATTCGGTACCGGTACTTGTTCGGTATCTGTACCGGGTACCATTTACTAATCCCTATGGCAGATTTTTTGAGTTTTGACCACTCTATGCATGTGAAATTTAATACAATACATATTTAAAAAAGTTAAGAAACCTAAATTCATCATTATTTAATGAAATTAAATTAATATACATGTGAAATTTAATACAATATACAAAAATTAATATACATGTGAAATTTAATACAATATACAAATGATTTTTTATGGTTTAGAATTTAGTCCACTTGGCATTAAGTTTGTTGAGCCCAATACTAATTTGATTTTTTAATAATAATAAAACATTATGAAATGACATATTTTTTTAAGCTCGAACAAGGTATGTGAACGACTATGTATCAAATAAGTTGAAAATTATGAATGTTGTTAAGTATGTCGGCCGGCCCATTCTAGTCTTTAAAACACAACTAATGTATAGGCTTGTATAATCTCACTATTATATATCAAACAATTATTAAGTAAAAGTAATATTATATAATTGGTAAGTAGTATGGATGATCAGGTGCCAAAGAAGTAAAATACAAAATTCTGAAAATCAGATTGGCTGTTGAGTGATATATGAATCGGTACTCGGTAGGGCTATTGTTTTATCAATTCAACTTAGGGTATAAACGAGCCGAGCAACTCAAAATCAACTTGGGAAAAAGCTCAAAACAATTCGACTTTAAACTAGCTTGAGCCTAAGCTAAAAAATAAGTTTGTTTAGTAAACGAGCCCGAGTTTCACTTATTGATCTCAAACAGACTCGCGAGCCTAAACGAATCTATTGTCTATATAGTTAATATATTTAATTATATATACATATAGTAATAGTGATTCTTTGTATTAAATTATGATAAAATAGCTTAATTAAACAAATAATAATTACAATTAACACAAATTAATCAATTGATAGTAAACAAGCTGAGCTCAAACTTGAGAAACTACCAACAAGTCAAGCTCGAGCTTAAAAATAAGGCTCAAACCAAGCCAAGCTTAAGCTTGAGCTTGGGCTCCGCTTGTCTTGTATGCATCCATAGTTCAACGTCTGTCAATAAAAGGTGGAAGCAATTACAACAATTTTCCATTATAATTATACCGGTTTATTCTAGACCCTTCGCAATAACCAAACTTACAGTTCCGACGCCCTCGTTTTAACTAGTCGTACCGGTAGGTAGTATGGTTATAGTAAGGCTATTTTGGCTCACGAATTTTCTGTCATGTTTATAAACCAAAAAAGTCAAAAGAATTTTATGCCATTCTTCCAACCAAATGCTTGACAAAAGTTCACTCCATCGTTTTCTTTAAACATTGTTTATGAATTTGGGCATATGTCAAAAAGAATGAAAGGAAGAACAAGATTTTTCTTTTTGTCTTGTTCATTTCATTTTCAAAGTTTACTTCACATGTTGGATAAACTCATTTGTTACTCTGTCTAATGTTTTATAGCGTATACGAAATGTTTAGTTTTAATATGTTTATCAATCAACTATATTTCCTAGTTTCCAGATTTTAGTATACTTGTAGACAGAACCGAATAAGCTATGAGACAGTGGCGGAACTAGCCCGTTAAATCAGGGGTATCCTAAAATTTTTTTTACCGTTCAATCATACAATATTAATAAAAACAACAATAATGAAGGTCGAAGAATGCAACGTCTGAGTCTGAGCGAGAGGCCAGAGCGACTTTTGGTTTTCTTCCAGGTTGCGGCCATACATAGTTGTGTTTTTTTTGGGCTAATCTAATCAGTTGGGCCAGTGTTTCAGTGTTTCAATCGAACTCCCTTATTTTATAAGTTTGAGTTGGTTAGACCACACGGTGTGGAAGGGCTTGAAGATGGGACATTATGCGACACGTGGACCACGCGCCAGAACGGGGCGTGGTGTTAAAACCGTTGGGGTTAAACGACTAACATCCACGTCCATTAACCATGTGCCACGTCGATGCCAAAAAACTCCTCCACGCCGGTGGAGATTCCACGGCCTAATCAATAACGCCGTGGTAACGCCGTGGACGGGACAATGTGAATGGCGTTGAGCAGCAAAAACGCCTTTTTTTAAACGCCCACACCGTGTTGTCTTAGGGGTATCCTTGTATTAATTTATGGGTATCCTTTGTATAAAACCAAAAAAAATAAAAAAATGCACTACGAAGATGAACTTGAGCCGTAGCCCGTGCTCGGCTAGAGTTATATTAGTTCCGCCCCTGCTATGAGATGAGGTTTTACTATTCATTTTTTAGTGTATGGTTTGGTTAATGAATTTTGTAGACCAATGGGTGGATGTCATGAGGCATCCACTATTTTTTATTTACTTTTTTTATCTATATGTACAAGTCTTAAAGCTATGTATACAAGTCTCTATTGTATATAAATATTTATGTTTCCTTCTCTTAAAATATTACTAAAAGTGAATATCTTCACTTGGAGTATAAGTATATGTATCAAATAACCCCTATCGTTTACTTTTAATTTTAAAAGACCCTATACTTTGTAGATTTATTTAAATATTTATATAAATTTAGGTGCTGTTTGTTTTTGCAGACATAAATTGTCTGCAAGCTGATTTCATCTGTTTTTATGTCTGCAACTGAAGATGTAGTCTGAAGATCTGCAAGCTGAAAATATAAGATTGTTTGTTTTTATAAGTTGATACCGGTCTGAAGCGCATCAAACAATGACGAAACATTCACATTCCGCTTCAATCCAGCGGAGGAGAAGAGGGAGGTCAGAGAAGGAGCTGGTCACCAGAGGAGGAGGGAGGTCGCCGGAGAAGGAGGTAGGTCGCCGGAGGAGGAGGGAGATCGGAGAAGAGGTAGGTCGCCGGAGGAGAAGAGGGAGGTCGCCGGAGGAGAAGAGAGAGGTCGGAGAAGGAGGAGGAGCGGCGGTGGGAGGTGTTGATGTTTGAGGGAGGAGAAAAAGGAGGTGTGAAGATGTTTTAAGAAGGGGGTCCATAGCTTATTTTTTAAGATGAAAAAAGTTGAGTTCAGATCTGTTTAAAAGCAAAAAACAAACATTCTTCAAGGGTAACGTCTGTGCGCCTGCAGACATCAGCCCCCTTGAAGATGTTTGAAGAAAAAACAAACACCCCCTTAAACTCGATTGAGCTGCGAGTTAACACGCCACAACGTGCGTATGTGGTTCAATATGTTTACGTCTAGGTTTTGTTCAATTTAACGGTATCGCCGCAACGTGCTTCACTTTTTTTACATGAGATTTCGGATATTGTCAACATCTTTACTATAACGCATGGAAATTCCGTTTTATTTTATATTTTTGTATAAATTTTATGCTTCGACGTTTTTACGTCTATTTATGGTTGCCTTAATGGTCCCACCCAAAAAAGGTTACCATTATTATTTTATTGTTTAAGGTTTACTTTTATGGGTTGTCTATACAAAATAACACGGAAAATCGGTCACCAATTTTTGTAGTTGTGGATCAATATAAATTAATGCCCCGTCTATCCGTGATCCCGGTACTCAAAACTAGTGGGCCTTTACATTCTTTTTCGGAGGCCCATAACTTTCAACAAACTTTCATAAGTAAAAATTTGGCCAACAATTTGTCAATTTGAGCAAAAGTTAGAGTAACATGTTTATAATTCTTCCCAATATTCGATTTAACGGTTAATTAAACATAAAATAAAAAATGGTGTTGATGATCTCTCGATATAATGACATCAGGTGTTTATTCTATCAGAGTGGTACAGGTTTAAGTCTTATAATATGAACAATAGGCAGGGGCGGACCCAAGCATAGCCCAAGGTGGGCGGGCGCATCCCCGGGGAAAAAAAAATTTAGTGCTAAGTTTCGTCGAAAATCCCGTCCGCACCCCTTGGAATTTTTCGTCCGCACCCCTTGGAATTTTTCGGCCGCACCCTTGAAATTTTTCGTCCTCACCCCTTAGGTAAAAAGTGTTATCAATTTATATTTTAAATTTTTTTTAGTAAACTCTTATTTAAAAAAAAATATTACCTAAATTATATAACTTTTAATACCTAACTAACTAAACCCAAATACCCATACCTTTACCCACTTATAATTCCTAACTAGCTAGCCCACTAAGTCTTAGCCCATTAACCAAACCCAATAATATTTCAAACTATAATAAAATAATTAAAGCCCAAAACCTTTAGAAATTATAGGAGAAAAAGGGGTAATAAAGTTGTTACCCAGCGACAACAGTCCAGCAGCCGGCGACCACCGTAATCAGCGACCATACCACCGTCGTTTGACACCAAATCTAACCGGAATCCGAACACGGGTAAGTTTCTTTGTTATTTTGATGATTTTGGTTGATATTATAGGAGAAAAAAGGGTAATAAAGTTGTTAAATAGGTTTAAAATTTTGTGTGTTTTGACGTTGTGTATGGTTGTTTAGATGATTTTTAGGGTGATTATGTTGTTTATATATTTTTAGGGTGATTACAACTTACGTTATGATTTCTAGGGCTTGAATAGTTGAAAATTAAAATTAAAATTGAAACATTGTGTTATGGAGCGATGAACTTATGTTATATAGACAAAGAATTGCTTAAGAAATTAGTTTTAGATGATGTTTTGAGTAGATTTCAAAAAATGAAAACCTGTAGGGCGTCGACGTTTTAATTATGTTTGTAACAAGGTTTGACATGTTTTTGATGATTATATAAATTTAGTTTGATGCTCGTTTGTTTTACATGACCCGACCCGATTTTTTTACTTATATACCTTGGGGCTTAAAATTTTTAACAATGTTCCGCACCCCCATGGAAAAATTCCTGGGTCCGCCACTGACAATAGGTGGGTGTTATAACTATATTTAATGAGTGGAGGGGATGGTGGCTGACTGGCTGGGTTTCCTAATGCAAAATCATTTTTTTTACTCAGGGGTGTAAATGAAGTGTAGCGGCTTGAGAGTTACTCAGGATAGGATCAATAAAAAACTTGAATGAACTGAGCCTTAAAAAGCTTGAGCCTGAAATATGTCTCGTTTAGGCTAGCGAGCCTAAATGAGCCCAAACAAATTTTATATTATCTTTTATGTATGCAATTTTGTCCATCTGAACAAGTTCAATTTTTACAAATAACATTGGTGAGCCAAGCTTGAACTGAGCTTTGGCTCATTTAAGCTATCGAAGTGAGCTCTAGCTGAGCTTTTAGGTCGTTTAAAATTGTTCTCAACTTACCTGGAGCCGAGCCGAACTTGAGCTCTTGGGTTTTACTTTCGAGCCGATAAGTGGGCTCGGGCTCGGCTCGTTTACACCTCTAGAAAAAGGTGGTAGGAACTGAACCCGAAACCTCAATAGGATATCCTAATTCCCCCTATTTCCACATTTGTATGGAATATTTATTATTCTTATAGTGAATGGAAACGGTATAGAAATTTCGGGTTATAACGTGAAGATAAAGAGGTTTGAGTAACATACATATAAATATCAATGTATACTATTATAAATAATGATGAGTTTTGGTATTTGCTTCTAGTCTATCATGTTTCATTATATTGCAAACCCGACATTTATTTATGAGATATAACGAAATTTTGTATTTGGTTTTGATTTTTTATGAAAATGTAGGAAAAAGAACAGGTTTGACATGGGATCATATTCGAATACGACGATTTTGATTTTGTGTCGTGTTTATTCACTGTTTGTTGTTGTTGGGTAAAGATGTGTGTTCTTTTGTTTTCAGCAGCTTGATCATGATTTTTTGTTGATTTCTTTTATTTAGATTTCCTTGGGTAAAGATGTGTGTTCTTCTTTTTTTCGTTTTTGTTAGTCTGTATGGCATGCAAACAATTGAACCCATGTGACCAAACTATCTTAAACAAGCATCTATAAGTGAGTTACAATATAAGGGGAGGAAATGAAGATACAAAAACGTTAAGTCATATGTCGATTTTTTACCGTCACTAGATAATGGTGTATACACCATGAGCTCAATCGATGTTATGAAAGCCGGGAAGAAGCGACGTAATGAAGCCAAAAACAATCAATTGTATCTCCTTTACGATCCCCCACGCCCACCATCTGTTGTTGTTTCCGTTTTCTTCGTTCACATCCCCTTCATTTGCAGCCCGGTTCTCGTTTTCACCTCCTGCTTGCCCATCTAATTACAGATTTTGTATATGTAAACAATACTTGCATAAAAATAGAGTAATATGTCATTTTCGTCCCTGGGGTTTGGCCAAATTTGCGACTTTCGTCCAAATGTTTGTTTAATTAAATCTGGATCCAAAAGGTTTGAAATCTTGCCATTTTCATCCGACTCGTTAGCTCCATCCATTTTTCTCCGTTAAGTCAATTGCATTTCCGTCTTTTTTGTTAACTTAAGGGCAATTTGGTCTTTTTTAGGGGTAATCAGTCTTTTTACATAATGTGAAAAAGACCGAAATTGCACTTTAAGTTAGCAAAAAAGATGGAAATACCCCCGACTTAATAGAGAAAATTGACGGAGTTAACCAGCCAGATGAAAATGGCAAGATTTCAAACTTTTTGGATCCAGCCGCTAAAAATAAACCTTTGAACGAAAGTCGCAAAACTGACCAAACCTCAGGGACGAATATGGCATTTTACTCCATCAAGATATTTGAATATGTGGCTAGTCAGAAGAATGGAGAAAATACCTAACAAAGGAGCATTCTCGTTTTCTTGCCTAGCGGCTGCAGGGACGTTATCTGCCCTAACACCAGGCGGTCTTGGTTGTTGGGGTGGTGCACCCGCCCTCTGCATTCCTTGTGACAGCCACCGTATCAACGGTGCAAGAGCTCCCGTTTGATACCTGACACACATAACATAAACATTTGCATCTAAAAACGAGACAAGTCAAATGGGTTGAAAGTTGACCCAAGTCTGTTTTAAATTAGGGGTGTTACAAAAACCTAGCAGCTCGCTCAAAAAAAGCTTGGCTTGAAAATAGCTCAGTTGTAAACGAGATGGCTCGGCTCGTGAGCTCGTGAACCAGCTCGAATTATTATATTTTATATAGACTAATTTTTATTTTAAATGTTTTAAAATACAAAATATGTGGAGGGGGTTGAAGTGTTAACGTTTAAAGTTTAATTAATCAATAACATATAAAAATTTGGGAAAATAAACAAAAATGATACATATAAAACTTTTGATATACCTTTCAGTCTTTAAAATATTATAAAAAAATAAAACAATACATATAGATATATGTGTTAATTTTATTTTTTTCGTTTTCTATGTTATCAATATTTGTGAAAAAATAAAAAAAATACAAAAAAGTAAAAAAAAAATTAACGAGCCAGCTCAAACATTTTACGAGTCGAGCTCGAGCTTGAATTCTCAGCTCGTTAAAATAAACGACCGAGCTGGCTCGTTTAAGTTCAAGCTCAACCTGGCTCGGCTCGGCTCGACTTGATTATAGCCCTATTTTAAACGCATACAATTTCCTAATTCGGTTTTATTCAAAGATCTAGATTGCAACTGCAATATTATTTATTTCCAAAATTTTGACAAAAAAGTGTTTCACATATCGACCTGACCCAGCCCGTTTTGACCATCGTCCTGAAAATGGCCCAATCAATTAGCAACTCTTTTGATCCACTATCTAACACGTCGATTGTGCCAGCTCTTAACACTTAATGTAGTTATAAACTATTTCCCATAACTACTAAACTATTTTCTAGAAAAAACGTACAATTGAGTAATTGACGATGGTTGTTTATGACTTACAGATAAATGAGTGAAGCAACAAATATGAGTAGGACAAGCCTTTTTCTTGAGCCATCTTGGTTGAACAAAAAGATAACGGCTGCGAGCTTAAATAAGAGCATTAAATCAACGTGAATTGCGATTTGGAATCTCCTGACGACAACTTGTCTCTGTTGTCCCGCTTGCGGTTGCTGCTGCTGTCCCGCTTGCCCTTGTTCCTCACCTTGTGTTCCGGCTTCAGAAGGACTTGGCCCGCTACTTATTAATATTAGTTTTTTCATTAAAAACTATCAATTAAATATATAACTGAATTATATTTTATAGATACTTTACAGATTTAACTTTATTGACCAACCTAGGTTTTTGTTTACTGAAAACTAGGCCTTGTCCGTGTTCGTTCTTAAGGAGGAATGAACATGTTCATGAACAGTTCACAAACTCTTACTGAACGAGATTTCTTGTTCGTGTTCGTTCATTAAGGAAATGAACATGTTCATGAACACTTAGCGAACGCAAACAAATGCTCATGAACATAAATGAACTGTAAACACAAACAAACGTTATATATTCATTTTAAAATAAGAATCCACCAAACTTAACATAACTATCCGAACATAGTTGACATGATTATCATAAACAAAATTAACACAAAAATTAAGAAGTTTGTAAAGCTTTAACACAAACTCAAATTGAAATGGTCAAATGTAGTATAACTATGGTTTCAACTTTTTGAAAACTAAAACCAATAAAATAAAAATATAATATTAAAAACCTTTAAATGAACAAACAACACAAATGGACATAAGGAGCAAACATAAACAAACACATTACCAAACGTTCACGAACATAAACGAACACATTACCAAACGTTCACGAACATAAACGAACACATTACCAAACGTTCACGAACATAAACGAACGATCGCAGCCTCTGTTCATGTTCGTTTGTTTAATTTATCGAACAAAATTTCTTGTTCGTGTTTGTTCATTTATTAAATGAACCCGCTGAACGGTTCATGAACTGTTTGCTGAATGTTCGGTTTGTTTACAGCCCTACTGAAAACATATTCAAGATCCTTTTCTTCTTTATCAGAGCCAAAGAGGTAGGGGAGGGTAAACAGATCAGTCTCTTGACGTTTAATACAATAAATACATCTTTTGTGTATTCCACAACTATAACTCTCATCAATTTTACTCATCTGTCAGTCCTAAATAAGCACGGAATTACGGAAACAAAGGTTTTTCCAGTTAAATACGTATATTAACAGGTTGTAAGAACTCTCTCTCTAAAGGGGTGAATTTCATATAATTAAAAAGGCTATCTGGAATCTAAAGTCAGATACATGCATTTATTACAAATGGCAGATTACTTAACATGTAGAAACAAAAGAAAAAAAAAATGAAACTTATGGAAAGATGAATGACTTACGTAGGAACATTGTAAGTAAAAGGGATGAGAGTGTTGGATGGAAATCCAGCAATTGGTCCCCCAAACGTATTCGGGAAAGTGGGAACCGCATATAAGCCAGGTCCATGATCCGTTTGTTCCTGACCCTCTTGTGAAGGGGCTAAACCAGGAACAAGAACTGGGTACATGACTGGAAACTTCGGGAGTTCGCCATTTGGTGCTGTGAAGCCATAGAATGGAGGTAGCTGCAACAAAGTTAAATCGATTATTAAGTGACTGAAATTACAATGAAAATGGATATGACAAAAGTTGCACACCCCATCAAAGGCTTTTGACTCCAGCATTATCATTAATTTGGTTTTTTTTTTAATTCTTTGTAGAAAGATCAAGTTAGAGATAAAGGGTTAAAAAGACTTTCATGAAGACAATAGACAGCCAACAATGACAGTCTTACCTTAATGATGATACAATCTTCATTTTTTCAATCGTTCTATAAGTTTTTGCTTTACAGAACAGAAAAAAGATAACAAACATAATATTCTAAAAATACTATGGTTACTACTTATATTTGTCATTCAACCTGTCTTTTGCTGGATTTGGTATATACGAAACTAGAAACGTATTTGGGTGGCATATAAAGCTAGTTCAGTAGTAGTTGGGTGGCCCGATAACAATACGTTGAAGAGTTGGATGGCCTCCTTATATGTTATCTCTAAAATATACGCAAATAGTACCAACATAAATATTGATAAAATCGTTGTCAGATACTTAGATTATAGCATTTATGTTTGAACCTCGAGGATTTACTATATTGAACGTAACAGAAAAAGTAGAGTACTAGAGTGCAAAGGAACCCTTTAGGAAAGACATAGTTTAAATAAGATATGAAACGTAACCATGACAAAGAAAGCACATTTTGTGCAACCAGAAACAGCAGCAAAATAGACAGAAAATTTACACGATGCATCAACATGGATAAGGGGCACTAAGACACACAGATCGTTAGTTACACATATTAACCTTTTCATCCACACAGCCATTACCCATAATCTTGTGAATACATCAGCAGTCATAAGCCCTAACATATCAAAATCAAATCACAGATATCATAGAGACTAACGATTAGATCCTAAACATAACAACTAGGCCTGTAAACGAACCGAACGTTCATGAACTGTTCGTGAACTTGTTCGGCGGGAAGTTCGTTTATTTAATAAACGAACGAACACGAACAAAAAAATTTGTTCGTTTAATTAAATGAATGAGCATGAACACACCTCGTGTTCGTTCATTAATTATCATGAACGTTCGTTTATGTTCGTTCGTTTATGTTCGTGAACGTTCGTTTATGTTCGTTTAAATTTTAGTAAATACATAAATAGTTATATTTAAATGAATATTAGCTTTTCTAACTACTTACATAAATATAACGAATTAGTAATTAAATTTTCTAGTGAAAAAAATGAAACTTTAAACTTTTTCTTAGATCGTAACTGATCACTTGCTTAATATTTTTATAAAAAACTACTTAATTTTAGCATCTATGAACCTACTTTTAGATGTGTTTTCGGATAAACTGTAATATATTAGACTTGTTTGTTTGTGTTCACTAATGTTAAATTGTGTTTGTTTATATTTGTTCAATCACGTTCATTTGTGTTCGTTTATGTTTGTTCAATCATGTTAATTTATGTTTGTTTGTGTTCGTTTATGTTCGTGAACTGTTCGTTTGGACTTTAAACGAACGAACATAAACAAACACGAACATGCCTGATTTCTTAATGAACAAACACGAACAAAAAAATGTGTTCAATTACATGTTCGTGTTCGGTTCGTTTACAGGCCTAATAACAACTCATAAACTTCCACAAAAGAAGAAGCTCCTACATTCCACATTAGAAAAAGTGAAACACTTTTACATTCTCCAACAAAACAATTCCAAATAGCTAAGATCATTAAAATCCCAACCAACCAACACACTAAAACATCGAAAAACCCTAATAATTATCGGTATGACGTATCATATAACTACAACAAGCTTTCAACTGTGCATATGTTTCATATGCAATGCAACAATCACTCCTCACAAACTCTGTAACAAGTGCTACCAAAAGAAAACCAGTAACTATCAAATCTATGATAACAATTAACAACCGACATCACATCTGCATCTGCTGCTGGTAACTCCTAATAATTTTGTATATAAACGTATGCAAAACAGTATATAATTCGTAGCTAAACTTCACATCAATTCAGCCGATAGGTAAACTGTATACAATATTATAATTGGTGTATTGTTTCTCAAATTAACTAAAGCCAGATCAACAGATCATCATCCTCATCCTCATCAAAATCATATCACGTATCCATACACACGCATATATTCTAAATCAATCACACACTCGAAACCCTAGAAACCGATCTGAAGTGAAGAATAGGCAAAAAGTGAAAGAGATCGAGCTTAATACCTGCTTAGGGTCGGGTTGATGTGAAGAAGATGATGAGGAAGATGGATTCGGAGGCTTTGTTGTTGTATGATTTTGAATTTCTTCTGCCATTTTTGTGTACAAATTTCGTTGTGAATTTGGTTGAAGGATAGAGAGAGGTCGTAAAGGTCCTCGCTCGGTTATTTTACTTGCGTGGCTTCACCAATAGGATTGTGCCATGTGTACAACATGTAATATTAAATGAGCATCAATGTTTAGACAATCAAACCGGAATCATTTTTTTTTTTTTTTTCTGAAAGGTAAACCGGAATCATATATGGGTATTTGGGTATGAGAAGTCAATCGGGAGAATTATTGTCTCTGTAGAATATAGATATATTAATTTCATAAATCGTAATATATATATATATATTTTTTTTAATAGCCAACGAAACTTCATTCATAAAAACGAAAACCAAAAGTACCCAGCCAGAAGCTGAACCAAATACAAAAACAAATCGGAAAAGAACAAAGGAACAAGAAAAATAAAAGACCTACATATTAAAACTAAATTCCCACCATTGTTGTTTTGTAATGGAGCTATGTTTTGATCTTTGTCTCACACCTTGAAAGGATGTATCTTTTATTTCCTCAATGATCATTTGAACCGTGCGTCTTCTCCCCGAAAAGATTTTATCGTTTCTATTCTTCCATAAGATCGTTTAGAAAAGATTTTTTCGTTTCTAAATTCCCACATAGTTTGTATTTCAATCGCGTGTAGAATCTTCCTTTTGCAACGACTTCTGTTACTTTCTAAAATCATTTTCAGCAGATCTTTCGCATTATTAACAGCATTTACCATCGATAAACCTGTCCATATCTCAACCGCTTCCCAAACCCTCCTCGCAAAATTACAGTTCATCAGAATATGCGCAGCATCTTCATTGTCTTCACCACATATTTTGCAGCTCGTATCCTGTATCTCCAATCCTCTGTTTGCTAAAGCAACAGCTGATGGAATATTTTCGTCGATCGCTCGCCAAACAAAAGCATAACTTTTGGCCGTTGCCCAGTTGTTCCAACAGAACGAATTCGGTGCTAAATTTATATCAATATTACGGCCCAGAGATAACCTCACACTTCTCACGCTGAAATCCTCCTTTTCGGACTGTTTCCATACCCACACATCTTCATTGTTGGACAATACATGTTGCTGGAGACTCTGCTTCAATGATTCCATTTCTGCCTTTTCCTCGACGCTACTCGGAACTCTACTCCATGTCCAATTGTCACACCCCGACTTTCCACGTGTCACCGGTGGGCCCGGTGGGGAGTATCGTGACGTGGTTGGCAACATAATAGTCAAACAACACAATATATATGAATGCACAGCGGAAGCAAAAGATAAATATATTACAATCCGAATATAAAGTAATATCCAGTATTACAACGGAAAGTAAAGGATCCACAGGCGGATCTTAAAAAGATAAACATTTGTTCAACAGACTTTAGACGCCTAGAACTTGCAAGATTCCTTATTAGCGCCCTGAGCTGCTTCCAGCCTATTACGTACTTGTACCTGTCACTTAGACTTTTGAAAATACGTCAGTTTTCACTGGTAAATACACTCAACTGACTCATTTGAAAAGAGTTTAAGAAAATTGGTTTAGATGCACAAGGCACGAAATATTTTGACACAATGATTAACATGCACAGAGGCAATATAAATCTTTTATACTTGATTAAAATGCACAGAGGCAAAATTAACCTTTTGTAACTTGTATACTTGGGACAAACTATATTTCATGTTATCAGTTTTACATAACTTGCTCTACATACGGGGCCCGGATCTATGCCGGTTCATGATTAACCGACACACCACTATTCCCTTATTGGGAATCCCTTATTGGGTATAATTAATTAATTAGCATATAGCATCTGTCAGGTGTATGCCTACACCCCGTGCTTAGGTCGTGGTCATTGCATTTAATGAGTCAAGGATATCCAGGACACGGTCGCATTAATCCCCAATGTTTCAGTCAAGCAATACGAATTAAAACAGGTTATTTGGATTTCCCGACTTATTGGTCTTTGAATCCCATACCTGACCATGCGGTATTTATGTTACCGTATCCCAAGCCTGTAATAGGGAAAATAAGTTAAGAGTATTTACCTGAGCTAGCTCCTGTCTTAAATAGCAAGGTTTAAAATAACTCAGCCGTACTCACTTAAGTAAGCGTATGTACAATTTACCGGAAGGCTCTAGTCTGGAATGATGGTATAAATAACCAATTAGAATGCTAACAGGTCTTTAATTAAGCCTAATGTCACACCCCGATTTCCACGTGTCACCGGTGGGCCCGGTGGGGGAGGGGGAGTATCGTGACGTGGTTGGCAACGTAATAGTCAAACAACACAATATAATAATGCACAGCGGAAGCAAAGGATAATTATTATTACATTCCGAATGTAAGTAATGTCAAAGTATTACAACGGAAGGTAAGGGATCCACAGGCGGATCTTAAAACATATCATTTATTCAACAGACTTTAGACGCCTAGAACTTGCAAGATTCCTTATTAGCGCCCTGAGCTTCCAGCCAATTTCGTTTAGTACCTGTCACTTATCCTTTTTGGAAAATACGTCAGTTTTCACTGGTAAATACACTCAACCGACTCATTTGAAAAGAGTTTAAGAAAATTGATTTAGATGCACCAGGCACAAAACCTTTTGACACTTTGATTAAAATGCACAGAGGCAAAATTAATCTTTTATACTTGGGAAAATTATTTGTATATAATCTTGTATACAGTTTTACTTATTTGTCGTCCGTTAGGGCCGGTTTGTAGGGCCGGACTAGATTAACAGACACGCCACAGGTATAATGCCCACGGGCTATCATCCTCTAAGTGGATTACCAGTTTTTACATAATGCAGCTGTCAGGTGTATGCCTACACCCCGTGCTTAAGTCGTGGCCATTACTTCGAATGATGCCAAGGATATCCGGGACATGGTCATTAACCCCCAAAGGCCATACACCAAATAATAATAAAATAATACATATTAAACAGGTTATGTAAGTACATCAATCACAATCCGATTTAAATGACTACATACACCCGACCAAGCGGTACTTTTATAGTACCGTATCCCAAGCCCGTATAGGGAAAATAAGTTAAGAGTATTTACCTGAGCTAGCTCCTGTCTTAACTAGCAAGAATCTAATAACTCAGCCGTAGTCACTTAAGTAAGCGTAGGTATAATTTACCGGAAAGCTCTAGTCTGGAATGATGGTGTAAATAATTAATTAGAATGCTAACGGGTCTTTAATTAAGCTTAGACCGGTTAGTCTTACTAGAAGATACGGTTCGTACGCACTATTAAGCGAAGACCGGAATAGAATGTGTTTTAGTCCCGACAAGTTTGGAGACTTGTATAATATGGGTAAACTAAACACATTCTGGATTTTGAGATAAAACCGATAAGGTTTGACCCGTTTCGGCTAATTTATGTAAACTTGTTACATAAACCGAACCGAACGCGTAATAAGCGTAACGGGTATTCATTTGAGCCATCTACAGGTTTCCTAAGTTAATTATGCCTCAAATATGTTGTGACATCAGTAAGATGTCTTTCATTATGCCCGAAACGTATTTAAACACAAACTAGGCCCCGTAGGGGTAGTTTGGTCATTTAAAAGGTTGTAAAAGGTTTACACGTTTAACTGCGTTACAGGTCTGATGTAAACAGCAAACATACTTAATTTGATGAGTTATCACAGTAGGCTAAAGCATATATGTGAAATTTATCATCTTTAACCAAACTATGCCCCGTAGGGGTATTTTGGTAATTTCACATAAGCCGAAAAGCTCAAAAACGAAGTCTGAGTTAATCAACCTTTGCTTACTGTTAAAATATCATAATTTGCCTCATATATCAGTAGGTATCAACCCGGGTATGTCCAATATGATTTTAAGACACACTATGCGTTAAAAACGCTAATTATGCCGATTAAAGGCCATTTCCGAGTTCGATACTTAAATCTGATATTTTTATATTTCCAGAAGGCTTAAAATAATTTATTTATCATATGTGATCAGTAGCAAAAGGTTTGGAGTCGTTTAGATAAGTAAAACTCATTTTATGGCCCGTAAGGGCAAAACCGACAATTACCGGATTAAGCCTACGACTACTAGTTATGCTCAGCCTAAAATTAATTAAAAATCTTTAAAAATCCCAAAATAATATATTACATCAGTGGGTATTAAGTTTGATACCAAAAAGTCGGCTTAACTAGACTATACGCTAATTACGCCGTTTTATTAACATAAAGCATTAATTTTGCGATATTGAGCATAACTCTTAATCTACAAGTCAAACTGATGTCAAACTTTGCATACAAGTTTATATATCAGTAACTAAGGTTTCTACACTTTTACATTTTCATAATTCTCGTTTTAAGGTGTAAAGGGCATAATGGTCAACATATGAGCAATTAACGGAATCATGCGTATTAATCGGATAACTAATGAACCGAGGTGTATAATCACAGAGGGTTATACTAGCATGTAACCTGGTCCAAATGAAGCTCTAAGGTATTTCTAAAACATACCTAAACGGGTCAGAATTGAAGTCAAAGCAAAAGTCAAAGCTTTGCGACTTTCGGTTCCGAACCGGGTCTAAACAGGAAATAGTCGGGTCGAACATGTTTGGACATGTTCTTACACTTATTACTAAGTTATAACAATGATCAAACAGGTTATATATGTTCTAGATAGCTAATTATGCATAAATGACATTTTAAGCATCCTGTTGACTTTTTAATTAAAGGTTTGACCCGACATTTGACCTGGTTAGGATGGTGATCAGGGGAAACCCTTTTGGGGTTTTATTACCCACATAAATACCAACCTATAACTACTTTCAATTCGAGATATGACTGAGCCATTATAGACTAATCTCGAAGTCAAACCGTAATTACGACGGTTTGACTTTTAGCTAATTAACTAAGCTAAAAGCAATTAGAGAAAGATTAGAATACTTACTGAAGTCCTAAGCACGAGATAAGATCACTTGGAAGCAAGCTTGAGCTCCAGAAATGATCCAAGAGTGCAGGAGAAGTTTGTGAGGAAAGTGTGGAACATTGAAGGCCTTTTATACTTGTCCCAACACCATAACTAGTTGACAACAAGGTCTATGATCCATCCACAACTGATTAACACTTGTTACTAGTGCCTAGGGATGTCTAGGGGTCGTTTACAAGTGAGAAAAACCGGTTAAATGGGTCAGAAATGCGTAAAACAGGCAACAGCCTGTTTCTGGTCGCTGGCAGCAGGGTAGCGCACCGTTACATGTTTATGGTAGCGGTGCGCTACCTATCCTCAGAAGCTGAAATGTTGTTGTCTGCTGAAGGTTCGAAAGGGCACCCACTTGTTCGACTTTGGGACATTATTTTGTCAGTTGAGGGCCTCCTAAAATGCCTTTGTACAGTTCTAAACCCCACCATATTGATTTGTTTGTTTTGGATTCAAAAACAAGACCCGAAAACAAAGGGTTTCCATTCATTTTCTTCGTGGGATCAAGTCATGCATTATCAATTCCATTATTATGAATCCAAATTCTGAATTGAGGGTATAAGAGATGTGTATAACATTTAATCGGGTCTTGGGATTTATATTTGAGGCCGTTCAGAGGTAACAATTTAACATGACGCCACTTTAAATCCTGCCGAAACATCTTTATTAAATCCGGGTTTTTCAACGCGTTTTGTCTTACATGACACGTGTCGTTTTATAATTAAACCCGAAATTTTCGAGGTGTTACATCCTCACCCCCTTAAAAGAAATCTCGACCCGAGATTTACGAAATAAAGGAAGTATCCTCTGCCTAATAATGGTAGCTTACAGATGATTAGGAATTTGTATGATCTTATTTGTTGTTTCCAATGCAACTTTCAGATCCTCAATATTGGGCTTACCAATCTATTGTCCTAACAACAGAGGTTTAACATTTCATTTATACAAGGTCTCTAAAGGAGCAACCTTGATACTTCTATACCAACTATTATAGAAAAGCTTCTCTTGAGGTGGTTATTCCAACCACTTTTTAACAAATCTTAAGGAGTAGCTAATCCTTACAGCTAGTCGAACAATTCGACGATCCTGGGTAGTTGACGGCGATTTTTAATCGTTGTCTAAGTAGGGTTGCGGTAACAATGCATTAAGCAAAAAAATGAACCGTCTTTCTTACCCAACCATATCAAACTCTTAGAATATTGAGTTAGGATATATGAATCTATATCTTAAAATTTTCTTAATCAGGTTTTCGGTTGTTCCATATTAAACATGGAGTTCTTACAACACTTTAACCCAAAGCGGGATGTTAATCGTAACTCTACCTGCCTCTAGAGAGGTAAACAGGGTAAACTTAGAAGAAGTTAACCAAGATACAAGGAGGTTACAGATATTTTCCATATCTCAAGCTCCAGTTCACTCATCAACGCTTGTGTCTAATAAGTGACACATTCATGTTATGAGTCCACATATTCCGTTACCAAGGAATATTTATTTGGATAATTCTATTCCGGATATCTCCCTTGAATACTACTAGTCGATATTAGTACAATATGACCATTGGGATATCTCAGGGGTTCCATGTATTAAACCTCCATGCTGATCAGACATGGAAATAATCTATGGGACACCCTAGGATACGCCAATCCTCATATGACACTTTTATCAACATAGTTTGGCATTCGCAGGCGATAGAAAACAACGAGAAAATAATTAAAATAATATACGTTGTCGTACTCTATGCAAAGAAAGAGTGCTCTTAGATCTTTCGGAAGGATTCCTTGCCGATTTATATGAATCGGTTACTATGGTTTCCTTGGTAGTTATACCTTGTGAATGATAAAAAAAATTTTTGCTAAGTTTATGGTTCATGAAGATTTATTATTGCCTGTATTAAAAACATGACACTTAGTAGAAATTATCATTGATAAATGATAAGGAAGTTTATTGTACAAGTGCTTATAATTAATTAGAATGGAGATTTTTACAAACTAGGCACCTAGCTCAGTTGGTTAGGCGCGCGAAAGGGTGCGGCCGGCCTAGACCCAGGTTCGATTCCGGGGACGGCCAGTTCCACCATTTTTTTGTATTTAATATTAATTACTCGTACGGATACGTGTAATTATGAGAGTTGTCTCATAAGGAGTCTTGATAGTTAATTGCTTCTTATCACCCACAATATGGGCTTGATTTTTAAGGCCACCAATCGATTTTTATCACTATATTGAGTCCTTATGTATGCAACCAAAAGTTTGCTATAAGGTATGAGAAAGAGTGATTTCTAAAATAGATATTTAGATATCAATATAGGATTTGTTGGAGCATTTTCTAAAGTGCCCTCGGCCAAATTTCTACATCGTAATAAATGACCGGAGTCTTAATCAGACGGAGACAACAGTTCTCAACATTTATTAATCATAATATATTTACATGTGCCAATATTAAATAAGTTTCTGCATAACTGTTTGATAAGGAAAGGTACATATTATCTTATTATTATTATTCTGCCCCATCTCTTGGGCGTTCATTCTGACAACTCGTGCGTTTGTTCTCTTGGCCTACTCGGGCTTCTTCGCGTACTTAGGGCAGTTGGACTTTATGTGCCCCTTCTCGTTGCAGTTGTAGCATGTAGCATCTTTAATTTTCCCACAATCAACAGTCTTGTGCTCCTTAGACTTGCATATCCCACATGCAGGTGGTCCTGATTTAGAATTGGACTCCATTCTGCATTTTCCAAAGTGGCGTTTTTGGCAAGTCGAGCACCTTGGCTTTTCCTCTGTCCGCTGACCATTCTTTCCAGACCCAGACTTCTCAGAGTCAGTGTTTCCCTTGTGTTTCTTCTCTGATCCTCGTGAGTTATCATCCTCACGCTTCTTCTTACTTTCTTCAGACTTCAGTGACCTTAGCCTGACCGCATCCAAAGTAAGGGACAGAGAGAGATCAGCTGCTGACCTAAATGTAGCAGGTCTTGAAGCCTTAACACTGGCTTTGATTTCTGGGGCTAAACCCCCAATGAAGCGTGCAATTCGCTTGGGCTCTGGTGTTACAAGGTAAGGGACCAGTCTGGACAGGGTATTAAAACTGGTGAGGTAAGCTTGACAATCTAAGTTTGTCATCACCAAAGATAAGAAATCTGACTCGATCCCCTCAACCTCGTGTTGAGGGCAGTAATTCTCCTTAATGAGAATAACAAACTGTTCCCATGACATGCTGTAGAGCGGAATCTTCCCAGCAGCTTGAATGAGAGACTTCCACCATGCCAGTGCCTCTCCTTTGAACGATTGGGATACGTACTTCACGACATCCCTTTCAGCGCAACCGCTGATATCGACAACTGTGTCCATTTCATCCAACCAAATCATACAATCAACTGCCCCTTTTTCCCCAGTAAAATCTCGGGGCTTGCAGGAAACAAAGTACTTATAGTTACAGGATTTGGTATGCGGTTCATTATCGAACACTATCCTCTTGGATGGAGCACTGTGTTCATTAGATGAATGTCGATCGTCATCTTTCTTTAACTCATCTTTCTTTGAGGGCGGCTTGTTATCAGGCTCTGGATGAGTTTTAGGGATGGATTTAGGGTGGGGTACAGATGAGGCTTTACTATTTGTCTCACTATACTCCTGGAATTGCTCCTTCACAGCTTTAGATACAGCTGAGTTAATCAATGTACGAAGTTCTCCTCTGGTTATGTCAATCTTTTCATCATCGCGGTTTTCTAGAGGGTGACTATTCAATTCTTCCGACCCAGCCATGTAGTTTTAATTGCTACATAAAAATTAAACAAGGACAAGGTTTTTACGGAAGTTTAAACAGTTTTATGCTTTTGAATGATTTATTAACCATGTTTTTAATACACATATTGGTTAATTTGATAAATATATAATTGTTCAGGATCTTTATTATACTCCTAAATTATAAGTTAATAATAGCACAAAAGGCCTAGTCACGTAGACAAATTTAATTTATAGGCCTTGATTTTTTTTTTTAGAATCGAGGCTTCAAGGTTTGAATCAAAGTTCATTACCTTTTCTTGACAGGGAGTTGTAGGTTACCACTGTCTTTAGTCCCAGAGGACGTTAGTTATAGCCCGTGGGCACTTCATCCACAAGGGATGATTATATAAATAAGGGAATTTAGTATATCCCAAAATGACTTGTGTGATTTTATCGTATCACATTTTGTCGAGCATGTTAATATGCTTTCATATGTTTAATAAGGATTTGAATCTCTTGAATAGGTCCTACCATCTTGGCCCTGTATGCCATGACATTTAGGCTAGGTTTTTACCTTTAAGATTCTTTTTAATATTTAACGCAGAACAATCCTAAATTGAACTGTTAACCAGGATCTGAATCTAATTATGGAACTACCATCTTGGCCCTGTCTTAATGTGACATATGGCTAGGTCTTGTCCTTTTTAAATTTTGCCATTTTATTATAATGGTAGATCTTATAATATAGGAATGATACTTTAAATATAATCGTTCCTTTAAAACTTAACAAGTATATGGTTGCCCTAAACGGGACTTCTATAGCAATTGACTTGCCCATGCAAGGGCTAATCAGAAAAATAACAAAGGAACCAAATAATGTAAAATGAAACAAATTTGGATTTTTCCTATGTTATTGTCTAGACTCAAGAATGTGCAATTGTGTAACTGAGATTAAACACAAAAGACTAGTGTTTAATTCACTCAGTGTTGGCTCTGATACCAACCTGTCACACCCCGATTTCCACGTGTCACCGGTGGGCCCGGTGGGGGAGTATCGTGACGTGGTTGGCAACGTAATAGTCAAACAACACAATATAATAATGCACAGCGGAAGCAAAGGATAATTATTATTACATTCCGAATGTAAGTAATGTCAAAGTATTACAACGGAAGGTAAGGGATCCACAGGCGGATCTTAAAACATATCATTTATTCAACAGACTTTAGACGCCTAGAACTTGCAAGATTCCTTATTAGCGCCCTGAGCTTCCAGCCAATTTCGTTTAGTACCTGTCACTTATCCTTTTTGGAAAATACGTCAGTTTTCACTGGTAAATACACTCAACCGACTCATTTGAAAAGAGTTTAAGAAAATTGATTTAGATGCACCAGGCACAAAACCTTTTGACACTTTGATTAAAATGCACAGAGGTAAAATTAATCTTTTATACTTGGGAAAATTATTTGTATATAATCTTGTATACAGTTTTACTTATTTGTCGTCCGTTAGGGCCGGTTTGTAGGGCCGGACTAGATTAACAGACACGCCACAGGTATAATGCCCACGGGCTATCATCCTCTAAGTGGATTACCAGTTTTTACATAATGCAGCTGTCAGGTGTATGCCTACACCCCGTGCTTAAGTCGTGGCCATTACTTCGAATGATGCCAAGGATATCCGGGACATGGTCATTAACCCCCAAAGGCCATACACCAAATAATAATAAAATAATACATATTAAACAGGTTATGTAAGTACATCAATCACAATCCGATTTAAATGACTACATACACCCGACCAAGCGGTACTTTTATAGTACCGTATCCCAAGCCCGTATAGGGAAAATAAGTTAAGAGTATTTACCTGAGCTAGCTCCTGTCTTAACTAGCAAGAATCTAATAACTCAGCCGTAGTCACTTAAGTAAGCGTAGGTATAATTTACCGGAAAGCTCTAGTCTGGAATGATGGTGTAAATAATTAATTAGAATGCTAACGGGTCTTTAATTAAGCTTAGACCGGTTAGTCTTACTAGAAGATACGGTTCGTACGCACTATTAAGCGAAGACCGGAATAGAATGTGTTTTAGTCCCGACAAGTTTGGAGACTTGTATAATATGGGTAAACTAAACACATTCTGGATTTTGAGATAAAACCGATAAGGTTTGACCCGTTTCGGCTAATTTATGTAAACTTGTTACATAAACCGAACCGAACGCGTAATAAGCGTAACGGGTATTCATTTGAGCCATCTACAGGTTTCCTAAGTTAATTATGCCTCAAATATGTTGTGACATCAGTAAGATGTCTTTCATTATGCCCGAAACGTATTTAAACACAAACTAGGCCCCGTAGGGGTAGTTTGGTCATTTAAAAGGTTGTAAAAGGTTTACACGTTTAACTGCGTTACAGGTCTGATGTAAACAGCAAACATACTTAATTTGATGAGTTATCACAGTAGGCTAAAGCATATATGTGAAATTTATCATCTTTAACCAAACTATGCCCCGTAGGGGTATTTTGGTAATTTCACATAAGCCGAAAAGCTCAAAAACGAAGTCTGAGTTAATCAACCTTTGCTTACTGTTAAAATATCATAATTTGCCTCATATATCAGTAGGTATCAACCCGGGTATGTCCAATATGATTTTAAGACACACTATGCGTTAAAAACGCTAATTATGCCGATTAAAGGCCATTTCCGAGTTCGATACTTAAATCTGATATTTTTATATTTCCAGAAGGCTTAAAATAATTTATTTATCATATGTGATCAGTAGCAAAAGGTTTGGAGTCGTTTAGATAAGTAAAACTCATTTTATGGCCCGTAAGGGCAAAACCGACAATTACCGGATTAAGCCTACGACTACTAGTTATGCTCAGCCTAAAATTAATTAAAAATCTTTAAAAATCCCAAAATAATATATTACATCAGTGGGTATTAAGTTTGATACCAAAAAGTCGGCTTAACTAGACTATACGCTAATTACGCCGTTTTATTAACATAAAGCATTAATTTTGCGATATTGAGCATAACTCTTAATCTACAAGTCAAACTGATGTCAAACTTTGCATACAAGTTTATATATCAGTAACTAAGGTTTCTACACTTTTACATTTTCATAATTCTCGTTTTAAGGTGTAAAGGGCATAATGGTCAACATATGAGCAATTAACGGAATCATGCGTATTAATCGGATAACTAATGAACCGAGGTGTATAATCACAGAGGGTTATACTAGCATGTAACCTGGTCCAAATGAAGCTCTAAGGTATTTCTAAAACATACCTAAACGGGTCAGAATTGAAGTCAAAGCAAAAGTCAAAGCTTTGCGACTTTCGGTTCCGAACCGGGTCTAAACAGGAAATAGTCGGGTCGAACATGTTTGGACATGTTCTTACACTTATTACTAAGTTATAACAATGATCAAACAGGTTATATATGTTCTAGATAGCTAATTATGCATAAATGACATTTTAAGCATCCTGTTGACTTTTTAATTAAAGGTTTGACCCGACATTTGACCTGGTTAGGATGGTGATCAGGGGAAACCCTTTTGGGGTTTTATTACCCACATAAATACCAACCTATAACTACTTTCAATTCGAGATATGACTGAGCCATTATAGACTAATCTCGAAGTCAAACCGTAATTACGACGGTTTGACTTTTAGCTAATTAACTAAGCTAAAAGCAATTAGAGAAAGATTAGAATACTTACTGAAGTCCTAAGCACGAGATAAGATCACTTGGAAGCAAGCTTGAGCTCCAGAAATGATCCAAGAGTGCAGGAGAAGTTTGTGAGGAAAGTGTGGAACATTGAAGGCCTTTTATACTTGTCCCAACACCATAACTAGTTGACAACAAGGTCTATGATCCATCCACAACTGATTAACACTTGTTACTAGTGCCTAGGGATGTCTAGGGGTCGTTTACAAGTGAGAAAAACCGGTTAAATGGGTCAGAAATGCGTAAAACAGGCAACAGCCTGTTTCTGGTCGCTGGCAGCAGGGTAGCGCACCGTTACATGTTTATGGTAGCGGTGCGCTACCTATCCTCAGAAGCTGAAATGTTGTTGTCTGCTGAAGGTTCGAAAGGGCACCCACTTGTTCGACTTTGGGACATTATTTTGTCAGTTGAGGGCCTCCTAAAATGCCTTTGTACAGTTCTAAACCCCACCATATTGATTTGTTTGTTTTGGATTCAAAAACAAGACCCGAAAACAAAGGGTTTCCATTCATTTTCTTCGTGGGATCAAGTCATGCATTATCAATTCCATTATTATGAATCCAAATTCTGAATTGAGGGTATAAGAGATGTGTATAACATTTAATCGGGTCTTGGGATTTATATTTGAGGCCGTTCAGAGGTAACAATTTAACATGACGCCACTTTAAATCCTGCCGAAACATCTTTATTAAATCCGGGTTTTTCAACGCGTTTTGTCTTACATGACACGTGTCGTTTTATAATTAAACCCGAAATTTTCGAGGTGTTACATCCTCACCCCCTTAAAAGAAATCTCGACCCGAGATTTACGAAATAAAGGAAGTATCCTCTGCCTAATAATGGTAGCTTACAGATGATTAGGAATTTGTATGATCTTATTTGTTGTTTCCAATGCAACTTTCAGATCCTCAATATTGGGCTTACCAATCTATTGTCCTAACAACAGAGGTTTAACATTTCATTTATACAAGGTCTCTAAAGGAGCAACCTTGATACTTCTATACCAACTATTATAGAAAAGCTTCTCTTGAGGTGGTTATTCCAACCACTTTTTAACAAATCTTAAGGAGTAGCTAATCCTTACAGCTAGTCGAACAATTCGACGATCCTGGGTAGTTGACGGCGATTTTTAATCGTTGTCTAAGTAGGGTTGCGGTAACAATGCATTAAGCAAAAAAATGAACCGTCTTTCTTACCCAACCATATCAAACTCTTAGAATATTGAGTTAGGATATATGAATCTATATCTTAAAATTTTCTTAATCAGGTTTTCGGTTGTTCCATATTAAACATGGAGTTCTTACAACACTTTAACCCAAAGCGGGATGTTAATCGTAACTCTACCTGCCTCTAGAGAGGTAAACAGGGTAAACTTAGAAGAAGTTAACCAAGATACAAGGAGGTTACAGATATTTTCCATATCTCAAGCTCCAGTTCACTCATCAACGCTTGTGTCTAATAAGTGACACATTCATGTTATGAGTCCACATATTCCGTTACCAAGGAATATTTATTTGGATAATTCTATTCCGGATATCTCCCTTGAATACTACTAGTCGATATTAGTACAATATGACCATTGGGATATCTCAGGGGTTCCATGTATTAAACCTCCATGCTGATCAGACATGGAAATAATCTATGGGACACCCTAGGATACGCCAATCCTCATATGACACTTTTATCAACATAGTTTGGCATTCGCAGGCGATAGAAAACAACGAGAAAATAATTAAAATAATATACGTTGTCGTACTCTATGCAAAGAAAGAGTGCTCTTAGATCTTTCGGAAGGATTCCTTGCCGATTTATATGAATCGGTTACTATGGTTTCCTTGGTAGTTATACCTTGTGAATGATAAAAAAATTTTTTGCTAAGTTTATGGTTCATGAAGATTTATTATTGCCTGTATTAAAAACATGACACTTAGTAGAAATTATCATTGATAAATGATAAGGAAGTTTATTGTACAAGTGCTTATAATTAATTAGAATGGAGATTTTTACAAACTAGGCACCTAGCTCAGTTGGTTAGGCGCGCGAAAGGGTGCGGCCGGCCTAGACCCAGGTTCGATTCCGGGGACGGCCAGTTCCACCATTTTTTTGTATTTAATATTAATTACTCGTACGGATACGTGTAATTATGAGAGTTGTCTCATAAGGAGTCTTGATAGTTAATTGCTTCTTATCACCCACAATATGGGCTTGATTTTTAAGGCCACCAATCGATTTTTATCACTATATTGAGTCCTTATGTATGCAACCAAAAGTTTGCTATAAGGTATGAGAAAGAGTGATTTCTAAAATAGATATTTAGATATCAATATAGGATTTGTTGGAGCATTTTCTAAAGTGCCCTCGGCCAAATTTCTACATCGTAATAAATGACCGGAGTCTTAATCAGACGGAGACAACAGTTCTCAACATTTATTAATCATAATATATTTACATGTGCCAATATTAAATAAGTTTCTGCATAACTGTTTGATAAGGAAAGGTACATATTATCTTATTATTATTATTCTGCCCCATCTCTTGGGCGTTCATTCTGACAACTCGTGCGTTTGTTCTCTTGGCCTACTCGGGCTTCTTCGCGTACTTAGGGCAGTTGGACTTTATGTGCCCCTTCTCGTTGCAGTTGTAGCATGTAGCATCTTTAATTTTCCCACAATCAACAGTCTTGTGCTCCTTAGACTTGCATATCCCACATGCAGGTGGTCCTGATTTAGAATTGGACTCCATTCTGCATTTTCCAAAGTGGCGTTTTTGGCAAGTCGAGCACCTTGGCTTTTCCTCTGTCCGCTGACCATTCTTTCCAGACCCAGACTTCTCAGAGTCAGTGTTTCCCTTGTGTTTCTTCTCTGATCCTCGTGAGTTATCATCCTCACGCTTCTTCTTACTTTCTTCAGACTTCAGTGACCTTAGCCTGACCGCATCCAAAGTAAGGGACAGAGAGAGATCAGCTGCTGACCTAAATGTAGCAGGTCTTGAAGCCTTAACACTGGCTTTGATTTCTGGGGCTAAACCCCCAATGAAGCGTGCAATTCGCTTGGGCTCTGGTGTTACAAGGTAAGGGACCAGTCTGGACAGGGTATTAAAACTGGTGAGGTAAGCTTGACAATCTAAGTTTGTCATCACCAAAGATAAGAAATCTGACTCGATCCCCTCAACCTCGTGTTGAGGGCAGTAATTCTCCTTAATGAGAATAACAAACTGTTCCCATGACATGCTGTAGAGCGGAATCTTCCCAGCAGCTTGAATGAGAGACTTCCACCATGCCAGTGCCTCTCCTTTGAACGATTGGGATACGTACTTCACGACATCCCTTTCAGCGCAACCGCTGATATCGACAACTGTGTCCATTTCATCCAACCAAATCATACAATCAACTGCCCCTTTTTCCCCAGTAAAATCTCGGGGCTTGCAGGAAACAAAGTACTTATAGTTACAGGATTTGGTATGCGGTTCATTATCGAACACTATCCTCTTGGATGGAGCACTGTGTTCATTAGATGAATGTCGATCGTCATCTTTCTTTAACTCATCTTTCTTTGAGGGCGGCTTGTTATCAGGCTCTGGATGAGTTTTAGGGATGGATTTAGGGTGGGGTACAGATGAGGCTTTACTATTTGTCTCACTATACTCCTGGAATTGCTCCTTCACAGCTTTAGATACAGCTGAGTTAATCAATGTACGAAGTTCTCCTCTGGTTATGTCAATCTTTTCATCATCGCGGTTTTCTAGAGGGTGACTATTCAATTCTTCCGACCCAGCCATGTAGTTTTAATTGCTACATAAAAATTAAACAAGGACAAGGTTTTTACGGAAGTTTAAACAGTTTTATGCTTTTGAATGATTTATTAACCATGTTTTTAATACACATATTGGTTAATTTGATAAATATATAATTGTTCAGGATCTTTATTATACTCCTAAATTATAAGTTAATAATAGCACAAAAGGCCTAGTCACGTAGACAAATTTAATTTATAGGCCTTGATTTTTTTTTTTAGAATCGAGGCTTCAAGGTTTGAATCAAAGTTCATTACCTTTTCTTGACAGGGAGTTGTAGGTTACCACTGTCTTTAGTCCCAGAGGACGTTAGTTATAGCCCGTGGGCACTTCATCCACAAGGGATGATTATATAAATAAGGGAATTTAGTATATCCCAAAATGACTTGTGTGATTTTATCGTATCACATTTTGTCGAGCATGTTAATATGCTTTCATATGTTTAATAAGGATTTGAATCTCTTGAATAGGTCCTACCATCTTGGCCCTGTATGCCATGACATTTAGGCTAGGTTTTTACCTTTAAGATTCTTTTTAATATTTAACGCAGAACAATCCTAAATTGAACTGTTAACCAGGATCTGAATCTAATTATGGAACTACCATCTTGGCCCTGTCTTAATGTGACATATGGCTAGGTCTTGTCCTTTTTAAATTTTGCCATTTTATTATAATGGTAGATCTTATAATATAGGAATGATACTTTAAATATAATCGTTCCTTTAAAACTTAACAAGTATATGGTTGCCCTAAACGGGACTTCTATAGCAATTGACTTGCCCATGCAAGGGCTAATCAGAAAAATAACAAAGGAACCAAATAATGTAAAATGAAACAAATTTGGATTTTTCCTATGTTATTGTCTAGACTCAAGAATGTGCAATTGTGTAACTGAGATTAAACACAAAAGACTAGTGTTTAATTCACTCAGTGTTGGCTCTGATACCAACCTGTCACACCCCGATTTCCACGTGTCACCGGTGGGCCCGGTGGGGGAGTATCGTGACGTGGTTGGCAACGTAATAGTCAAACAACACAATATAATAATGCACAGCGGAAGCAAAGGATAATTATTATTACATTCCGAATGTAAGTAATGTCAAAGTATTACAACGGAAGGTAAGGGATCC